>JAJPUD010000703.1:303540-564488 GCA_023553655.1 Myrmecobius fasciatus | reverse complement strand
ACAGGAAGCCAGGCGTTGGCGGTAACCATCCCTCCCCCTGAACCCCCCAACTCTCTGGCTGTTCAGCTGTCCTCAGGGCTCTGGATAATTCTCTTCCATACCAGATGTTCAGCAGCTGTCTTGGCCATTTCCTCCCCCTCCTGCCTGACCCCAGCATCCGCCAGGAAGTTCTCCCTTGCCTGTCCTCAGGCACTGACCTTGTTCCCCACCTTTCCTCCCTCCGCACCCCATTTCCTGCGCCGAATTGTTTGTGCAAAGGAAACCTGGATTCTCCCTCATCTCTTCTTCCCTGCCTGTATCTGTCTCCCTTTCTCCTTCCTCTCAGCCTTTCCCTCCTTCTTGCTTGGCCCTTACCTCTCCATCTCAGCTCTAAGCAATGCATCTTTCTCTCCCTTTTCCACCCTTCTAACCCCTCCCCCCTTGCTCCTGCCAACTTGCTCAGCTTCTCCCCCCCCTCCTGTCCTCTGGGGCTCAGACTACCCATGTGGTCTGCTCAACCCAAGGACAGAACCTTCTTCTTTGTTCTCAGGAGGTAGGTGGACTTGGGGCTTCCTCTCCAAAGGGGACCCTAGGCTTAGGAGTGCTCCCCCAGGTGTGATCCTGGCTCTCTCCCCTCCGCCTGGAGAAGACCCCATCTCTTGGTTCTCCGAACCCTCCCCACAGGCCTCTTTAGCTCTCCTTTCTTTATTTAGCTTCTTCCTCTCACAGGCTTTGCTGGGCTCAGGGCGGAATAAATCACTCAGCTCCCTGGAGGCCACTGAGAACACAGGCCAGGGAAGGGAGAGGTCTCTTCTGGCAGCTTGCAGAGGCCTGGAGGAGCTCAGCTGCAGTGGCTGCTCTGGGGGAGGGATCAGAGCTGGCTTGGTGACCCTGAGGACTAGTGGGGCTGAGGTCAGAGGCCACCGAGCTTCAGCCTTAGAAGGGAGAGTCGAGGGGGTGGGGGCAAGGGGTAGCTGGGGAGCTCAGATATTTCTTGGGGGTTGGTGTTGAGGAATAGAATTCAGTGGGAGGATTGTGTGAAGTCTGAGGGGAAAAAAGGGGTGGTCTCCAGAGCTGATAAGAAGAGAGATATGTACCTCTCCTCCCTGCCCCCCTTCTGAAGCTTTCCTGAGCAGATGGGGGTGGGAGGGAGCAGGAGGTCACCGTGGTTGCATCTGGTCCTGGCTGGAGAGGGGCTGCTCAGAAGTGGACTAAAGGGGGGTAGCTCCTTTCCTGTCACATGCTTTCCTGTCTCATAGCAAAGCTGGCGACTCTGGGGCAGTGATTCTTTCCCAAGGGGAAGGGTGGGGGACAAGCCAGACACAAGGCAAAGAATCTGGGCCCTAAGGGGTGGGGGTGAGGAGAGTTTTAACCTTTGCCCCCTCTGGATCATGTCTCTGATGTGGGCTCTGGGCTCTGGCTGACAACTGTCTTTCAAATGTTTCCCATGGACTGGGCCGCTTAGTCTTTTGATGCCAAGGGGTGAAACCCAATATGCCAAATTGTGTATTTGCAAGAGCAATCAATCACTATGAGGGAAGGATTCAGTGTCCATAATCAATTTTCCTGGTATATTCAAAATGTGATTTGATATTCACAAATTTGATTTATATGCAAACTTTTCAGGAATTCATCTATTATCTACAACAAGGTTCTCCTCTAGAAGAGATATCCTAGTCCTAGAGAACCCCAGCTGAAGAAACATGACCACAGACTAGAGATTTAGGGCACTATTGCCTCCTACAATGGAGGATCCACCCCAACTACTCCAGGACCTTCTTCCACATGTCAATGGGCTGAGTGGTCTCTTGACTCCAGTCAATTTCATTAGCTGTGTTCCATGCCCACATCCTCATCTTTGTCTCCTGGTATCTGCAGCTTTCTTCAGTCCTTGCCAAAATCCTACCTTCTGCAGGACACTTTTCCCAATCCACCTGAATTCTAGTTAGTGCCTTCTCTCTGTTGATTATTTCCAAATATCCTGTATATAGTTTGTTTGTACATAGTTGGTTGCATGTTGTCTGCCCCATTAATCTATGAGCTCCTCTACAGCAAGAATTCTGTATCCCCAGTGCTTAACAGTTTTTGATACATAATAAGAGCTTGAAAAACATTTGATTGACTGATTCCTAATCCCTGCTTTTTCCACTTCAGAGAAAAAGCCTACAGAACAGTGCCCCCCTCCACTTTCAAGGGTCTGTTTATCTCCTCAGAATTCCATTCTTGGATGAAAACTCTACCCTAGTGTATCTGAGGCATCCTCCCTCAAGTTTTGAGACTGAAAGTAGCAAAAGAAAGTATCAGGTGATGTCCCAGATTTCCCTCCATATCCCCTTCTCCCCTCTCCCTGCCAAAATATTCATTTCTCAACTATAACAGTGCTGGCTTTCTCTCCTACTTCATGGAGATAAATTTCAGCAAAACACTGATCACTGTGAGGCAGCTCAGCTCATTCCTTGCCTCTCCTACCAGCTTCTAGTCCCACTGCTGATCTCTCCCATTATTGTCTCACTCAATGTCACTCAATGAGTTCTACAGGTATGAGGTCAATCAAAGGCCTACAAATCTCCAAGGACCCGGGTAAAATTCACATTGGGGAAGAAGAGAAAGCCAATGAAAAGAGGCAAGCTGTCTATTCAATATCTTAGTGAATGAGAGAGCTCTTCATTGCCTTCAATGCAGTTACTTAGCTCTGATCACAATCTCCTGTTTATTTCTCCCTTGCCCTTCCTAAATCTATGCTTTATGCTCATTGCACCTTTATTTCCTGCATTCCTCCTTGTTCTCTCTGCCCCTCTATTGATTTCCCCTGCTTTGCCTTCAATTTTCCCTCATCTCGCTCAAAGTTGTGTCCTCTACTTTTAACTCCCTTGTCTTATACTATCACAATTTTCTGTGTCCATTTTTTTCCTTTCTATAGTGTTTTATTTTTCAAAATACATGTGAAGATAGTTTTCAACATTCATTTTTGTAAGACTGTAGGCTTTGTTCCAAAATTTTCTCTCTCCCTTACCTCCCCCCACCCCAAGACAGCAAGCAATCTGATATAGGTTAAATATGTGCAATTTTTAAAAACACATTTCCATATTTGTCATGTTGTGCAAGAAAAAAACAAAAGGGAAAAGTACAAGAAAAAAACCTCAAAATAAATTCAATCTCATAGTTTTCTCTCTGGATGTAGATGATATTCTCCATTGAAAGTCTATTGAATTGCCTTGAATCACCACATTATTGAGAAGAACCAAGTCTAGCTCAGTTGATCATCACATAATCTTGCTGTTATTGTGCATAAGTTCTCTTGGTTCTGCTCACTTCACTTAGCATCAGTTCATGTAAATCTTTCCAGGCTTTTCTGAAATCATCCTGCTCATCATAAAGAACAATAATATTCCATTGCATTCATATACTATAACTTATTCAGTCATTCCCCAGCTAATTGGCATCCATTCAGCTTCCAATTCTTTGCTACTACAAAAAGAGCTGCTATATATAAACATGTTTACACATGTGGGTCTTTTCCCCTCTTTTATGATCTTTGGGATATTGACTGAGTATTGACACTGTTGAATCAAAGGGTCTTCAGAGTTTTATAGCTCTTAAGGCATAGTTCCAAATTTCTCTTCAGAATGATTGGATCACTTCACAACTCCAACAATGCATTAGTATCCCAGTTTTCCCATATCCCTTCCAATATTTATCATAACTGCCTATCATCTTAGCCAATTTGAGAGGTGTGAGGTATTTGAGTTATCTTCTATTTCTCTACTCGTGATTTAGAGCATTTTTTCATATGACTAGGAATGGCTTTAATTTCATCTAAAAATTATATCTTCCTATCCGTTGTCTGTGTCCATTTTCAACCTTAAACCACTCCTGGCATTTGCCTTCTCCATTTGTATTCTTGAGCTGCTAAGTGACTGTGGAGGAAGTCATATCACTGTGAAAGCTGGGTCCACTAAAAAATTAATGCCAGCTAATTTCAACTTGGCCCTCAATAATACACAATTTCTTTTCTTCTTTTTCCTTGTGGTTTCTCCCTTTTGTTCTGATTTTTCTGTCACAATATGAGTAATAAGGAAATATGTTTAAGATGAATGTACATGTATAATCGATATCAGATTGCTTGCTATCTGGGAGAGGGAGAAGACAAGGGAAAAAAGAAAATTTTAAACTCAAAATCTTACAAAAAATGAATGTTGAAAACTATATTTACATGTAATTAGAAAAATAAAATACTATTGATGAAAATAAATAAATCTTCAGGAGTTCTCCCCTTGTCTTTATTGTCGTGGTCCAATTATGGCCAAAAATCCTGGAGTGGTTTGCCATTTTTTTTCTCCAGGTCATTTTACAGATGAGAAAACTGAGGCAACCTGAATGAAGTGACTTGCCCAGGGTCATACAGTGTGTATAAGGTCAAATTTGAACTCAGGTCTTCCTGAGTTCAGATCCAGCATTCCATCCGCTGCCCACCCCACATTACCTATAAAATACAAATTCTTTAATCTTGTAATTTAAGGCTTTCTCCAAATAGGCTCTCACTGACATTTCTGATTTTCTCTCATCCTATCTCTTTCATGAAGTCTATACTTCAAGTTATATTTTATTGTTGTCGAGTTGCCTAAACTCAATAGCTCTATCTCCCATTTCCAGGAATTTATACAAGTACCCATGTCTGGAATACACTCCTTCAACTCCTCTTAGATCCTTTGCCTTAAGGGCTTAACTCATGTACTATACTACCTCCTCTCTAAAGTCTCTCCTGGTCTCCTTCCCCTACTGTCCTAACTGCTACCCTACCCCACCAGTTGTCAATGTTCTCTATCTCCTCAGTTTTGTTCATACTGTACTTTTCATGTACATGTGGGCCCCCAGAAGAAAGTTCCCAGAAGATGATTATTTCATCTTAATCTTTTTCTTCCCAGTGCCTAATGTACCTTGCACATACATAGTAGGTGTTCAATAAATAGTTGCTAAATTGAATTGGTATGAAGGATGATCTGGGTACCTTTGGGAACATTTGTGGTAAGGTAAATTGTTTGGTTTTATTTCTTTTCATGATGATAGGAAGTGATATGATATGAGGTTTCCTGGCTGAGAGATAGTCAAAAGAAGTGAGTCATAGATAGTATTCTATGGGTAAAGTGCCAAAAGCCCACCAGACATTTTGAGGCTTCCTGATGACCTGAGAGGCAACAGGATATAGTTGAAAGAGTTTTGGATTAGGAACTGGAAGACATGGGTTTGAACTTCTACTCCACTTGTCATGTGACTGAGTCTAAGCAAATCATTTGCCCTTCCTAAAATATCTCGAGTGCTCACCTATTTTTAAAAAATCAAATAGACTTCTATGACATCTTCCAATTTTAAGTCCTATGAATTGCACCAGTTTTGTACAGTGGTATGAATGATTAGACTGTGGCCCAGGTTGGGGAAGATACCAAGTTAAGAATATTTGGGAGATGTCTGCTGAAAGCTCCAATCCTGATATTGTACCAAATTCACTAAAAGGGCACAACAGCTGGGTAACTTTCTTATTAAACAGTTTTAGTTATCTGTGTGTGATAGTATGGGGCCGATTTCTATAAATTACTTTTTTCTCCATCATAAACTTCAAAAGCAACTCATTTGTCATCTGAGATATGTGGCAAAGGGAAGATGTGTGAGAAAAAGAAAAGTGGAATCTAAGGTCTTTCAATGAAGGAATAGGGCTCTGAACATTCAGTTGAAGGATCAGAGTGTCAGAATTTAGCTTCAACTAGGACAAGGACAGAAAGCAGGAGTTAGGATAAGCATTTGAAATTTATGGGAAAGACTTCAGCCTCCACAGTCAAGTTTTTCTTTGAGAGGGACTCATTTGTGAATCAGAAGGTCACACCTAGGGATTTCTCAAATTCATCATTTCTTAGCCTATGCTTTTGACTACTTCATAACCCAGGTTAATGGGAACTACCTCCATGGCAAGAGTGACTTATTAATCATTTGAGCTTCATTATACCATTACAAGAATTCAGGGGAGACCCTGAACCCATATTCCATTAAAATTTCAGTTCAGAAGAGGCTATACTAATAGGAGAAAGAGTTTTCCTGAAGCATTCATTTAACAAATGTTTGTTTGTAAAGAAGGTATTATGAGTCAGGCAGTGTGGAAAGTACAGACAAAACCCCAAATGGTCCCTGATCTCAAGTTGCTTACATTCTATTGGGAAAAAACATATGTACACAAAATTCAACATAAAACAATTTAGTATCATTTTAAGGTTTGCAAAGCATTTTACACACAATATCTTATGTACTCCTCACAATAAACCTGTGAGGAAGATATTATTATCTTCACTTTGTAGATGATGAAACAGCCTGTGAGAGGTTTTATGACATGATCAGAGTCACAGGACTTAGCCACATAGCTATCTCTATACAAAGTAGACACGGTTACTTCTAGAAGAGGATACTTCTGGGGGGGGGGGCGGTTCAAGAAAGACTTCATGAAGAAGTGGGACTTAAAGGAAGCTGGGTGGGGGTAAGAAGGGAGATATGGGGGGGCTATTAAAAAGGGAAGACAGTCATTGCAAAGGGAGATAGAATGTCATACAGAGAAAAGAAAGCAGGTCAATTTGTCTGGAAGATAAAATAGGTGAAGAAAAGCAATGCATAATAAGCCTGGAAAGGTTGTGGGCCAGATATTGAAGGACTTTAAAAGCCAAATAAAAGAGGTTATCTCAGGTTATGTTACAGAAATTCATATTTGGGAGAAGGCTAAAGTGAACTAGCTCCATTGGATGACCTCTATTTTGACTACCTTGACTTTTATTTGTTGATTTCCAGGCTCTGTTGTTGTTCAGTTATGTCCGAGTCTTTGTGAATATATTTGGGGTTTTCATGATAAAGATATTGAAATCGTTTGCCATTTCTTTCTCCAGATCATTCTACAGATGAGGAAACTGAGGCAAACCTTTGTTTAAGTGACTTGTCCAGTGTCACATAACCAGTAATTGTCTGAAGTTAGATTTGAACTCTGCTCTTCCTGACTCCAAGGCTTGCACTCTGTTCACTTCATCACCTAGATGTCCTTCCAGACCCTGACCCCTCCCTTAATTAGAAATAGCTACTTAATAGTGCCCCTCCTCAAATCCCTTGCAAATCCAGCTCCCAATCTGAACATTGACTCTCACTCTTTGACTCTTTCCCAGACTGCCTAAGAACCTCCCCTTTGGGGAAAACTCAGGGGCTTCCTTAGTCTTCCCTATTTCCCATACCTACTTTCCAACCTTCAAGGTTTTGGGAACATTTCTCAAGCATAGAAAGTGTATCAACATCAGCATTTATATAACTGCTTTTAGAATTACAAAACACTTTATTCCTAATGACCATTTCACTCACCAAGTCAATAAACTCCTGTGATTCCCTATCACCTCCAGAATAAAATATAAAATCCTCTGTCTGGCATTCAAAATCCTTCATAACCTAGGCTCGCCTCCCCTCTTCCAGTCTTCTTGCACCTCATATCTTCCCCTCATACAAAATACTTTTATCTCCCCACCCCAGGCATTTTCACTGGCTGTCCCCCAGATCTACTTTTTCTTCCTTATCTTTGATTCCTCACTTCCCTGCTTTCCTTCAGGTCCAAGCTAAAATCTCTCCTTCTACAGGAAACCTTTTTTGATTCCTCCTATTGCTAATGCTTTCTCTCTGTAGATTATTTCCAGTTTCTCCTATATAGGATTTATTTGTACACAGTTGCATCCCCTATTAGACTGTGAGTTCCTTCAGAATAGGCATTAGCTTTTACAGTTCTCTGTATCCCCAGTGCTTAGCACATTGTGGCACATAATAGGCATTCAATATTTACTGACTTACTGATTGAGGTAGTTAGATTAAATATTATTCTCTCTTTTTGGGAGGATGAGAAAATTGAAGCTTACTGATTACTTCACAGGTTTTACATGTCCAATTCAAATAAAATTCTGACTCCAAATCTAAGATTCATTCCACCTCAGCATTTGAAAAATTTATGAAAACGCATCTCACTTACAGAGATACCTCTTTATTGGGACAGGACTTAGTCCTTCCTTTTCCCAAAGATACTTGCCCTCCCTTTTAGGATGATGTGATCAGAGAAACAGGGGAAGAAAAGACTTTGGAGCCAGTAGGCTAATGATGTATATATACTTGCAAGAAAAAAGGAGTCCCCTGGCCTTCTAAAACTCTCTGGATCTCTCTCTCTTCCAGATGCTCAGATATTCATGGGAGTGGAAGTGGGGGAACAGGGAGCTCTTCTAAATTTATGCTTTAAAACTCTTCAAAAGAAGCACAAATCTCTTCTACCACAATTTAACTTCTCTGAGGGGTAGCTGTCAAGTCCTCCTCCCCATTTTTGGATTAGCAGAAAGGTGGGTGTTAACTCTGCAGCTTCTTCCCTGAGGACTCAGGGCCTCAATCAGGTGACCCCCTACTAACCTCTTCTTCCCCATGAAAGGAGAACCTGTTCCCCACAAGAGGAAGAAGGGTGAATGGGGTGGTTTGGTTGAGGTGGGGGTAGGAGGGACAGAGCTGGAGGGGAATAGACTTGAAGAGGCTGAAAAAGAGGAAGTCTCCATCTCCTCCCCACCTCAAACATAGAGAAGGTCCAAAGCAGATCTAGGCCAGCACTGGGTGGATGGGAGTTTCCAATCTGGATCCCCACAATCCCCTCTCTTCTGGGAAGGCCCCAGCTTCCAGAAATTGCCTCTCTCCAAAATCCCTGACATTTGGAGTCATCAAGCTTTTCAACCACCGATCTTTGGCCCCTGTCCTACTCTACCTTTAGGAGCCATTTATGACCACAACCCCAGAGTGGCACCCTCTGCCTAAAGGATTGGTTTTCATAGCATCTGGACCACTCTTAGGAGCCAGGAGAATAATGACATTGGGGCATAGAGATCTAACTGGCAGGACATCAAACACTCACTGCCTTCCCTGGCTGCCTCACTATGTGACTTCATCCCTCTATCCCTAAAAATTAAATCACAGGGAAGTTAGGGAAGGGCTTGAAATCATAAAATTGAACTCGATCCCCTACTTGGAGACCATCTTGCTCCTTATATTCTGGTTCAAAAGTGGAAGAATGAGGAAAAATGCATAGGATTCTTAGTGGATAGAAAGAGAGAACCAAAAAAGAGAAATTTAAATTGACCTGGATTAAAAGCTATTTTAGTTGGGAAAGGATCATTAGGAAAAGCCTAGACCTCTGGCTTACTCTCATAGAAATACCAGTAACTTGCACGAGACACTGATATTGTGACAAACATCCATGATCCTAAACCTGAATAGCAACACCTTAAAAAAATAAAAAATGTAAATTCTCCTGAACATCATCTCTCCCTCACCCACTTCATTGTGAATTGAGCAAAGGTAAGGAGGATGGGGGCAATAAATTTTGCAAAGAAATTTTATAGGGAGTTAAAGTGGAGAAGTGCCATGACATGAGACAAATTTCTGAATTTCCTTCTCTGCAAAATGTATGATGTAATATCATAAGGTTGTTGAAATAAAAAATTCATAAAGTTCTAAATGCTACAGAAATGTGAATTCTTTCTCTTTCCTTCTTTTGGAGAGAAGAGGGAGAAGAGGTAAGAGGCCCTAGTCTCTACTGGAACTGGACTACTCCCTATCTAACCTAGGTTGATGATTATTTCCTACCTAGTTCAAGGTGAGGGTGACTTTCTGATCACTCTTGAAAATCATACTCTAAGAATTTGGGGAAACCCTGTATTCTTTTATCTTCATTAAAATCTCAGCCCAAAAGATAAGGGTGTATAGGTAGGGAAAGAAATACCTGAAATTAAAGCTTCCATTCATTCATTCAATCAATAAACATTTATTAAGCACCATGTGTCAAGCACTGTTTTATATTCTGGAATATGTAGACAAAAGCCAAAATAGTCCCTGTTCCCAAGGGACTTATATCCTATTGCAGGAAAACAATATATATATAGAAAATCCAATTCAAAATTTAAACAAAATAATTTCCTTCTGGAAGAGAGTACTACAACAGTGGAAATCTGGCTAGACTTCCAGAAGGCGGGATCTGAAATGATTCTTGAAGGAAGCCAGGGATGCGATTAGGAAATGGTTTGGGGAAAGTGGATTTCAAAATATTCACAGAAAATATAGGTATAGATCATTCCATGTACTAAAATACTTGAGAGGAAGTTAGCCTAGGAGGGATGAAAGATACTTCAAGAGTAAAATTCAGAAGACAAAAGGAACAATTCCAGTGAGAAGAGGGGAAAAATGAGATTTGTCTGAAAAGATTGATGTATGTGCAATGTGAATTTGCCAATAGCTTATGTTTTTAAAAGAAATGTACAAAAGATGGAAGCAAGGATAGGAACATTAAATGATTATTAAAATGTATCCTGTTAAATTAGTATATAGAATGCTAAAGTTCATAATGAGCAGAGGTTAATGAGGGAAACTAAGGATGATGAAAAGGTAATTTTTAGCTATTTTAGAAGAAAAAAAATCAAAGAAGGGATACAAGCCATGTGTGGGGATGGAGGGGATAATAACTAATGACAGAAAAGTCAGAGATGTTCAATTCTTGTTTTGTTTCTGTTTTCTCTGCAAAGGAGAATGGCTTTTACACTAGAAATGACAATAAAAATGACTCACAAGGAACTGATAGCCAAGATCAGTAAGGAGAGAATAAGGAAGCACTCAACTACCTTTGATGAATTCAAATCACGAGGCTCAGAGGAACTAAATTCTTCCCAAAAGAATTGCTGGGATGTGATTTTTGTACCCCTATTGGTGCTATTTCAAAGATTATGGAGAAAGGGCAGCTAGGTGGTGCAGTGGTTAGAGCACCAGCCCTGAAGTCAGGAGGACCTGAGTTCAAATCTGGTCTCAGACACTTCCTAGCTGTGTGACCCTGGGCAAGTCACTTAACCCCAATTGCCTCAGCAAAAAGGAAAAAAAAGAAAAAGATCATGGAGAAAATGGAGAAGGTACAAGTTTGGAAAAGGGAAAAGAACATATTCTACAATCTATAGGGTAATGATCTTGGCTACACTTCTTGGGTGAAAATTTTTAATGAATAATTAAAGAGATAATTGATAAACAACTAGATAGGGAAGTAGTGACTGCAAAGAGTTAGTATAGCATCACCAACAGTTCATGCCAGACCAGCCTCATATCCTTGCTTTTGATGGAATTATTAAATTAGAAGAGAGAAATTCTGTGGATATAGTTTATGTAGATTTTTCACAAAACTTTTGATTAAACCTCCTTATACTATTCTGGAGAGAAGACAGAAGGATGTGAATTAGATGATAATACAAACAGTGAATTCTGAACTGATTGGACAGCTCAACTTGAAAAGTCCTTCATGTAAATGGTGGGAGATCTCCAGAGAAGGAACCCCAGGGATCTGTGCTTGACTTGGGTAAATGTATAGATATTATGAAGATGATAGAAAACTAATAGCAATAGCTAATCTAGTTAATGACAGAAAAAGGATCCAAAAGAATCTTGACAGCTTAGAACATCAAGTTGAATCTAATAAGTTGAAATTCAGTAGGGATAAATGGAAATAGTCTTTCCTCTAGATATAAAAAAATCAACATCATAAGCATAAGATAAGAGATATGCTTATATGGCAATTATTCTGAAAAAGATCTGGGGTTTGATAAATTCAAAGGGTACATGACAAACATAAACATGGTGATTCACATCACCAAAAAATTAGAGGCACAAGGAAGAAATTATCTTTCAGATCTATAGATAGGGGAAACTATTTCCTCTGTGTGTGTATGTGTTGATTTTTTAAATAGTATTTTGTTTTTCCAAATACATGCAAAGATAGTTTTCAGCATTCACCTTTGCAAAACCTTGTATAGGGAAAATATTTCTAACAACAGATAGAAAGCATCACAGAAGATAAAACATACAATTTTGATTACATAAAATAAAAAGGTTTTGCAGAAATAAAACCAAAACAACTAAAATAAAAATGGAAGCAGATAACTAGTAAAAAAAAAAGTTATTTGCAACAAGTTTGTCTTATAAGGTCTCTTTCCAAAATATATAGGAAATGAATTAAAATTTCTAAGAATAAGTCATTCTTCCATTGATAAATAATAAAAGATATGGAAGGGCAATTTTGAAAGGAAGAAATCCTTTACCCATATGAAAAAATGCTCCAAATCACTAATAATTAGAGAGATGAATGTTAAAGCAACTCTGAAGTTCTATCTTTCAGTCATAAGGTTAACAAAGTTGACAAAAAAGGAAAATGACAAATGTCAGGATGGTGGGACACTTATTGGTGGAACTGTGAATTGTATTCTGCAAGAGTTTCTGGGTAATTAATGATCAATTATTAATTATGTTAACTAGTAATCAATAAATGGATGGTCAGTAGTTGATGGAGTAATTGATGGAGACACTGAATGCTTTAAATGTTGTTAGTTTGTTTTTTGTTTTTTGCTTTTTTGAAAGGGAATGCCCCAACAGGAGAAATTAACCTTGGTGGGTATTTAAATGAGGAGATGGGATAAAAATCTTCAACTTTTCCTTCAGAGAACTGGCTTGAACATGAGACTCATCCACCTCCAGCAATCTGAAGAGGAAAATACATTTCTACCCAGACCACTCTGGTTTTCTCCTTCATAAACATGTCAATCCTAAACTCCAATGGAGGGAGGCAAGGAGATGGGCTTATTTTCTCTGGGCAAAATTTACCTAGGTAAGATTTCATTTTTTACACTTCAAACAGAAGATCTTCTAACTGCATAGGGTCCTGCTTCCAAGATCAGGAAGCATGAAATGGAGGTTGAGGGCAATCTCCTCTATCAACCTTGTCCTTCAGAGAGTGGCTGATTGACCTAAAGGAGCTGGTCCCTGAATGAGAAAATAAAAAGTCTGAATCCTAATTAATAATGGGTTATTAATATAATAAAAAATAACTATCTCAAAAACAATTTGCAATCATGACCAAAAAGTTACTAAACTTCAGACTACTACTATATTCCAATGAGATGTATTCCAATGAGATCATAAAAAATGGAAAAGGACCCATATGTACAAAAATGTTTGTAGCAGCCCTTTTTGTAGTGGCAAGGAATTAGAAATTGAATAGATGCTCTTCAATTGGGGAATGGATGAATAAGTTATGGTAAATGAATATTATGGGATACCATTGTTCTGTAAGAAATTATCAGCAAGCTGATTTCAGAAAGGCCTAGAAAGACTTACATGAACTGATGCTAAGTGAAGTGAGTAAAATCAAGAGAACATTGTACACTGTAACAAAATTATATTATGATCAACTGGAATGGACTTGGCTCTTTTCAATAGTGAAGTAATTCAGGTTGATTCCAATAGACTTGTAATGGAGAGAGCCATTTGCATCCAAAGAAGGACTATGGGGACTAAATATGGATCATAACATAGTATTTTCATCCTTTTTGTTGTTGTTTGCTTGATTGTTTTTCCTTCTCATTTTTCCCCTTTTCATCTGATTTTTCTTCTATAGGATGATAAGTGTGGAAATATATTTAGAAGAATTAGACATATTTAACCTATATTGTATTACTTTCTGTCTATGGGAGAGGAGGGAGAAGAGGGGGAGAAAAAAATTTGGAACAAGGTTTTGCAAGGGTGAAAGTTGTAAACTATCTTAGCATGGATTTTTAAAAATAAAAAGCTATTGTTGTAAAAAAAAGTTCTTTATAATTTGGTTATCTAAAAACAAAAATAAACTTCAAACAAACCCTTTGACCCAGAGGTACCACTATTAGGCCAAGACTCTAATGAGATCAAAGAATTAAAAAAAGGATCCATATATATAAGAATATTTAAAGCAACTCTTTTTTTGTAATAGCAAAGAAACTAAAGAACCTATCAACTAGAGAATGGCTGAATAAATTATGAATATTTATAAGTAAATGTAAATATATAAATATAAAATTCATATATAAATATATGACTATAATTGTATCATAAGAAATGATGAAAGGTATGGTTTCAAAGAATGCTGGAAAGACATAGGAATGATGTAAAGTGAAGTGAGCAGAAACAGGAGAACAATTTATATAGTAACAACAAAATTGTATAGAGACAAATAACTTTGAAAGATTTCTGATCAATGAAATGACCAACCTGAAATCCAGAGGACCAATGATGTAACATGCTACTCATCTCCTAATAAGAGAAATATTGGACTTAGAATGTACAGTGAGACATAGGTTTAGGGGAGAGAGAAAGGGAGTATATATACAATGTGAGGAATAGTTTTATTTGGTCATGAATATTGGTTATAAGATTTTATTGTTTGTTTTTTTAAGGGGAGGAGGCAAATGAGAAAGAAAAAACATTTTTCTTAATTGAAAAAATAAAATTAAACATATACATAATACAGAGAATCCTACATATATCTATGTGTATATGTATATGTGTGCATGGATTTCAGGGAATTACAATCTCAATATGAGCCAGCACTGTGGTATACTAGCTTCTCAAATCCTAATATAATATTGAGCTACATCAAGAGAGGAATAAAGTCCAGGAATAAGGATAATTTCCTTGTAATCTTCTCCAATGAGACCATCAGTAGTATTATGTTCAGCTCACATTGTATCACAGTTTAAGAAAGATTTCTGTATACTGAAGTGTCCAGAGAAAGACAATTGGATGGTGAAGTGTCCTGAGTCCATAACGTATAAAGATTGGTTGAAGGAAGTGGGCATGTTTAGTTTGTTCAAGAGAAAACTTAAGAGGAATAGAATAACTTTTAAGTATCTGAAAAGCTGCCATATGGAGGAGATTTGTTCTATTTCACCTGAGAGAACCAAATCAGGAGAGATGCATAGATGTTACAAAAATGCTTGATGTGAGAAAATGTCATAGAACAGTCCAAAAGTGGAATGAGCTGTATCAAGGGTGGCAAGTTTTACCTCCTAGGAGGTCTTCTTCAAGCAGAATCAGGACAACCACTTGTAGAGTATGTTGTAGAGGGGATTTATTTCCTTTATAGAGTGAACCTGATGACAGATGAAGTACCTTCTACTTCTCAGATTCAATGACTCTGGAAGCTGCAGTTCAGGGAAAAGTAAAACTTTCTTTAAAAAAAAAAAAGCTTCCCCTTTAGGAGGCCCTTTTGTCCTAGGAAAAGAGAGGAGCTTGAGAGTTAAGTCCATAAATGGGGTTCTTAACCTTTTTTGTGTGTATCAAGGATAACTCTAGCAGTCTGGTAACATCTATAGACCCCTTCTCAGAGTAATTTGTTTTTTTAGTATTTAATAGTTTTTATTTTTCCAAATACATGCAAAGATAGTTTTCAACATTCACCTTTGCAAAACCTTATGTTCTAAATTTTTCTTCCTTTCCTCCCTCCTTTCCATTCCTCAAGACAGCAAGCAATCTGATGTAGGTTAAACTTGTGCAGTTCTTCTAAACACATTTCCATATTCGTCATGCTGCACAAAAAAAAAAAAAATCAGATCAAAAGCGGGGGGAAAAAACCCAAGCAAATAAACAACAACAAAAGATGCAAATCATAATATTTGATTCACATTCAGACTCCATAGTTCTCTCTCTGGATGTGGATGACACTTTTCATCACAAGTCTATTGCAATTGCCTTGAATTACCTCATTATTAAAAAGAGCCAAGTCCATCACAGTTGGTCATCACATAATCTTGTTGTTACTATCTACAACGTTCTCTTGGTTCTGCTCACTTCACTCAGCATCAGTTATGTAAGTCTTTCCAGGATTTCAGAGCAGTGTTTTTAAATGTGTAAAATAAAGCACATCAGAGTAAAAAAATAAACCAATTATATTGAAATGCAATTATCCAAGTATTCTTAAAAAATAAGTTCATTTACTCAGGTAAAACTGTGAAGGATAATAGGCCATATGATCATGAGCTGGAAAGAACTTTAAAGATTATACTCTCTAACCCCCTAATTTTGCAGATGAAATTGAGACCCCAACAGGGGAGATAATTTGTCTAGATAGATAGATAGATAGATGAATAGCATAGTTCAAATTCCAGCCCAGTTTCCAACTCTGAATCCTGCATTGAGAAACTTCAACTACAACTTTCTCTATACCCAACACTTATGACCCACAGGCTGAGGTAGATTAAGCTTCATAGATTTAGAACTGGGAGGGACCTTAAAGGACATCATTTTACAAATGAGGAAACTGAGGCCCAAAGAAGTTAAATGACTAACCTTTTATATTTCTGAGATGGGATTCATAACCTGTCCTTTCTGACTCAAGTCCAGAACACTATCCGAAACACCAAATGCCTCTCTTCTATTTGGTTTGACATTTCCTTCTCTAGCTCGTTTTAAAGATGAGGAAACGGAGGAGACAAACAGAATTAAGTGGCTTGTCGAAGGTCACACAACTAGTAAGTGGATGGGGACTATTTGAACCCAGCTCTTTTCTATTCACTCCACCACCCATCTATGCAGCCATTGTGAGCTAAAAAGAGTGAGATGTTTTGAGGCTGCAAGATGGGCCAGTCCCTAAAACTTTAAGAAGCTCATGACCCAGAGCTTCCCATGTGACCTTCTTTTTTCTTCGTTTTGACCAGCTCTGGGCTAATGGAAATTCACAAAGCATACTCTCCTCATCACTGTCCCTTCAGACTCCTCCGACTGATGACTTAGTCAGCAAGGTCACAAAGGCAGCCCCTATAAGGGGATAGAGAGGGTCAGGCTGGCTCAGAGCTTCATCTACTCTGAGATGGGGGAGAATGGGAAAGAATGGAAACCATGGAAGCCGACCAGCCATTCAACTGCTCCTTCCAGGGTGATGCCTGACATTTGACGGTCCCTTGGGGCTTCTATAGACTCCCTCCCTGCCTCATCAAACCTCCCTAGCCCTAGTACTTACCCCCTGCCATCCCTAAACTCCTCCCTCTCCCTACCCCGCTATGGAAGCCCCTGTCCGTTGCTGCTTATGTGTGTGAACTGCTTCGCCAAGGCACTTGGGCATGTGTTTAAAACTTTAATTGTCGACAATTACAATGATTTCAGGAGCTGGCCGGTGGACTTTCGCTGGGATGAAGTAAGAACCCACAGCAATGTCCACCCGGCACCGAGTGATGCCGGGGCTACTGCGGGCGTGTCGCTGATGCAGGCTACTGCTCAGAGCAGCCGCAATGGCTCCCAGAACCATTTCCTGAACCACATTCGGAACCTGCCCCACCAACTGGTCAGTTATGCTCTGGCACACTCGTTAGGCCGCTGGCTCGTCTATCCCGGGTCCATGTTCATCACGACTAAGGCTCTGCTGCCGATGCTGCTCGAGGGCCAGGCTCTCCTCCTGGACAAGTACAAAGGGCAGCGGGCTAAGCTGAAAGCTTGTGACGGCAACGAAATTGACACCATGTTCATGGACAGACGTAAGCAGCCGGGAAGACAGAACCGAGGCCTGCACCTAGTCATCTGCTGCGAGGGCAACGCGGGCTTCTACGAGATGGGCTGTCTCGCGGCACCGCTGGAGGCTGGCTACTCGGTCCTGGGCTGGAACCACCCAGGTTTCGCGGGGAGTAGCGGCGATCCCTCGCCTCAGAATGACGCCAATGCCATGGACGTGGTCGTCAAATATGCTCTGCACCGATTGAACTTTCCGCCCGAGCGCGTCGTGATCTACGGCTGGTCCATCGGCACTTTCACTGCTACGTGGGCCACCATGATTTATCCACAGCTGGGCGCGCTGGTGCTGGACGCTCCCTTCGACGACCTGATGCCGCTGGCCCTGAAGGTGCTGCCCAACTTCTGCAAAGGACTGGTAGAACGCACCGTGCGGGAGCATTTCAACCTCAACGTGGCAGAGCAGCTGTGCTGTTATTCAGGGCCGGTGCTGCTCATCCGCCGCACGCTGGACGAAGTGGTCAATACGGAGGCGCTCTCGTCGGAGAACAGCAAAGATCAGGCTCCCGGCTCTATCGACTTGGAGGACAATCGAGGCAACTACCTGCTGCTGAAGCTGTTAAAATACCGGTACCCCGGAGTGATGACTGATGAGACCATAGCGGCTGTGAAACACTGGCTGCAGGCAGCTAACCCGGAGCAAGAGGCTGCCGTATGCCGCAAATATTGTGTGGATGGCAAATGGTGCTTGACTGTTTTGCAGAACTATAATACTAAGATCAATAAGTCCAGAAAGAAATTAAGGTGGAGGAACCAAAACATCTCCCCAATCCCCCACAGCCCAGACTTCCCCTGGAGCCTGGGTGAGGACCTGTCCCCTGCCCAACAGAAAAGACTTGCAATATTCCTGGCCCAGAAATATATGAAGAACGTTGAGGCTACTCACTGCTGCCCACTGGGTGCTGAGGACTTCCAGATGCCATGGACGTTGTAGAGCTGGGTTGGGTTAGGGGAAAGGTGGGAGAGGGAGCTGAGAGGGAGGCAGAAAGGAATTGAGCTTCCTCTCCATTGCAACTGACCTGCTCTAGGCTCCAGTCCTGCCCTGCCTCATCCTGCCCCTTTTCTGGGTTCCAGTAAAACTGCCTTTCAAGGTGTGAGGGCCCCAAAGAGGTTCTTTCTTTGGAGGTGAAGGGAAATGGGATGGGAAGGGGAGGACTAACATCACTCTGGTATATAAAGGATAAAACCCTTGCCATGGGAGAGGAGGAGACCTTGGGTCAATTCATAACTTGACCTTGCCCTCTCTGGTTTTCCTTTTCCTCATCTGAAAAATCAGGGTATGTTTGATTAGAAGTATGGATTTCATTTTATTGAAATGTTGATTTCAACTTTCTACAAGCATTCATTAAGAGTTTGTGTGTGCAGAGTATTGTACTAAACACTTGGGAGAGATATAATATTTAGATAATATGAGGAACCCTATCTTCACAGAGCTAAGTAATGGGGGATAAAAACACAGATAACTATAATACACACTAATACATGACAAGTTTTTTTTTTGGCTTTGTTTTTGTTTTTTTGTTTTTTTTTTTTTTAGAGAAGTGCTAAGTAAAGTTCTATTCGAGGGCCTAAGAGAAAAAAAAAAGTCATGAGTAGCAGGAGGATCAGGGAAAGCCTCATAAAGGAGATAGCATTTGAAAATAACTTTAAAGGATGTGCAGAAAATCAACAGGTGAGAGGAAGGGTATTCCAGGCAAAAGGAAATTATATAGCAAAGATATGGAGAAGGAGGTAAGAGTAGTCTGGTTTGAATTATAGAGATCATGGAAAAGAGTGATCATGAGGTAAGGCTGGAATACAGAGTAATAACAAATTAGACCAAAATATGTTGTCACTTATCTGAGGCTATAAGGTAGCAAATAATAGAGTCTGGACTTGAACTCAGGTCCTCTACTTCAAATTCAATTCTCTTTGCATTATATCTAGCATAAGACACAAAGCTGGCCTTTTCTTATTCAAGTTTCTAGAGTTTATCAAGCTCAGCCTTGAAAGTGAAATCTTCCCAATTCCCAAGTACTTTTATTTTATTTTATTTGTGGAATCATGTGATTTGATTTTATTTTTTATAAAGCTTTTTGTTTTCAAAACACATGTATAACCTGTCAGATTGGCTAAAATGACAGGAAAAGATAATGACAAATGTTGGAGGGGATGTGGGAAAGCTGGGACACTGATACATTGTTGGTGGAACTGTGAAGGGATCCAACCATTCTGGAGAGCAATTTGGAACTATGCTCAAAAAGTTATCAAATTGTGCATACCCTTTGACCCAGCAGTGTTTCTACTGGGATTATATCCCAAAGAAATCTTAAAGGAAGGAAAGGGCCCCACATGTGCAAGAATGTTTGTGGCAGCCCTTTTTGTAGTGGCTAGAAACTGGAAACTGAAGGGATGCCCATCAATTGGAGAGTGGCTGAATAAATTATGGTATATGAATGTTATGGAATATTATTGTTCTGTAAGAAACGACCAGCAGGACGATTTCAGAGAGGCCTGGAGAGACTTGCATGAACTGATGCTGAGTGAAATGAGCAGAACCAAGAGATCATTGTACACGGCAACAACAATACTATATGATGATCAATTCGGATGGACATGGCTCTCTGTAACAATGAAATGTTTCAAACCAGTTCCAATTGTTCACTGAAGAAAGCCATATACACCCAGAGAGAGGGATATGAAATGTGGACCACAACATAACATTTTCATGCCCTCCATGGATGTTTGCTTGCATTGTGTTTCCTTTCTCTGATTTTTTTTCTTGTAGATATGATTTTTCATGCACATATGTATATATATGTGTACATATACAGGAAATATGTATACATATATTTGACTTGTCAAGTATTTTAACATAACATGTAGTGGATTTCCTGCCATCTAGGGGAGGGGTGGGGAGTAGGGGGAGGAAATTTGTAACAGAACGCTTTGTAAGGGTTAATGTTGAAGAATTATCCATACATATGTTTTGCAAAGAAAAAGTTTTAATTAAAAAAACACATGTATAGTTTTCAACATTCATCCTTGCAAAACCTTGTGTTCCAAATTTTTTCTCCCTCCCTTCCCCCACCTCTCCCTTAAATGGCAAGTAATCCAATATGTGCATTTCTTCTATACATATTTCCACAATTATCATGCTACACAAGAAAAATCAGATCAAAAAGAAAAAAAAAATGAGAAAGAAAACAAAAAGCAAGCAAACAAAAAAGTGAAAATATTGTTGTAATCCACACTGTCTCCACAGTCCTCTCTGTGGGTGCAGATGGTTGGTTCCATCACAAGACCATTGGAACTAGTTTGAATCACCTCAATATTGAAAAGAGCCACGTCCATCAGAATGGATCATTGTATCATCTTGTTGCTGTTCAATGTTCTCTTGGTTCCACTCACTTCACTTAGCATCAATTCATGCAAGTCTCTCCAGGCCTCTCTGAAATCATCCTGCTGATTGTTACTTACAGAACAATAATATTCTGTAACATTCATATATCATAACTTATTCAGCCATTCTCCAATTGATGGGCATCCATTGTTTCCAGTTTCTAGCCACTACAAAAAGGGCTGCCACAAACATTTTTGCACATGTGGGTCCTTTTCCCTTTTTAATGATCTCTTTCTCCCAAGTACTTTTAAAGGAGTTTTTCGACTTTGGTCTTGCACAGCTCTTTGAGATTCAATTCAATCACCAGGGCCCCTCAGTCTGTCTGCTGGCTTCTGAATTAGGAAGATAGACTCAGGAAGAACTTCTGCATAAAAGGCGAGGCAGAAGAAAACTTCCACCATGTAAAAAACTGGGTAAATGGATTTTTCTGGACATTCTTTGAGTCTGTGATTCAGAAGTTTGAGATACCTACCAGTCAATTGAAGGACTTAGCACGATGCCTGGTAGATAGTAGGTACATAATAAATCCTTATTGATTGATTAGTTGACTGATTTGACAGAAACTCCAGAGACTTCATTCCCTTCATCACCAAGTTTTCCGGGGATAATTTAAGAGATACTTACTCCTTCCATGGAGCTCAAACAATCCTCACACAGCTGAAACAAGGTTTCAGTAGATCCACAAGTTCCATCAATGCTCTAGACACCCTGCCCAAAGCACTCATTCTTTTCTTCGGCACATACTTCCCGAAGTGACATGATTAATTCAACTGACTGGATGATGGGTGCACATAGATATATCCCAGGGGGTCCACTAAATGCTGGACATGTCTCTGCTTTTATAGCATGAGATAAATGAGAAATTGCCTCAAAAGCCTGGACTCTAGCACTAAAGCTTCCCTATGATAATGCTGCCCCCTTGCATCCAAGAGAGGCACTACAATCAGGGTCATTCTGGCCAACATAGTATTATTCCCTAATTTTAGGGAAGGCAGCAGGGTTATTTAAATCCAGGCCTATTTAGCTTGAAGCAGGGAGTCCTCAAATGATCTCCAAGCACACAGGTCACGAGATGTTGAGTCCATCTTCAGGAAAGGTTTGAGAAATTCAATTAAAAAACCATATATTTACTGTATACAGGGCATAATGTTGGGAACCAGAGGAAAGACGGGGATGGAAGCGATATACTCCCTATCCAAGAGGAGCTCACAGGTCTAGTAGAGTAAGCATCATGGGCACACATCTGTCTGTGAAGTGATATAAATATTACATTTGGGTGCAAAATGAAGTACAAGACAATGCTGTGTAGGGTGGAAGTTGCATGCAAGTCAAGAAAAATGAAAAGCTTAATGAACTTCCCAGCTATAACAAGCAAGCTCCATGTCCTTGAGATGTAGGTTCTAAGAAGCTACCTTCTGGAATACTGAAAATTTTTAAAAAATGGTGGAGATAGCCTAAAAGGTGAAGAAATTGGGCTTGACTTGTTTTCAGGAGATAGGTACTCTGGTTATGAGGTTGACAGATTGTTCCTAGATGTTTTTATGGAGACAGGGCTTGAATCTCTTTCTTTGGGAACAAGAATCCAGGCAGGGGGGAAAATTCATTTCAATTCCCAAGACTGCTGCAGGTCTGGGAGAAAAGAATGCATATCTCAGACCAAGCTCACCTTTACTACTGGCATCCTCCTTTAAACTCTGGTTTACCTTTCTCATCAGATGCTCCTTCAGGCACTTTGTGTGCACTCACTAATTGAGGTATGCTGAACTTGTCCCAGACTTAGTCATTTTGGTATTTCCTCTGACAAGTTCGAGTGTTTTAGCAATACTGTAGAATATGTAGAATAGTTCCAGTTCCATTTCAGTTTGACAAGTATTTACAAAATACTATGCACAAGTGCAAAAAATACAAAAATAAAATTTATTAATCCCAAGTAGCTAACAATTCTTTTATTGGGGATGAGGGTAGTAGTGGAGGGGAGAATACAACCCGAAAGCAAAAAAAAAAAAAAAAAAAACACCACATAATAATCTGAGGAAGAGAAAGAATGCAGTAATACCTGGGGGTTATTGGGGTAGTCTTTCAGTCAGAGATGGACGGCATATGAGCCAAGTTTTAAAAGGAGATATAGAGATTTTTTAAAAACTAAAGTAAGAAAGGGAGAGAATTATCAACATGAAGGACAGCTTGTGCAAAGGTAGAGAGATGGACTGTTAAGTTTGGGCAACAATAAATAGGACAGTTTAGTTGGAACCTAGAAGTATAAAGGTGAATTGAATATGAGGTCAATAAATCTGGGAGGATAAAGTGGAACCAGATTGTGAAGTGTTTTACATGACAAACTCTCAGGTATTTTGTACTTTATTTCAGAAGCAATAAAGAACCACTCAAATGTTCTTAAGCAAGGGGAAAAGTTAGATTAGACTTTAAGAAAATTATTTTGGCAATAATATTGAAGATAAATTGGAGTGAGGAAAGAACCTAATTAGCAGCCTCCCTGATCAGACCTTTTTCCAACACTGATACTACTCCTACACATTATAATCATTCCTCAATGATCAGCCTACTTCTATCCCTGTATTCTCTAAACTCCTCCCATCTCAGTGATTCTGAATGCCCTTGCTCTTGATACAGTTTCCCTGTATCCCCAACTGCCAACTCCCTTCTCCCAACCACCTTGACCCCACTCTTTTTCCAGTGTCCCACTCAAAGTCTTCCTGATTCTTCCATTCATCCTACTTTTTCCATTCTCATTTCTTCCATCTTCTGATACTCACTGAAACCTAGCTCCTTCCTGGGAACTCTGCATCCCTAAACATCCTTTCCAGTATTGGTTACCCTTTCATTCATAACTTTACCTCGTTCTCCTTCCCTCACAAAAACATCACTTATGGTAGAGGAGTCAGAACATTCTTGGTCCCTATTGCCATTTCCAAACTCTTCTCCTACCACCATTAAAGCAATATTTTTTTTGAAGTTATGCCATACAAATTTCTCATCCAATCTATATCCTGCTAGTCATTATCTATTAATGTGCAAGACATTTGCCTCTTCTTCCTCAGTGAGTTCAGTGCTTGAACCAGTCTTCCACATCAGCTTCTGCCCCATGCATATTCATACCCCATACATATTAATAACCTCCTCAAAAATCCTATTTTTTTAGTTCTTCAACCTACTCAGTTCCCATGACCTATTCCACCTCAGCCACACACAAAACTTGATCATATATGCTTGAATCATATGCTTGATCTTGCCAACAATTGTCCTACTTATGTTTTTGAACTCCAAAATTTCTTTGTGTTCATAATCTTTTATAATTACATCTTTGTTGTTATTTAGTTATTTTCTTCATGTCCAACTCTTTGTGACCCCATTTGGGGTTTTCTTGGCAAAGATTCTAAAGTGCTTTGTCATTTCCTTTTCCAGCTCATTTTATGGATGAGGAAACTCAGGCAAATGGGGTTAAGTGACTTGAACAGGACCACCCTGCCTAGTAAGTGTCTGAGATTGGTTTTGAACTCAGGTTTTCCTGACTCTGGGCCTGGCACTAACCCCTGGACCACCTAGCTGCTCATTCTATCTTTATTTATACCTTAACCACCTAACCCTATTTTTCATAGTTACTGTGATTTCTTTCAAGCTGTTGCCTTTAAGTTGACCTTTAAGGGGGAAAAATTGGCAATAGTACTAAAGAGAAATTGGAGTGGGGAAAGAACCTAACTCTTTCTCTTCCCCACCTTGAATGGCCAGTTCAGTGCTATATTCTGCTCTGTTCTCTAATTCTTTGCCCACTTAAGTCTTGCTGAACCTCTATTTTGGATTACCCCATCATCTTCCCTATTCATTCTAATTCACATGCTGCTGAACAAATGCGAAGAAAATCACAGAATTCTGCTGGTAGTGATGTCTACTAAAAATTTATGTTATATAATCTCAGCTAAACCCTCATTATAGCAAAGCAATCCTTTTACACATCTGTAATCAATTCAATATCACACTCATCACAATGGCTATTCTAAACATTTTCATCCTTAAGCTACTCACAGTATGACCTCCTTCAAGACTCTCAGTTGAGGAGGGTTCATACTTCACAAAAAAAAAAAAATTTTTGGAAGCAATTTGATGAGCTCTATCTTCTTTCCTTCTCTTCATCTTACTTCACTAAGACCTATTTTTCCTTACCATCTCCTCTGTAACTCCTGTCTTAGATGAAGAGTTAGTACTTTTCCTTGCCAAGACAAATGCTTCTCTGTAGCTACTTTTAATCTCATTCCCTTCCCCTTTCTCTAGCAAATTGCCTCACAATCATTCCCACTCACTAATCTCCAATTTTCCTCTATCATTGGCTCTTTCTCCGGTGTCTACAAAAATTATTCTTTAATAACATTTGTTGAAAGCCTTCCCTTGATCTTACCATCCCCACCAGCTAGTCTGTATCTCTCCTTGTCACATTAACTCATTTTCCTCTCTTCTTCACCCTCTGCAATATGATTTCTTATCTCATTCTTCAACTCAAACTGCTCTCTCCAAAGTTACCAATGATCTCTTAAATGCCAAATCTAATAACCTCTTCTCAATCCATTCAGTTCTTGATGTCTCTATAGCATTCAATGCCAATAACCACCTTATTCTCCTAAGTACCCTTTCCTCTTGAGATTTTTTGTGATTCTCTTCTTTCCTGGTTTTCCTCCTACCTGTCTGACTATTCATCAGTTTCTTTTGCTGAATCTTCATCTGTGTCATATCCAATATCTGTGGGTATCCCCAAAGGTTCTATACTGAGTTTTCTTTCTTTCCTTCATATTTCATTTGACAATCTAGTCAGCTCCCAAATGCCAAATTATCTTTGTGCAGATGATTCCCAACCCTAATTTCTTTCCTAAGCTCCTGTTCCATATCACCAATTGCTTCTTGGATATCTTGAACATCTCAAACTCCATCTGTCCAAAAAAAATGCATGATCTTTTTATCCCAGACCCTCCCTTTTCCAACATTCTTAGCAATGTCCACCATACCACCATTCACCTAGTCACTCAGGTTAGTAACTAGTGTTATCATCAACTCCTAATTCTTACTCAATCCACGTATCTAATCTGTTGTCAAATCTCACATCTCCTTTTACAGCATCTCTCACGAATGAGGATATGCCTCCTTCTCTCTATTCACCTCTCATCTTGACTATTGCAAAAGTTTTTTGTTGGTCTCCCTTCCTCAAGAGATTTCCCATTCCTATCCATGTTCCACTCAGTTGTCAGGTAGAGAGTAGCATTCCTAAAACTCAGGTCTGATCATGTCAAAACTTTCTCAACATCCAATACAAAGTGGTCTGTTTGGTATTTAAAGTCCTTCATAGTATGGCATATTACTTACCTTTCCACTCTTTTTTTTTGGAGGGGGGGAAGAATTTAGATGGCATCCTGAATAGAGTGTTGCATCTGAAGTCAGGAAGTCCCACATTCAAATGTGACACTAGCTGTGTTGTTATCCTGGGCAAATCACTCAACCTCTGTCTTAGTTTCCTCACTTGTAAAATGGGAAGCATAATAGTAGCTACTTCCAAGGCTCATTGTGAAGATAAAATGAAATATTTGTAAACCACTTTGAAAAGCTTCAAGAGTTATATAAATGCCTGTTATTATCATTACACTTTACTCCTCTCTCCTTTCTCTCTTCCTAAGTTTGCTATTACTATGGAAAACACTATAATCATTCTTATCATCTAGATTGGCAACTTAAATGTGACTTTGAATTTTCACACTCTTGCACCCCCTCCCCCCATATCTAATTTTCAAGTTCTCATTTTTCCACATTCAGAAAATTTCATCTTTCTCTCTTCTAATGCTGCAACCCCTCAGTTCAGGTTCTTATCACTCCATACCTGACCCATTTCAACTGTTTGCTGATTGGTCTCCTTACCTCAAGATTCTCCTCTTTTCTCTACTCAGTTATTAAAGTGATGTTCCTAAAGTTTAGTCTGACCATATCATGCCCTTTTCAATCTATTACAGTATCCCCCTCCCACCTCCAGAGTCAAATATAAAATCCTCTGTTTGGCTTTTTAAAGCCTTTCAATTTAAAGCTAAGTTTCCACAGAATGTTGTAAGCCTCAAGCTAATATAATTTAAGTATCTCTCACCAATGAGCTTTCAAAAGAAGAGACTCACTTGACTCCAAATTCTTGATAAAGATGTGTAGGCTAGAAACTGGTTTAAACTGACCAAGGACAAGAACCTGGAAACGACTTTTCTTTATTTCACTTGCTTAATAAGCCTCAAGCATATAAGTTCACACACCCCAAATAGAAAAAAAAAAACCAAACCTCGTTTAACCGAACATGGAATGCATATAGAACAGAATGAGGGAAAGGGAAGGTATTTAGGAGTACAATGTAAGAAATCATGTAACCCTAAGAGAAACTGACCAACCCATTCTCTGGAGGGAGGGAACTTTGATGAACTAATAGCAAAGCATGTCTGCTTCTGTACTTAGTGCTCCCTCTTCCTATTAGAAGGGCAAAACCTACTTTTGGCCAGAAACATCCAATTCCTCTGAACTTTCTCTCTCAAAATTTCTTTGTTATCTGATTTTCAGAGTAAGCTTGTTTCTAACACTACTTTTCTGGTCTTTTTATGATTTATCCCCTTCTACTCACTCTATAATCCAGCTTCTTTGGTGTCTTTGTGGTTTACACACACAACACCCCATCTTATGATTTTATGTCTTTGTACCATCAATGGTCCATGTCTGGGATGCTCTCTCTCCTCACTTCTGCTTTTTAGCTTTCCTGGCTTCCTTCAAGTCTTGGTAGTTCAAACCTCACCTTTTTGTAGGAGAGCTTTTCTGATCCCCTCTCTTCCCTTTTGCTAGTACCTTTCCTCTGAGATGATGATCTCATAAAATTTCTCAATAGTATTTTATTTTTCTAATTACATGTAAAGTTGGATTTCAACATTCATTTTTTTTCCTTTTTTTTCTGAGACAATTGAGTTAAGTGACTTGCCTAGGGTCACACAGCTAGGAAATGTTAAGTGTCTGAGACCAGATTTGAACTCAGGTCCTTCTGATTTTAGGGCTAGTGCTCCATCCACTGCACCACCTAGCTGCCCCAAAATTACCCATGCATGGTTTGTTTTTTTGCTTTTTCCTGAGGCAATTGAGGTTAAGTGACTTGCCCAGGCTCACACAGCTAGGGAATGTTAAGTGTCTGAAATCAGATTTGAACTCAGGTCCTCCTGACTTCAGGGCTGGCGCTCTATCCACTGCACCACCTAGCTGCTTTTCAACATTCATTTTTGTAAGATTTTGAGTTCCAAATTTTTTTCTCCCTTCCTCTCTCACTTACGCCCTCCCCAAGGCACAAGCAATCTGATAAAGGTTATACATGTACAATCATCATAAGCATATTTCCATATTAATCATGTTGTGAAAAAAAATTGGAACAAAAAGAAAAAACCACAAGAAAAAAAACCAAAAAAAAAAAAAGCTGAAAATAGTGTTCTTGAATCTTCATTCTGTTTCTATAGTTCTCTATCTGGAAATAGATAGCATTTTCTATCCCAAGTCTATTGGAATTGGCTTGGATCACTGTATGGCTGAGAACTTAGTCCATCAGAGTTGATCATCATATAATCTTGCTGTTACTATGTACAATTGTTCTCCTAGTTCTGTTCACTTCACTCAGCCATCAGTTCATGTAAGTCTTTCCAGGCTTTTCTGAAATTAACCGGTTTATAATTTCTTATAGAAGAATAATATTCCATTATATTCACATAACTTATTTAGCCATTCCCCAATTGATGAGCATCCACTCAATATGCTTTCTTAATATATCTTATATATATATACATGTATATGTATATATATATATATAATTATTTCATTTGTCTTCTCCATTACAATATGAGCTCCTTGAGGGCAAAGACAGTGTTTTTGCCTTTGCTTGTATTCCCAGTGCTTAGCACTTTTAAATGAATAATAAAATCTTTTTGATAATAGTGATAATGCTCATGAGAGGTGATGAGAGTGAGATTGAAAGCATTTTTAGGCATCTACTATGAGCCAGAAACTTTGCTAGGCACCTTACAAATAATATTTCACAGCAATCTTTTGGCATGGTGTTGTTATTATCCACATTCTACAATTGAGGAAAATGAGACAGAAGTGACGTGACTTATCCACAACAACAAGCCTCATGTCTAAGGTTGGATTTGAACTCAGGTCTTCTTGACTGGAAGTCCAGACCTCTACCCACTTTACTTTCTAGCTATCTCCAAAAAGGCCTAAACTTGTGGTTGGTAGCCTTATGAGTGAGGAGAAAGGATTGAAGAGCTGGTAATTGATTGGACATAGGAGTGTAGGAAAGAGAAGTGCCAGGGATGAGTCTGAGATTATGAACATGCTTGACTGAAGTAAGGAGGTACACCCAACTAAAATAGAGGAAGATAAGTGATTTCTCTTTTGGATATATTAAGTTTGCTATGCCCTGATAATTGTGGAAATATGTATAGAAGAATTGCACATATTTAACAAATATTGGATTACTTGCCATCTAGGGTAGGGAATGGGGAGAAAGGAGGGAGAAAAAAATTGGAACACAAAGTTTTGCAAGGGTGAATGTTGAAAACTATCTATGCAGAACTGATGCTGAGTGAAATGAGCAGAACCAGGAGGAGATCATTATACACAGCAACAACAATACTATATGATGATCAATTCTGATGGACATGGTTCTCTTCAACAATGAAATGTTTCAAACCAGTTCCAATTGTTCAGTGAAGAAAGCCATATACACCCAGAGATAAAAATATGAAATATGGACCACAACATAACATTTTCATGCTCTCTATTGATGTTTGCTTGCATTGTGTTTCCTTTCTCTGATTTTTTTTCTTGTAGATATGATTTTTGCTTGCACAACAAGATAAGTGTGGAAATATGTATACATATATTCGATTTGTCAAGTATTTTAACATAATTAACATGTAGTGGACTTCCTGCCATCTAGGGGAGGGGTGGGGAGTAGGGGGGAAAAATTTGTAACAGAAAGCTTTGTAAGGGTCAATGTTGAAAAATTACCCATACATATGTTTTGCAAATAAAAAGCTTTAATAAAAAAAGAAGAAAAAGAAAACTATCTATGCATATGTTTTGAAAATAAAAAGCTTTAAAAACCCAATTCTTTGGTATACATATAATTTTACCATTTATAAAAGATGAAAAGCAAATTTGCATACTTGACAAGATAGATTGCTTGTTTATTTTTGTATAAAGAATTAAATCTTGGCAGAATAAAAAAAATTTGAAATTTCCTGTGGAATATACTTTTTTAAATGTTTGACAAATAATTGGTAGTACAAATATATTTAGATATATAGACTTAGAAGTCATTTTCATAGAGAGTGATAATAAAACCTATTAAAACTGATGAACTCACCTAAGATAAGCAATAGAGAAGAATACCAGGACAAATCCTTGGGAAATAGCAAAGGAGACCGAGAATAGGTGAGACAAGTAAAAAGAGAAAATAGAACAGAGAAATAGAACAGGGACCTTCTTCCCAGGCCAGAGGTGAAAGGGTCATGTGTCTAGAGGACAAAGAAAAATTAGATCCTATCTTACCCTGAAAGAATATTGGAGTAGGAGTCAAAGAGAGGACTCAGGTTCTCCTTATGGGTCTAATGCTAATTCTCTACGTGCAACTGTGGGGAAGGGACTTCACTTTTCAAGAACACACATATCTTCTCTGTAAACAAGGGATTGGCTTTGATAACCCCCAACAGTCCTTTGAGTTCTGAATGTTATGAATTTATGACCTCAAGGAAGACCCTGAACACTAACATGTCTTTTCCTATCCTTTAGGGTCTCCCATTGCCTCATATTCTGCCTGAAACTACTCTTGGACCTACAAGAAATCAAGAGAAGCCCTTATCCTCTTTGTTCTCTCTTTACTTCCTTTTTTTCCCCACAATCTTGGCCATATAATCAGTATTTTCAACGACATTGCCCTCCACCTAAATTCTAACCTATTTTGTCTTCTGCCCTTGCAGTTTGCCCTACAAATTCAAATTATCTATTATTAACTGTGACCATTGTAGTCAGTCAATAAACATTTAACTGCCTACTTAGTGCCAAGGACTATGTCGAGTAGTAAAGGGATACAAAAAGAAGGAAGTCCTTAATTTCAAGGAGCTCCCAATCTAACAGAGAAGACTACAAGCAAATTAACATGTACAAATCAGCTAAATACAGGGGGAAAATGTGAAATAATTTAAAAAGGGAAGACTCTAGAAGTAAATGGAGTTGAGGAATACTTCCTGTAGAAGATGGGATTTTAATTGGAATTTGAAGGATTACAGGGAAGTTAGGCAAAGTTGAAGAGGTAGCACATTCCAGGCAGGGAGGACAGTCACAAGAAGGTCAGTATTACCATACCATAATTGTATTCATCTCTGTTTGACTCCTTATAGCTTCTCTAAGGATAAATGCTCCAGACTTTCTTTTTCTCCTCAAACCTCCAATTCCACTTTCACCCATATGCTCACTTTTCCTCACCATCGACTTGCTAAGAAGACTGAAGTCATTTATTAGGAATTATAGAATTATCAGTTAGAGAATGGCTGAATAAGTTATTGTATATGAATGCTATGGAATATCATTGTTCTATAAGAAATGATCAGCAGGATTAGAAAGGTCTGGAGAGACTTACATGAACTGATGCTAAGTGAAGTAAGTAGAACCAGAAGATCATTGTACGCAGCAATAGAAAGATTATTTGATAATCAATTCTGACAGATGTGGCTCTTTTCAACAGTGAGGTGATTCAGGCCAGTTCCAATGGTCTTATAATGAAGAGAGCCATCTATACCCAGAGAGAGTAATGTGGGACTGTGTAGATCACAACATAGTATTTTCACCTTTTTTGACCTTATTTGCTTGCATTTTGTTTTCTTTCTCATTTTTCCTTTTTTTTCTGATTTTTTTTTGGTGCACCTGATAATTATGTAAATATGTATAGAGGAATTACCATCACATAAATAAATTCAGTACTTGAACCCAGATCATCTGAATTCAAACTCAACATTCTTTCCAGTGCACTATGTCTACCATCTTGGAATACCTTTTGGCATCTCCTCAATTTAATAGGATATATTCTTCAGACAAGGTTCAAGCTAGCTACCCCAGGTTCAAAGTACTCTCTATATCCACATCTACTTAAAATTATACTTTGTTCAAAGGGCTATCAAACTGTGCATTCCCTTTGATCCAGCAGTGTATCCCCAAAAAAAGGAAAAGGACCCACATGTGCAAACATGTTTATGGAAGTCTTTTTTGAAGTGGCAAAGAACTGGAAACTGAGTGGCTGCCCAGCAGTTGGAGAATGGCTGAATAAATTATGGTATATTATTATTCTATAAGAAATGATCAGCAGGATGATTTCAGAGACGCTGGAGAAACTTGCAGGAACTGATGCTAAGTGAAGTGAACAGAACCAGGAGAACATTATACACAGCAACAAGAAGATTATACAATAATCAGCTCTGGTGAATGTGGCTCTTTTCAACATCGGGGTGATTCAGGCCAATCCGAATGGTCTTTTAATGGAGAGAACCATTTGCATCCAGAGAGGGGACTGTGGGGACTGAGTGTGGATCACAACATAGTATTTTCATTTTTTATTGTTGTTTGCTTGCTTTTTTCTTTCTCATTTTTTTCCTTTTTGATCTGATTTTTTTGTGTAGTATGATAATTGTGGAAATATGTATAGAAAAATTGCACATGTTTAACATATCTCGGATTATTTGCCATCTAGGGGAAGGAGTGGGGAGAAGGGAGGGAGAAAAAAATTTGGAACACAAAGTTTTGCAAGAGTGAATATTGAAAACTATCTATCCATGTGTTTTGAAAATAAAAAGCTTGTATAAAAAAATTTATACTCCATGAGCCCCTACTGATGGGTTTAGCTTTGAACAAAAAACAAAACAAAACAAAACAAACAAACAAAAAAAACCATGATTAGTTCAAAGCAAAGAGAATCATAATTAACACAGAAATAAAAAGTTATTATAATACAGGACTAGAAAATGAATAGAGCATCTCAGATGGGATCTCTTCATGTGCAGAAGCTAAAGATTTTGCTTCTTGAAGAATCATGATGACATGTAAGGAAAGTACTTTAGAGGGACTATGGTACATCTGTAGACATTTTGTAGTTGGTTTTGTTCTGCTTATCACGTGGTGAATAGAAGGCTCTTTAACTGGATATGGAAATATTCAAGTCTTTAAACAGCTTTCTCCATGTTGCTCTTGCTTAAGTCCTTTCAACTGTTATTTGTAGTTGGGAGTCCTTTCCCAAAAGTGTCCATTGAGAGATAATGTTATAAAGATAAGAAGTCTTGGGACTTTCTACTCATCAAGACCCAGAGACCCCCAAGAATCAAACCTCAGTCCTTGACCCTTCTTTTCCCTTCTAGGAGAAGGGAGTGAAATTTCTGATCTTATGAGTTTCAAAAGCTTAGGAGAGTGAGTCCCAGCAATCTGGGAGTCAGATCCAGGCCATATTTTGCTGCCAGTCCAGCAGTGATGGTCAGGGTGGGAATAATCTTCTGGAAGCAGGCCAGTGGAAACTGAGATGAGTGCTCCTCCAGCAGTCATGCTGCATCTGGACATAAACTGGATGGTAGCATGGGTGTTATGTAGGAACTGGGCCAAGTTTTGAGCTTCTTTCTTTCCAGATACAGAAGTACAATGGAGAATATGTGCTTGAGGTGGTGGGGGAAATAAATGTTTATTCTTGCTATATCTTTGAAGTAAACATCACTTTGTAAAAGTCAATCATTATTAAGTAGTTAAATGGAATTAAGGCACTATATACTAGCACTTAACAATGGGGGAACCCACCTGATGGGGGTTTTAGTCAGTGTCAGTGGAGGAGAGAATGTCAATCTCTCAGGCTACTCTAGAACTCTAAGAGGCAGAGATAGGAAATCAGAGTGCACAAGCTACCTAACAATTTCCCTGGGGAATATTCTCCCACTCACCATTAGTGGGAAGAAAAGTACACACATAAAAAACAGGGCATGTATGAAAAAGTAATTCACTTTTCTCATGCTATAGGGACAACAACACATTTCTGTCAGGTCTGTTCCCTAATTTTCTTCACTGGATATACTACCTTTGCCAGAAGTTGCTCTTTGTCAGATGCTGCCAGATATGGCTTCATTGGGCATATGATTGTAAAGCTTATCTCTGCTTCCAGCATCAAGCTGCAGCTAAAATCCTTGTACTATTTCTTCCTCAATCAGTCAATAAACATTTATTAAGTGCCTACTATATGCCAAGCTGTGCTAAGGGCTTCCTCTTGAGATGAGTAGATTCTCTCATACTCTTTTAATTTAAAACTCAATTTTTTTTATGGTTCTTTTAGAAAAGCAGAATCTCTCAATCAGAAGCTAACAATAATTTTCCCTAAAGTGAAAAACCTTTCCAGCTTTTTTTCCTTTCCACTTAAGGAACGGCTTCTCTGTTCCTGAAAAGAAAAGTTTTAATCTAATACAATCTTTCATCTCCAGCCAAAGATTATTCGTCATAGGCACCAAGCTCTTTAGAGAGCTGGGTCCTCCCAGAGGTGATCAGATGCTTCTATTTTTCAAACTATGCTTCCTGGTCCAGAGCTAAGGTCAGATAATCATCATGGTAGTAAGCCCTGTGGCAAAGCTGATATGGCTAAAAATTGCAGGCAAGGCCTCAGAATTCCTGAGATTTCTTCCTATAATATTTGCCATCTACATGGTGGTTTGTGAATGCTTCTCTCTTGACTAGGCAAAAGATTTTTTTTCCTGGTCACCATACATTATTTCTTCATTCCTATCTTTAACAGTTCCATCAAGGCAGGTAATGATAAATATTTAAAAATCTGTTATTAAAAAAATTATGCAAGATAAACTTTTAAATTTACTGTACATTATTAACATTTTATCCACCACTTTCTGAAGTCTAGACAATCAACAAAACAATAAAGTCAAGCCCTGATTTGTAGCATTTTTTTTTCCATTTTTGAAGTGTAAATGCTCACTTTAAAACTTAACAATCCACTCTCTCACTGACTCTAGCCCATTTGTCTCCCTATCTCACTATACCTGATCCTTTCATCATACCTTCAAGAATTCTCTTATATTTATAATAAATTGACCTTCATATAAGACCCTCCTTCAGAAATTATTTTTAATTAGAAAATGTTATAAACAAATATAGTCAAGTGAAACAAATTCCTGAATTATCCTTTGCCATGTGTGTGCTTGCACATATATGTCATATGTCACATCCTACACTAAGGCATAGTCACCTCATAGGAGATAGGTACATGCTGAATGAGTTGAGTGGATTAGTAATTATTCTAAGTCTTTCAAAATTGTTTATCTTTACCTTATTTTTGTTATTGTATAAATTATTCTGGTTCTGTCCCCTTCACCTTTTATCCATTATACAAGTCTTCCTGGATTACATCTTCTTCATCTTTTCTAATAACACAATCGTATTCTCTAATATAAGATGTTCAGCCATGCTCTGGTTAATGAGCATCCATTCAGATCCTCATTTTGGCTATTTCAAAAAAAAAGCCATAAATATTATTGTATAGTTTTAGTTAAGAATTTGTTTTGCTTAGGACTAAGCTCTTCCCTTAGTACACCTTCCCTCTAACTTCTTCTATCTCTTCTATTTCCCTATTGAATGAAATGTATTTCTGTACCCAGCACTGTGTGTTTGTATTTATCGCTTCTTTAACAAGTTCAGATAAGAATGATATTAGTGTTATTCAATATTTGCCCCACCTTATTTGTATAGATTTCTACTTTTGAAGCTTAATTATGTGAGATAATTTTCCCTAAGTTTCCTTCCTCTCTTCTCCCACCTCAATTATTCCTCTTCCCCTCCCTTTGCATTACTCTCTTAAGATCATGAAAACATATCTGAACTGTTTCCAGGATTTCCACTTAATTAGACTCTTAAGATTCCTGATGATAGTGGGCTTCAAATCATGCATCATCTTTTCATATTAGAATGTAAACAGTTTATCTTTGTTTGATTTTAGTTTTTTTAAGAGAGCAAATTTTTAAATATTTTATTTTGAAGAAAAAATAAGAGAACAGAAAAACAGAAAAGCAATACAAAATGAAATGAAATAAAACAAAAGAGAACTTTGCCACATGCCCAGCAGAACATTAGGGAGGATTCAAAATATATAACAAATATCAATTTAAGAAAATATATAGATATACATATATATATTAGCAGAAGAAATTATATTCATGAGTGTCTGTCTTTACTTTCTTGTAAATTATTCTTTTGTTCTCTGCTGAGCACCTTTTTTACATTATTCTTTCCCTGCCTTTCATCCCCACCTCTACCCCCAAGTAGACTATAGTTAAAAAAGGATATGTTTATATATATATATATATGTAGATATATACATGCATACACACACATACACATCTCCTTTTCATCCTCTCACCACCCCCAAGCTAGTTAAGATATATTTATGTATACATATGTAGATATGTATATAGATATAGATATAGATATATACACATACACACACTTCTGTGCACACACACCCATACCCCAAATACATACACATGTCTTTCCTATCCCAGCTGACTGTTTCATTAAATCCTTCTCTATAATTTGGCTTACTATTACTTAACCTCCCCCCACTCAAGGATCCCTCCCTTGTCTTCTTCCCTCATCCTTTACTTCCTCATCCACCCATTCCTTCCCACTTATTTCTTTACAGATTTTTGAGGGTGTTACACCCTTCATGGTATATATGCAGTGTTACCTATTAAAACTCATGCCTGATGTGAGTAGGTGGTCAGAACTACTAGCCCTCCTCCCCCCTCTAATGCCTCTGTGTCTATTCTTCCTCTATACCTCATTTGTATAATATGATTACTATTTTAGCCTTTACTCTGCCAATCTTTATTTTGAGTTACCCTATTGTTGATGTAAATCTTAAACATGAAGTATACATGTCCCATGTAAAAAAAAACCATAAACAATTTGTCCATGCTTAAATAGTTTGTCCATGAAAAATAGTCAATGACAATAGTAATCTAGTGTTTGATAAACCCAAAGACCCCAGCTCTTGGGATAAAAACTCACTATTTGACAAAAACTGATGGGAAAATTGGAAACTAGTATGGAAGAAACTAGGCATTGACCCACACCTAACACCATATACCAAGATAAGGTTGAAATGGATTCATGATCTAGACATAAAGAATGATATTATAAACAAATTAGAAGAATGTAGGATATTTTACCTATCAGATCTGTGGAGGGGGAAGGAATTTGTGACCAAAGAAGAACTAGAGATCATTATTAATCACAAAATAGATAATTTTGATTATATTAAGTTAAAAAGTTTTTATACAAACAAAACTAATGCAGACAAGATTAGAAGGGAAGCAATAAACTGGGAAAACATTTTTATATTCAAAGATTCTTGTTGAGGCCTTCTTTTGAGAGCTCACCTTGTATGAGCCCTTTGATCTCAGAGGTGAGATGAATGAGGCAGGGGAACTCATAGGGTGTGAAAAGAGCTCCAGTTTATTATGCTGAACAGCCTTGTTGATATACAATTTTGCAAGCATGATCAGCGCGTGAACACTAGGCAATCCCCAATCACCATTCAGAGAAGCAGCTTGTGGGCATTGTGTATATATGGTATCTGCCAATGGGAGGAGAGCCAACCCAGCCATGTCAGCAACCCGCTCACAGGCCAGAGGCCCTGTCAAGGCATCCCTGCTCATGAGCAACTAGCTGTGACCCTCAGGCTCAACCCATTCCCATGCCATGCACCAGTGCTCCTTGCTCAACAAAGACATTTCTGCAACATGGCAGAAAACTTATTGTGCACCACAGGTCAAGGTGGCCTTGGTACTCCCTCTCAGCAGGGTCCCATACCCTAGCAGGTTCTGATAAAAGCCTCATTTTTAAAATATATAGAGAATTGATTCAAATATATAAGAATTCAAGCCATTCTCCAATCAATAAATGGTCAAAAGATATGAACAGATAATTTTCAAATGAAGAAATTGAAACTATTTCTAGTCATATGAAAAGGTGCTCCAAATCACTATTGATCAAAGAAATGCAAATTAAGACAACTCTGAGATACCACTACATACCTGTCAAATTGGCTAAAATGATAGGAAATGATAATGGCAAATGTTGGAGAGGATGTGGGGAAAACTGGGATACTGATACATTGTTGGTGGAACTGTGAATGGATCCAACCATTCTGGAGAGCTATTTGGAACTATATTCAAAACGTTATCAAACTGTGCATACCCTTTGACCCAGCAGTGTTTCTATTGGGCTTATATCCCAAAGAAATCTTAAGGGAAGGAAAGGGCCCCACATTTGCAAGAATGTTTGTGGCAGCCCTTTTTGTGGTGGCGAGAAACTGGAAACTGAATGGATGCCCATCAATTGGGGAATGGCTGAACAAATTATGGTATATGAATGTTATGAAAGGAGCAGTTAGGTGGCGCAGTGGATAGAGCACCAGTTCTGAAGTCAGGAGGACCTGAGTTCAAATTTGGTTTCAGACACTTAACATTTCCTAGCTGTGTGACCCTGGGTGAGTCACTTAACCTCAATTGCCTCAGCAAAAAAGCAAAAAAAAAAAAAAAAAAAAGAATGTTATAGAATATTATTGTTCTGTAAGAAACGACCAGCAAAAATGACAGGAAAAGATAACGATGAATGTTGGAGGGGATGTGGGAAAACTGGGACACTGATACATTGTTGGTGGAACTGTGAACGGATCCAACCATTCTGGAGAGCAACTTGGAACTATGCCCAAAAAGTTGTCAAACTGTGCATACCCTTTGATCCAGCAGTGTTTCTACTGGGCCTATATCCCAAAGAGATCTTAGAGGAGGGAAAGGGCCCCACATGTGCAAGAATGTTTGTGGCAGCCCTTTTTGTGGTGGCTAGAAACTGGAAACTGAAGGGATGCCCATCAATTGGAGAGTGGCTGAATAAATTATGGTATATGAATGTTATGGAATATTATTGCTCTGTAAGAAATGACCAGCAGGACGATTTCAGAGAGGCCTGGAGAGACTTGCATGAACTGATGCTGAGTGAAACGAGCAGAACCAGGAGATCATCATACACAGCAACAACAGTATTACATGATGATCAATTCTGATGGACATGGCTCTCTGCAACAAAGAATTGTCTCAAACCAGTTCCAGTTGTTCACTGAAGAAAACCATATACACCCAGAGAGAGGGAAATGAAATATGGACTACAACATAACATTTTCATGATCTCTACTGACATTTGTTTGCATTGTGTTGCCTTTCTCTGATTCTTTTTTTTTTCTTGTAGATAGGATTTTTCTTGCATAACTTCTCAAGCATTTCAACATTATTAGCATGTAGTGGACTTCCTGCCATCTAGGGGAGGGGAGGGGACTGGGGGTAAAATTTGTAATGGAAAGCTTTGTAAAGATCAATGTTGGGGAACTACCCATACATATGTTATACAAATAAAAAGCTTTAACAAAAAAAAAAAAAAAAAAAGAAACGACCAGCAGCTATTCCCTAGCTGTGTGACCCTGGGCAAGTCACCTAACCCCAATTGCCTCAGCAAAAAGAAAAAAAAAAGAATGTTATGGAATATTATTGTTCTGTAAGAAACAACCAACAAGATGATTTCAGAGAGGCCTGGAGAGACTTGCATGAACTGATGCTGAGTGAAATCAGTGGAACCAGGAGATCATTATACATGGCAACAACAAGACTATATGATGATCAATTCTGATGGACATGGTTCTCTTCAACAATGAGATGATTCAACCAGTTCCTATTGTTCAGCAATGAAGATAGTCATATACATCCAGAGAGAGGCCTGTGGAAAGTGAGTGTGGACCACAACATTTTAACTCTCTGTGAATATTTGCTTACATTTTGTTTTCCTTCTTACGTTATTTTTTTTCTCTTTCTAGATCTGATTTTTCTTTTGCAGTAAGATAACTGTATAGATATGTATAAATATATTAGATTTGTCATATAATGTAACACATTTAACATGTATTAGACTACCTGTCATCTAGGGGTGGGGGTGGAAGGAAAGGGGAAAAATTTGGAACAAAAAAAAATTTTTTTGCAAAGGTCAACGTAGAAAAATCACTCATATATTCTGTAAATAAAAAGCTTTAATTAAAAAAAATAGTTTGTCCGTGTTGAGTTCCATCTTTCTCTTATATATTGAATTTTCTATAAAATTCAGGTTTGATTGATAGAAAGCCCTGGAAAGCAAGTTCATTGAATATTTACTTTTTAATTGAAAATTATAGATAATTTTTGAGATATAATATTTTTGGCCACAAGCCTAGTTATTTTGCTTGTCTGTAGATATGATTCCAGGACCTGTGGTCTTTTATTGTAGCTGCTAAGTCTTGTACAATTCTAATTGCAGCTTCAGCGTATTTGATTTTTTTTCTTGTTTCTTGCAAAATTCTCTTTGATCTGGGGTTTTTGAAATTTGATAATAATATTCCTGTGTGTTTTTCACAAAGGATCTCATTGAGGTGGTGATGGGTGGACTTTTTTTTTTAATTTTTACTTTCCATTCATGTTCTATGACTCCAGGACAATTTTCTAAGATTATTTCCTGCATTATTGTGTCAAAGTTCTCTTTTTTGGTTGCAAATTTCTGTATGTCCAATTATTCTTATATTTTCTGGATATGCTCTCCAGATCTGTCGTTTTTCTTATAAGATGTTTCACCTTCTGGAATTTTTTCATTTTTTATAATGTTTTGTTATTTTGTGGTCTCTCATAGCTTCACTGGCTTTCCCTTGCCCAATTTGCCCAATTCTAATTTTTAAAGAATTGTTTTCATCTTTGAGACTTGGTACCTCCTTTTCTGATTGGTTAAATTTTTTTCATAATCTTGTTTTTCTTGGATGATTTTAATTTTTTTCCTTAGCTTTTCCTTAAAGTCTCTCATTTGATTTTTGAATTCTTTTTTGAGTTCTATAAACTTTCTCTGGGCAGGGAGAGATTTCATATTATTCTTTGGAGTAGAAGGTTTTTTTGTTTTGTTTTGTTTTGTTTTGTTACTAAATTGTCTTCCTCTGAAGATGAACCCCAATCTTCCCTGTTTCCATAATGTTTCAATGGTGCAGTTCTTTCTTCTTTGCTGGTTCATTTAAAAAAAAAAATAAGAGGTATTAATGTAAGCATCTCTAATTGTGGGATGGGGGGATGGTACCTCAAGCATCCCTTTAGCTCTCCACTCTGACCGGGAACCCCAAACCAAGAGCTCCACCCTCCTGCAAGTGCCCACAGCCAGCAGCCCCTAACCAGCAGCTCCCTCCCTTTTCTTCTGTACTCACTGGGTGCTGGTTCCTTTTTGCCCAGGGCTGTGTCTCAGCAGCACAGGTAGGCCCAGGTTCCTAATCAGCTGAGAGTTGAGTCTCTTCTGGGACTCAAACCCTTACTTTAATAATATTCCTGAGGTAAAAGTCTCAGGGTGGTTCCTGCTGAGAATCCAACCATACCTAACTAGCCTGAGGGATCCCCACTTCACCTTTCTGTAGAGCTAGACCTGAGGTATATGCACTTCAGACTGATTAATCCTGGCCTGGATTCAGAACTTCTGGGTTTATATCAGGAGGACCTCTGTTCTGCCATAAGTCTTCTTGATTTTTCACCAGTCTATGTTCAAACTGAGGAGCAAATTTATTCTATTTGTGGGGAAAATGGGGAGAGTTTGAAATTTACCAACCTACTCTGCCATCTTCCCAGAATCCTCCCCCAGTTTATCTTTGTTTAGTCCTTTACTGATTATTCATTTATGTTTACCTTTTTGTGTTTCTCTTAACTGCTGTGTTTGAACTCTGGGTTATACAGCTTTCTACTTTTCACCAGGAATTTTTGGGGAGTCTTCTACTTTGTGAAAAAATCATTTTCTACTATATAAAATTATACTCTGTTTTTTCTGGATAATTTATTCTTGGTTGTAAATCTATATACTTTGACTTCTGAATATTATGTCCCAAGCTCTCTGCTCATTTATAATGGCTGCTAAATCATGTGTGATCCTGACTGTTGCTCCTCAGTACCTGAATTCTTTCTGGTTATTTGAAATATTTTTTTTCTTGATATGGAAACTGGAATTTGACTATAATGTTCCTGGGAGTTTTCGTTTTGGAGTCTTCAGGAAGTGGCTAGTAGATTCTTCTTATTTCCATGTTGCTTATTGATTCTAAGGGATCTGATTAGTTGACTTGAAATATGAACTCTAGCAAATCCAATAGACTTAGGGTAGAAATGCCATCTGTATCCAGGGAGGGAACTAATGAGACTGAAAGCAGATTGAAGCAAATTATTTTTGATGAGGTCTTAAATGGTGTGTTGGACAGAGAGAAACTAAAGAATTGATCCTTGAGGCAAGCAGGGAGAAGGCAATGATAGAGATCAGTTTAGTTTTGAATGGGACTGATTGGATGAAGTTTTCTCAGTTTGAGACTAAGTTACATGACCTCTATTCCCAGGCTTTGAACCCTGGGATTCGGGAAGTCACATGAAGTTAGTGAAGTTATAGGAAGTGACTTGACCTGTGGGAAGCAGACAATATTGGTGACCATTGGCCAAGGATAGTTTTAGTCTATCTAATGAAAAGGCTTGGGTCTTTTCCTAATTAACTGGGTATTCTACTTCCTGCTGGTCAGGTTGAGCACATGGTGGGAGCTGAGATGCTTCCTGGATGTGAGGGACTTCTCCCTGCAGAGACCTGAAGATGTCTCTAATTAATTTGGGAAAGGGGGTCTAGCACCTGTCCCATATAGTTCCAAGGTCCCACCCTCTGGGGAGGGCTTCTAATCTAAAATCCAAGTTATGTCAAACCCCTGAGACCCACCCTCTGTAAGGATCTCCAGCAGTCTCCCCTTGCCATCCCCTGTCAGAAATCCCAATTATGTCCCTGAGATTAAATTTTCCCTGTAAAATCTATTTATGGACCATCCCATTGATATAATATGATTTTGTGGTCCCCTGATTTTAGGAAGGCTTCTCTTAAGTCAGTGATCCTAAATCTTCTGGCTTTGGAGTCTGCCTCAGGAAACCCCTACTCCCAATCTGTCTGATTCTAAATAGTCCACTCCTCAGTCAGATAGTTTCTGGCCTCAGGATAGTCCCACAGATCAAACTCCTGAGACAATAATAATAGACCACTCCTCAGTTCATGGCTGACTGTCAGATAGATAATCTTTTGGTCTGTGATCACCAAATCCCAGAGACCTCCTCTGGGCCATAGAATTAGCATGTCAATGATAGAAAGCTGGATAAAGGAATCTCTTTGCTTCTGCTTCCTTGCTAATTTCTTTTGGAATTTAGCCTGCTTGTAATGGCATTACAATTATAATAAACTTTGCCCCTTGACCAAGAAATAGGTTTAAGCCTGCAAATTCTTTTGAGACACCTCAATACATCAGTCTGTGCCCCCAAGATTTTGGGGTCCCCTTCTTCCCTAAATGAATCTACCTTTTGCCAAAAAGAATGGCATTGTGAATTTTTCACATGACTAAATCCCAGTTTTTAGTGCCTACCAACATTTGGTGTCTACCTCATACACATCATTTTGATGTTGAATGGGATAAACTAAGTGAAGATCTCTCATAAGAATGTGACTTTGACCTATATATACCCTAATTGTGACTTGAGACCTTTCAATAACAAGTTGAGCTATAGTTAAAAACTGAAGGTGTTTGATGACCTTAGATAAGCAAACATTTCTCTCCTATTCCCCCTCTTCCAGCATTTAAGTACCTAGGTAAAGAGTGTGTTATTAACTAGTATTATTTGTTTCTGGGGTACATATTTAGTCTCTGGGTAAATGAGAACTCCTCAGCCAATGGGAGAAAAGGGTAGAAGGTGGGCATTTCCATGTTAGCATCTATATAATACTATGTTTGCAACTTGTGCCTTGCACTCCTCAGCTGACACCTTGTCTGTTGGGAGGTGCCCTTTCTCTTAAGATCATGATAAATCCTTTTTTGATTTTTACCCTGACAGTGTCCGATTTTAATTTTATTTCATTTCATTTTGGTGCTGAAACTACATCATTTTCACCTTTTTTGTTGTTTTTCTCTTTTATTCTGATTTTTCTTTCACAATGTAAAAAACAAAATATCTTACCAAGAGCTTCACTGAATAACTGATGAATGCTGGAAAGATTTTATTTTACATTCTTTCAAAATGGGTGCCTAGGCTACTAGGCATGGTATTGAAATCAAAAAGACAGCCTTTTATTTCCTATCCTGAAGCCCAAATCTCTTTCCCCAGATTCCCTATTAGTAGGGTCTTACAGAAGTTACAAAGTGTGAATCTCCACCCTTTATTACATCTCTAACTCTCCATCCTTGATTTCATAAACCAGACTCTGTCCTCAAGAAGTTTATTTTTTTTTATTTAAAAATATGGAACACTTCACAAATTTGGATGTCATCCTTGGGCAGGGGTCGTACTAATCTTCTCTGTATCATTCCAATTTTAGTATATGTGCTGCTGAAGCAAACACAAGCATACATTCTTATGGGGGAACATAACGCATGAAAGGGGAAGGGAGCAAAATCCTGAGGGTTCCTTTTCAAATTTAAAACCCCTAACCCTGATTGCCTTCTTTTATTTCCTTGTTCCAGGTCCCAGCCTTCCATTTCTTAGGTTTCAATTTTCTAATTTAATTTTCATTTCTCCAATTCAATTTTCATAATTCTGTGGAAACTGAATCCATCCAATTCTCACAATCACATGACTAATATAGAACTATCTTTAAAACGATTGTACATGTATAATCCATATCATATTCCTTGCTGTCTTGGAGATAGGGGGGTAAAAAAGGGAGGGGAAAAATTTGGAACTCAAAATCTTACAGAAACGAATATTGAGAAAATTATCTTTACGTGTAATTGGAAAAATAAAATACTATTCAGAAAAATAAATCAATATGTCTAGTGATGAGAATGGGGTCCGGCACCAAATGATGAGGTTCAGGTAACAATTTCTAGTTCAAGATATGAGGCCCAAGACTCTACTTGTGAAAAGGTAGAATTCATAATGATTTTCTCTTTGTCAAAAAGTATCTTTATTTAGGAGAAGAGATTATGATCAAAATGAAGAAGTAAAATAGACACCAGAAGTGGTAAATAAATAGTACTGGGAGAATAGTTAGCAAGGAAAGGGGTTTTAACAATGGAAAAGACAAGTTCCCCAGTGGAACTTAAAATTAACCAGAAGAAAAGGAATATGACAAGAGGTGGGAGTATACCATTAACTGTCAGGCTAAATCCAAGAACAACTTTAGCACCCTAAAAGAGTTTGAAAAGCATAGCAAAGCCCACATGTGCAAAAATGTTTGTGGCAGCCCTTTTTGTAGTGGCAAGAAACTGGAAATTGAAAAGATGCCCATCAATTGGAGAGTGGCTGAATAAATTATGGTATATGAATGTTATGGAATATTATTGTTCTGTAAGAAATGACCAACAGGAGGATTTCAGAGAGGATTGGAGAGACTTGCATGAACTGATGCTGAGTGAAATCAGCAGAACCAGGAGAACATTATACACAGCAACAAGACTATACGATGATCAATTTTGATGGACATGGTTCTCTTCAACAATGATGTGATTCAAACCAGTTGTTCTGCGATGAAGATAGTCATATACATCCAGAGAGAGGCCTGTGGGAACTGAGAGTGAACCACCACACAGCATTTTAACGCTTTCTGTGAATATTTCCATGCATTTTGTTTTCCTTCTTAGGCTGTTTTTTCCTTCTTTTCTTTCTAGATCTGATGTTTCTTGTGCAGTAAGATAACTGTATAGATATGTATACATGTATTGTATTTGTCATATAATTTATCCTATTTAGCATGTATTAGATTACCTGTCATCTAGGGGTGGGGGTGGGGGGAAGGAGGGGAAAAGCTTGGGAAAAAAAAAGTTTTTGCAAAGGTCAATGTTGAAAGGTCACTCATATGTTTTGTAAATAAAAAGCTTTATATATATAAAAAAAGAAAAAAAGAAAAGCATAGCAAAGAAAAAGACACCATCAGATCAAAAATCTCTGAAAAACCTGGTTTTGTTAAAATTATTATGATTCAACTGAAGCTACATGACCAAGCCTTTAAATCTAGATCATTCTGGCTTTTACTTAATGACCAATAATGGGTCCCAGCCCAGCTGTCACTTGCTTATAGTTTGGATTTTGATGGGTCAGAGTAAGTGTAAATAGAAATTGTTTCTATTCTGGACAGAAACTCTGAGGTTCTTCCCTTCCCAGGTTGATTCTTTATGAAGGCAAACTAGGCCATTTTTTTTGCCTCAATTCTTACCTAGTCTTTAATTACTGAATGGGTGTTGCTTCAGACAAACTAATGCCCTGGGAAAGATCTTAGTTTAAAAAGGCCAAGATCTCCCACTGTAACTGAGCCATCACCAGTCATCTTGGCCTATATCTTGACTCTAGACTCCTATGTCTTTGGAGGAGAGAATGAGGCTGACTTTGCAAAGCTCTACCTTACTTAATTCCATTTCAGTGGCGAGTCATCATTCTCCCGATGTTACTGGTTCTCTTTGAGCATGAAGGATGAACAAATAAGGCTCCAGGCTCTCAGGGATGGTTCAGGCTGAGGATCTACAAACTTTCAGTGCTTCTGAAGTGGTCTAATACAGGGCAAGTCTGATTCCTGCCTCTCTGATAAATTTCTGACCTGGATTTGGACTGAGCAGTAGTAGATTGCTGCTAGATGCAGCCACTACTAGCTGAAAAGTTCTGCTGGTTCAGAATATCGGAACTCTAAGGTCCTTTTGATCTGAGATTTCTGTCCTATTATTGAGGTTCAAAAGGAGACCCAAAGAGGATGGGGTTGTAGACCAGTTTCTCCAGGTGTCCCAAAAGAATTTGCAGGCTTGAACCCATCTCCAAGTCAAGGGGCAAAGTTTATTGTAATTGTAACACCAATTGAAGCCAGCTAAATTCCAAAAGAATTTAGCAAAGAACCAAGGGCAAAAAGACAAATTTACAGGAAAAAGTAGAGAGATAAGAGCTTCATGTTACTTATTTGCTAATCTTATGGTTTACACGTAGATTTGAGAAACAGTCTATTCACCATAGTCTGAGGAACCTGGTTATTACTGACCAACAGATTATCTGATAGTCATGTTTGTTGGAGTATCCTAAGGCCAGAAGACTTTAGAATCACTGACAGACAGATTTTTAGAACAATAGCACTCTAAGGTCAGGAGACTGCTCTATTTCCCTTAGAAGCTGTATCCCCTTCATTATCAATTCTACTGCAGGTTTCTGACTTTGTCAGAAGCTAGAATCCTGTTCTGCTCTGTGTTTCTAAGGCAGGTAGTAAACAACAGAACTGACAGTTGGCACCTATTCCTGAACTCTGCATAGGTTTGGGCCCCTCTGTACTGAATCTAGGACTCTTTTTTGTCTTGGTGCCTAAACCCAATGTACGTTACTCTATGTTGTTTATCTGCCACTCTGTGCTGACATTGCCTGGAAAAAATGATTTCTTATATTATTGATTTTCTACTTACCTGCATATTTTATATATCTATCTATATGTAGATATATCTACACACACACACACACACACACACACACACACATACACATACACATACGTTATCTCCCCCATACTCCTTGAGGGTAGGAATTATCCTTTACTTCCTTTTGTATCTCTAGTTCTTAGCATAATATGTGGCACAGAGTTAGGTGGTTAATAAATGTTTATTGATTGGTTCAAGATTCAGTCTGATGCATTTTCTAGACCACATGTACTCTGCCTCTTGGGCCTGCCTTCCCAAGAAATACTTTGTCTACATTTTATGTTTCATATTCTATGTACATGTTGTTTCTTCCCAATATAAATTCTTTAAGGAAAATGGGTGAGTTTTTTTTTTTTCATTATATTCCCCAGAGCCTAATGTAGTACCTGGCATATAGTAAATCTTTATTGAATTAAATGAAATAATTTCTCTAGAGTTGAGGGTGAATTTTAGGTTTTAAGCTTTGATAGTTAGATTACACTTCATCATCATCATCATTGTCATACATGAAGGAATGCCTAGGTGATACTACTGGACTTGAAGTCAGGAAGACCTAAGTTCAAAGCTTGCCTCAGACACTTTGTTGTTAGGCAAATCACTTCAATGTTCTCAGTCATAAAAGGGGAATAATAATTGCAAATATTCCCTTAAGGTTGTGTAAAAATAAATGGGATATTTGTAAAGTGCTTAGCATAGTGCCTAGCATAATTAGCATTCTATAGATGCTAGGTATTACTAGCTATTACTCTCTTCCCCAATTTGTCAAAGAATTTGTGACCTGGTTCTCCTGATTTATCAATTTTCTAAAGCCCCTTTCACACTCATGTATATTAGTGGGTGGGGGAAAGACCCAGAAAAAAAGATAAGCCCAGGGGGCAAAGTCCTATTTTTCCCCAGAATGGCCACATTCCTTCATAATCATATGCCTTATTTATTATGCAGGTATAGCAAGCAAAAAAATCCCCAAAGACTTTGGGCCCTTTCTCATTATCTGATAAAAAAACTCCTTTGGAAAGACTAATAATGGATTAATATACCTAAAACTTTTTGGGTTTTTTTGTTTGTTTATTTATTTTACTGAATTTAGAGACTGATTATAGTAGGTTAACTGTCCTTTCTTAAGATCCTTTCCTAGGCTTTACCAGCTGTCAGACACATCCCTTAAGACTTCTGGGCTTTACTTTCCAATCAATAAATGGTCAAAAGATATGAACAGAAAATTTTCAGATGAAGAAATTGAAACTATTTCTAGTCATATGAAAAGGTGCTCCAAATCACTATTGATCAGAGAAATGCAAATTAAAACAACTCTGAGATACCACTACACCTGCCAGATTGGCTAAGATGACAGGAAAAGATGATGAATGTTGGAGGGGATGGGGGAAAACTGGGACACTAATACATTGTTGGTGGAACTGTGCACAGATCCAACCATTCTGGAGAGCAATTTGGAACTATGCTCAAAAAGTTAGCAAATTGTGCATACCCTTTGACCCAGCAGTGTTTCTATTGGGCTTATATCCCAAAGAGATCTTAGAGGAGGGAAAGGGACCCACATGTGCAAGAATGTTTGTGGCAGCCCTTTGTGTAGTGGCAAGAAATTGGAAACTGAAGGGATGCCCATCAATTGGAAAGTGGCTGAACAAATTATGGTATATGAATGTCATGGAATATTATTGCTCTGTAAGAAATGACCAGCAGGACGATTTCAGAGAGGCCTGGAGAGACTTGCATGAACTGATGCTGAGTGAAATGAGCAGAACCATGAGATCATCATACACAGCAACAACAATATTACATGATGATCAGTTCTGATGGACATGGCTCTCTGCAACAAAGAATTGTCTCAAACCAGTTCCAATTGTTCACTGAAGAAGACCATATACACCCAGAGAGAGGGATATGAAATATGGACCACAACGTAACATTTTCATGCTCTCTATTGAGGTTAGCTTACATTGTGTTTCCTTTCTCTGATTTTCTTTTTTTTCTTGTAGATATGATTTTTCTTGCACAATTTATCAAGTATTTCAACATTATTAACATGTAGTAGTCTTCCTGCCATCTAGGGGAGGGGAGGGGACTGGGGGTAAAATTTGTAATGGAAAGCTTTGTAAAGATCAATGCTGGGGAACTACCCATACTTATGTTATACAAATAAAAAGCTTTAATAAAAAAAAAAGTTAGCAAACTGTGCATACCCTTTGACCCAGAAGTGTTTCTATTGGGCTTATATCCCAAAGAGATCTTAAAGGAAGGAAAGGGCCCCACATGTGCAAGAATGTTTGTGGCCCTTTTTGTAGCGGCTGGAAACTGGAAACTGACTGGATGCCCATCAATTGGAGAGTGGCTGAATAAATTATGGCATATGAATGTTATGGAATATTATTGTTCTGTAAGAAACGACCAGCAGGACGATTTCAGGGAGGCCTGGAGAGACTTGCATGAACTGATGCTGAGTGAAGTGAGCAGAACCAGGAGATCATTGTACACGGCAACAACAAGACTATATGATGATCAATTCTTTTTTTAAAATTTAATTTAATTTAAATTTTATTTTTTATTAATACTTTTTATTTGCAAAACATATGTATGGGTAATTCTTCAACATTAACCCTTACAAAGCTTTCTGTTACAAGTTTTTCCTTCCTACTCCCCACCCCTCCCCTAGATGGCAGGATATCCACTACATGTTAATTATGTTAAAATACTTGACAAATCGAATATATGTATACATATTTCCACACTTATTATTTTTGTGCAAGAAAAATCGGATCTACAAGAAAAAAAATCAGAGAAAGGAAATACAATGCAAGCAAACATCAATAGAGATCATGAAAATGTTATATTGTGGTCCACATTTCACATCCTCCCTCTGGGTGTATATGGCTTTCTTCCCTGAACAATTGGAAGTGGTTTGAAACATTTCATTGTTGAAGAGAGCCATGTCCATCAGAATTGATCATCATATAGTCTTGTTGTTGCTGTGTATAATGATCTCCTGATTCTGCTCATTTCACTTAGCATCAGTTCATGCAAGTCTCTCCAGGCCTCTCTGAAATCATCCTGCTGGTTGTTTCTTACAGAACAATAATATTCCATAACATTCATATACCATAATTTATTTAACCACTCCCCAGTTGATGGGCATATGATGATCAATTCTGATGGACATGTCTCTCTTCAACAATGAAATGTTGATCTATTGATGTTTGCTTGCATTGGGTTTCTCTTCTCAATTTTTTTTTTCTTGTAGATCTGACTTTTCTTGCACAGCAAGATAACTGTAAAAATGTGTATACATATATTCTATTTGTCAAGTATTTTAACATAATTAATATGTAGTAGACTTCCTGCCATCTAGGGGAGGGGTGGGGACTGGGGGGGGATTTGTAATGGAAAGCTTTGTAAGGGTCAATGTTGAAAAATTACCCATACATATGTTATGGAAATAAAAAACTTTAATTTAAAAAAAAAGACTTCTGGGCTTTTATAACGCTAGAAAAAATAACAAAATTATCTAGAAGAACAAAATTTCAAGTGAATTAATGAAAAAAAAATGAAAAGGAAGGTGGTCTAACTCAGAGCCAGACCTAAAACTATATTAAAAAGCAGCAGTCACCAAAACCAGTTGGTACTGGCTAAGAAATAGAATAGTGATTCAATGGAATAAGTTAGATTCACCAGACACAATAGTCAATTACTATAGTAATCTAGTGTTTGGTAAACCCAAAGATTCCAGCTTCTGAGATAAGAACTCAGTATTTGACAAAAAATTCTGGGGAAACTGGAAAATAGTTTAGCAGAAACTAGACATTGACCAACATCTAACACCCTATACCAAGATAAGGTCAAAATGGGTTCATGACTTAGATATAAAGGGTGATACTGTAAGTAAATTAGTAAAACAAGAGATAGTTTATCTCTCAAATCTGTGGAGAAGGGAAGAATTTATGGCAAAAAAACAAAAAAACAAAAACAAAAACTACCAAACATTATGAAATGCAAAATGGATAATTGTGATTATATTAAATTTAAAAACATTTTTTACAAACAAAACCAATGCAGCCAAAATTAGAAGGGAAGCAGAAAGTTAGGGGGAAAATTTTGTATCTAGTTTCTGATAAAGGCTTAGTTTCCAAAATATATAGAGAATTGACTCAAATTTATAATATAAGCCATTCCCTAATTGATAAATGGTCAAAGGATATGAGAAACAGATGAAATTAAAATCATTTCTAGTCATATGAAAAAATGCTCTAAATCACTATTGATTAGAGAAATGCAAATTAAGATAATTCTGAGGTACCACTACACACCTCTCAGATTAACTTAAGATGATAGGAAAAGATAATGATAAATGTGGGAGGGAATGTGGGAAAATTGGGATACTAATACATTGTTGGAGGAGTTAAAAAGTTAATCTAGGTTCAGAATTAAATAGGCACAGCCTTAAAGAAGGTGGGTACAATTTTATTACCACTCAGAACTTTGATTCAAACAAGACATAAGAAGAGAAGCAACTTATAGCATAAAAGTAATGCATAATCATCAAACAGTGATCACCATAACAATAAAGACAATATAACAAACAAACAACACACAACATACAAAATCACTACTCCAAAGGACCAACATCTGAGTTCCTTGGCTGGGAGAATCCCTAGTCAGAGCCATTCAGGATTTTGAAGTGGGAAAAAGTCTGAGCCAAGGTGTACGGTTCCTCCTGGGTGAGATTCTCAAAGTCCCTTTCTCACTAAAGGGTTTTGAAAAATGGAGAACAAAGAAGGCCCTACACTAAGCATTCTCATTTGATATGTGACTCTTGAGACAAAGCAGTCTTCCAGGTGCAGGGTGCTTCATCTTGAGGGATCTTCTAAGAAGAATATTTGTTCATTCCTTTAGGATAATTGTGTTTACTCAGGAAACTGACCATATTTCCAAGGCAAACACAGGTCAGCAATAAATGAAACTTGTAAATGCACAGGGAGGGTGGTCTTCCCTTCCTATGCTTCCTGGCATGCTAATATTAGATAACAGCTATCACATTGTCATGTTCTCAACAAAAAGTTACACGTGGGACATGGTCTAGATTCACTACAATTCCTTATAGTTGTGAATGGATCCAAGCATTCTGGAGAGCAATTTGGAACTATGCCCAAAGGGCTAACATAATGTGCATACCCTTTGACCCAGCAGTGTTTCTATTGGGCCTATATCCCAAAGAAATCATAAAGGAGGGAAAGGGCCCCACATGTGCAAGAATGTTTGTGGCAGCTCTTTTCGTAGTGGCTAGAAACTGGAAACTGAATGGATGCCCATCAATTGGAGAATGGCTGAACAAATTATGGTATATGAATGTTATGGAATATTATTTTTCTGTAAGAAATGACCAGCCGGACAATTTCAGAGAGGCCTGGAGAGACTTGCATGAACTGGTGCTAAGTGAAGTGAGTAGAACCAAAAGAATATTGTACAGAGCAACAAGAAGATTATGTGATCAGCTGTGATGGGCTTGGCTCTTTTCAACAGTTAAATGATTTAAGGCAATTTCAGTAGACATGATGGAAAAAGCCATCTGCATGGAGAAAGAGGACTATGGAGACTAAATGGGGATCAAAGCATAGTATTTTCTCCACTTCTTGTTTGTTTGCTTGGTTTTTTTTTCTTTCTCATTTTTCCTTTTTTTGATCTGATTTTTCTTATGCAGTATGACAAATATGGAAATATGTTTAAAAGAAGTGCACATGTTTAATCTAAATTGAATTACTTGCTGTATATGGGAAGGAGGAGAAAAATTTGGAACAAAAGATTTTGCAAAGGTGAATGCTGAAAACTATATTGGCATGTATTTGGAAAAATAAAAAGCATTATTAAGAGAAAAGAAAAAAGAAAAAAAAGACATCTGGGCTTTTCCATCTGTCTTGCAGTTGAATTCTTTAAGTGTTCTTCCCTCACCTTAGGTGTCTCAAATATGAGTTACTGGAGAACAGAGATTGTTTAATTTTGCATTTAGCACGAAATAAGCACTTAATAAATTCTTCTCCTTGATTGATGGATTGATTCTTTTATTCATTCCTTCTACTTTTTTCTGGATTCTGATTCTGGCTGGGATGTTTTCATGCCCAAACTTTGAGCTTTGGGAAAGTTCAAGAATCTAAAGAGGGGAAAAATTTTAAGGGAAAAAAAAGGTAACTGGGATGGAAGACAGAGGTGTTCCCAGGATGGTGTAGCTCCAGCCCTGTCTCCTCTCAGTCACTTCGTTCTATGCTGAGCCTGAAGGAACCTCTTTCCTTAATTATTCCTAGGCCTGTTCCATTTCTCTGGACACTAGAATACTACAAGAGATTCCCAAAAGAGACATTCATTGTCTGCACTGGGGGAACTGATTCACCTTGCTTGATGCAGGTCTAAATAGACAGCTCTGGAAAGATCTTGGGCCCCACCAGCCTCTGCCTTTGCCCAAGAATACCCAGGAGATAATCAATTAACTCACCCAATGGAAACCTGTTTCTCTCTACCTTCTCATCACTAGTTACTGGCTATAGCTCTTCACCAATTCACCACTAGATCTTTTCGCCATGAATAAAATCAGAAAATCTTAAAAGGTTCTACTCTGGGGTAAATTCCTATGAACCTTCAATTATAAAAAAATAATATTTAAGTGAAAACATATCTAATAGTGCATACAACTTGCTGTATCTTTAGCTCTCCTTTTTTTATGGAAGAGAGGACAATAATTTCTCTTCTAGAGCCAAAATTAGTCCTAACTATTCCTCTGTGTTTGGCTTTGCCTGCGTGCTCTTTTTGTTTATATCACTGTAGATGCAGCACTCCTTCATTCTATCTACCCTTGTTCATCTTGCTGTGGAATTTGGCTTGGTGGTTCCAAGGAATTGAGAGAGAGAGAGATGAAGCTAGGGAAGAGGGACAAATCACTGAATCTTTTTACCCTGCTTCTCAGTGGGCTAGCTAAGTCCAGAAAGTCAGTAAGCAAACATCCTAGATCAAGACTGCAAAAAAATATATATATTATGTCCCTGATGAGTTCCAGTTTGCTCTTTATCCTAAATTCCAGAAATTGCCTGTATCTATAATCCATTCTTTATATCATGAGTCCCAGAGTTCCTTCAGAGTTTCTGCCTCTTAATTTACTAATTTTGAATTTTAATGGGCACTCTTTTGCATGTTTGAAATGAAAAACAGTGGGGAACTAAACAAAAGCAAATTAGATGTTTTCTAAATTTCTGAATCCAAATTGACTCTGGGTCTGGTTGAAGCTTTCTGAGGTTAGGAGAGAAGGGCCCATAGCTATATGAATAAATGCTTTATATGTTTTAGTAAGCATTATGTTCTCATTCTTAAGTAGTATTATTTGCTCATTGATTCTATGCTGAGTAAACCTTACCCAAAACAAGCTTATCTCCTTTTATAACAGTTGACATCCATGATATAGTCACAAGACTAGCACTCCTTGAAGGATAATCTATTTAAAAGGAGGCAGGGTTGAACCGACGGGTGGGGATTTACACTTGAGTTCCCATTGGTAGATTAAAAAATATTTACACATTTCTTGACAAACAAATCAACTTGGCCATATGGCAGCAGGCAAAACTGAGGGATAGAATGTCTTTGACTAGTAACCATAGCAAGCATGATTTTACTCAGCATTTCTGCTCTAGCAAGATGTATTGACTGCCAAGTTGCATGGGTCTTGGGAATAAATGGCAATCACCATAATCTTGGGTTATGTTTATATTGTTTTCTTCCTTCTGTTTACTTCATTCTGTATCAGGTCGTACAACTTTTCCTAAGTTCATTCCATATATTCATATCCCTTATATTTAAACATTCTGCAATTGGTGGGCACTGAATTTGTTTTCACTTTTTGGCTACCACAAAAAAGGTCCTATGAATATTTTTATAATATATATATGTATACATATATGTGTGTGTGTATATGTATATATATAGGGTCTTTTGTCTTTGAATTCCTAGGGAAACATGCTCAATAGTAGAATACTGGATCAAAGGTATGAATAGTTTAGTAACTTTCCTCACATAGTTCAGCATTGCTTTCCAGAATAATTGAATCAATACAAAAATGATCAATAATATTAATTATTTATTAAGTGTTTACTATGTACAGGTATGGTGCTAAATGATGAGGATACAAATACAGAAAAAGAAAGTCTGTCCTTGAAGGGTTTACACTCTAATGGGGGAACACAAAATACAAAAGGAATCTCAAAAGGATGAGAGAAGATATACAATGAGAGGGCATCAGAGAAGTTTGTCAGCTTCAGTCAAAGAAGTATAGCCAGGTGAGATATGAACAGATATCTAAGCTGAGCTGTCTCCTTAAATGGGGCTGTGGAATCCAATCAGAGACAGAAAGTAGTGGTGAAGTGAAGTGCCAAGACTGATGGGACCTTAAAGGCTGGCAGGTTTACTTTTAGGGGCTGTGGTTTTTCTCTCTGTTTGGGTCATTGCCCCAACTTGAATTTCTCTAGACAAATCTTCTAATGTAATCAAGATATATCTTATGAAAGGCAGCATGAGAGGTCTTCCAAATCAGGAAGATGTGAGTTCAGGTTGTTCCTCTGACACATGATGGTAGATGGCTGATTACTTTGGGCAAGAAAGGCAGTCTCCACACCTCTGGCAGTTTACTAAAACTCTAAAATACAGATTAGTTTCAGGTCAATATTAGGTGCAAGGAGTTTTGTTACTGAGAGTACTATATGCCACTGAACTCACAAGTTTAATCAAATAAATTGCTCATGTAATGGTTTGGAGAAACTATTACATAAATAATGTATTTATTTATAATATAAAGGGGTTCCCAGATCCTATACAAATATTAAATATACTGGGTACTGGGTATGTTGAATTTACAGGGTATAGTCAGATTATCCCCATACTAAGCCACCAAAATCATAGGGTTACCCATAGAAATGATGGGGTATGGATTGATACCCCAAAATATACTGGGATTATGAACCAATGTCACAAGTTGTCTCAAAATTATTTGTAGGCTTCTTCCTCCAAATTAAGAGGCAAAAATGTTATCACATAGCTAAAAACAGACTGGTTTTTAGGAAGGAAAAAAAAAAAACCACTATTAAGAAAGGGAAAGACAAGTTCCCTAGCAGAGATGCCATTAAGGTATGACAAGTGAGGGAAGGGGAGAGAGGGGATTTCAGGGATAACCCTAATGGGGATTAAATAAACCCTAAAATTTAGGGTCCTAATAGGTGTTAGCTATTATGATGCCTACAAATGGAAAAAAAAAACAAAAACAAAAACAAAACACCAAAAAGAAGTTAGTGGGGAAGGGGATTAAGTCATTGACAAGGGGGTTAACCCTAAAAAGGACTTAGCACCTAAAAAGAGTTAGTGAGGGAAATACAGTAGAGTATTTCTTTTATAGGGAAAATATAACCTGGGTGGGGGGGTGGGGTGTTATATAACTTAGTTTTCTGATTGGATACAGTAACTGTGGAATTATGATGCTTTTGTCAATGGAAAGAATTCAGTTAAGAATTCTTCCAGAGACTTCCACCAGGGAAGGAGCTATAATAATGGTCCTACTTACAAAAGACCTAATCAATTCAAAAAGTCTATTTATAATCCTGTCAGTGCTCCTCCCTGCTTGCCACAGGGAGTAACTAGGCTTCCAGATTATTTACAAAAATTCAGACTCTCTCTGTCAAGGCCCATCTAACTACCAGGTCCTCAACAGGTGAGACATTTTTCCTTTATCCTGCAGATTGTAACCTTACTTCTCAAGGGCAGCTATTATTCTTATAAGTTCTAGAGGTACATATGTTCAGTGGATTTGAATTCCTAAAACTATATATTGAGGTCCCACCAAGGTATTTCCATTAATAGTAGTCTAGAAGACACAACTCAAAACTCTTTACTAAGAGATCCTCTTATTAAGAGATACTTTACTCAAAGATCTTTACTAAAATGATAGATTAAAAACAAAAGATATAACATATTCTCTCTAAACCTGGGGCATATTAACTTATAAATACACACACCTATGGTATGAGCATACCTTTGTAATAAAAACACACCTGTAGTGAGATATATATGTAGGGAATACAATGGACAAGGCCATTCACCCCTTTAGTACTATAGGGTTCCTGATATCCTTTCTCTTGTTGAATTTGACTACTATTTCTTCAGGACTACTTTCCTCTATTTCAAGTGGGGGAGCGGGGAGGCTGGGAAATTGTTCATCTGGGCTTCCTGCATCTTCATTTCTTCAAAGTTCAGTTACAATCCAATAGGAGAAACATCCCTTGAATTTAAGGTGTATTCTCTATTACTAAGGGATCATACTCCTTAAAAATGCCTCCTTCTTTGAGTCACAATCATTTTTTTATTAAAGCTTTTTATTTTCAAAACATATGCATGGATAATTTTTCAACACTGACCCTTACAAAATCTTGCATTCTAAATTTTCCCCTTCTTCCCTCCATCCCCTCTCCTAGATGGCAAGCAATTCAATATATGTTAAACATGTCAAAATATATGTTAAATTCAATATTTGCTGGACAAGAAAAATCAGATCAAAAAGGGAAAAAATGAGAAAGAAAACAAGATGCAAACAAACAATAAAAAGAGTGAAAATGCTATGTTATAATCCATGCTCAGTTGTCACAGTCCTCTCTCTGGGTGTAGATGGCTCTCTTCATCACAAGATCATTGGAACTGGCCTCAACCATCCATTGTTGGAAAGAGTCATGTCCATCAGAATTGATCATCGTATAATCTTGTTGTTGCCACATGTAATGATCTGGTTCTGCTCATTTCACTTAGTATAAGTTCATGTAAACTTCTCCAGGGTTCTCTGAAATCATGCTGCTGATCATTTCTTACAGAACAATAATATTCCATAACATCCATATACCATAACTTATTCATCTACTCTCCAACTGATAGGTATCCACTCAGTTTCTAGTTTCTTGCCACTACAAAAAGGGCTGCCACAAACATTTTTGCACAAGTGGGTCCCTTTCCCTCCTTTAAGATCTCTTTGGGATATAAATAAGCCCAGTATAAACACTGCTGGATCAAAGGGTCTACACAGTTCGATAACCCTCTCAGATTGGGTATGATAACAGGAAAAGATAACGATGAATGTTGGAGGGGTTTTGTGGGAAAATTGGGACACTAATACATTGTTGGTGGAACTGTGAACGGATCAGGCCATTCTGTAGAGCAATTTGAAACTATGCACAAAAAGTTATCAAACTGTCTATACCCTTTGATCCAGCAGTGTTTCTACTGCATATCTTTATAGAAATTTTTTATCTCTACTTCCCTAGTCATGCTTCAGATTCACTTGAACTAGAGAATTCTGTAAATTCAGCTGCTAGATGCCATAGCCAATAAGGGTATGAGGAGGACAGAAAAATGTATTTTCTCCCTATGGTCCTTTAACATAGAACATCACATCACAAAGCTAAACCTAACCTGGACTCACCCAAACTGACTTGTTATCAAACTCTTCAACTTTCTTTTAAATCACCCAGGGGTGGGACTAATCTTTTGCATACATAGTCTATGAAGTCAAGGGACTTTTTTGAACTTTGTAAGGCCATCACCAGATCTGGTTCCATCTTAACAACTTCATATTTACTTTTCACTATCTGTGACTGGGGCAGCTAAGTGAAACAGTGAATAGAGTACCAGATCTGGTTTCAGGAAAAGCTGAATTCAAATTCGGCCTCAGACACTAGCTGTGTTACCCAAGGCAAGTTAATTAATTCTGTTTGCCTCAGTTTTCGTAACTGTAAAATGAGCTGAAGGAAATGGCAAACCATTCCAATGTTTTTGCCAAGAAAACCTCAAATGGGATCACAAAGAGTCAGAAAGGATTAAAACAACTGAATAACACCATCACCACCTAAGATTATATTCTGGGCCTTCTGATCTCAAGGTTTAGTCAACTCTCTTCCAGATATAAAAGACCCAGAGCAATTCATGAACTTATTCAGAAATTCATTGAATACTCAAATAGCTTACAAAACATACAAAACATTCATAATAATGAATTTGATGTTGTCATTAGATTGATACCCTTCTATTCTAATGAAATCCCTGTAACACAAGAATGTACATAATTTTCCCCTCAGACACATAGTGCTGCTCAGTTACTATTACTTCTTCTAAAAGGTACACATAGTTTGAGGGCTTCTGATTAAGTAAACTTTTTTTCTTGTTGTTGGATTGGATCTATCCAAGTAATTAATTTTGCTCTCTAAATGGGATGCTGTGCATGAACTAAATTCATTCTCTTCTTTTTCCAAGGAGCACAATATTTAAAAAACAAAAAACAAAAACTGTCTCTCTCTGGAATATCTGGTATCAAAACTCAACTCAAAGTCTTTCAGAATTGAAATTCTCCCTAAGTAGCACCCAGACGAGAATGTCCTTTCTCAGTTGAGTGGACACATAGATATGTATATTTCTTCCTTGTGCTTCAGTAGGGAACTTTTAGTGTCAATTATTGCTGTCTGTTAAACTGGGACATCTCTTCTTTAAAGCTTTGTGCAATGGCATCAACTGCTTCTGGGTGTTAGAGGAGTTGTTGTACCTGAAAAAAGGCATAAGAGGAAAAAATTATAAAGGAAGACAAAAACCAAGCAATTTTCTTTTTTAGACTAAAAGAAATCAGATTTGAAGTTAGTTATCAGGAAGAAGCCCCTATCAGTCAATAAACAGTCAGTAAACATTTATTAAGTACCTACTATTTGCTAAGAATAGAAGATACAAAGGCAAAAGACAGTTCTTGCTGGAGGAGCTTACAATCTAATAAGGCAGACAAAATGAAAACAGCTATGTGCAAACAAACTATATGCAGAATAAATTGAAAATAATTAACAAAGGGAAGGCACTAGAATTAAGAGGGGGAGCTAGGAAAGGCTTCCTGTAAATGGTGGGGTAATAACTGGTATTTGAAAGAAGACATGAAAGTATTTTAACATAATTAACATGTAGTGGATTTCCTGCCATCTAGGGGAGGGGTGGGGACTAGGGGGGGAAAATTTGTAACGGAAAGCTTTGTAAAGATCAATGTTAAAGAATTACCCATACATATGTTTTGCAAATAAAAAGCTTTAATTAAAAAAAAGAAAAAAAAAAGAAAGAAGACATGAAATCTAGGAGGTAGAATCCAACCTGTGCCACAGTGGAAATACACAGATTCCATTGAAAAGTATACCTTAGGGGCAGCTAGGTGGTGCCTTGGATAGAGCACCAGCCCTGAAGTCAGGAGGAGATGAGTTCAAATGTGATCTCAGACACTTAATATTCCCTAGCTGTGTAAGCCTAGGCAAGTCATTTACCCTCAACTGCCTCAGCAAAAAGAAAAAAAAAAAGTATACCTTAGATGACTCCAAATAAGGGTCTGTTTCTATAATATCAAGTTGATTGCGGAAACTCATTTAGAGTTTCCTTTTAGCTACTTCTATGTTTTATCATCTTGACCAATTTGATGGATATGAAATGATATCTATAATATTTGAATTTATATTTTTATTAGTAGCAATTTGGAACATATTTATATGATTGTTGATTATTTACATTTCTTCCTTTGAAAACTGTCCCAACTAATCTTTCCAGCTTCCTTGTATTCCCTCTCTGGTTTGATACAATCCTTATATTCAAATAAATTTTAGCTTTCTCTTGGTTCTTGACACAATACTTCATTTTTCATCTCTGTATCTTTGTACTGGCTATCCCCTTAGTCTAGGGTACACTTCCTCTTTATGTCTATTTTAAATATCTCTTCCTTCAAGATGCAACATATGCATCACTTTCTACATGGATTCAAGGAAAGATTGTTCCATACATTGCAATTGTACACCCAATACATAGCACAATGCCAGGAATATAATAGGTAATAAGTACCTGTTGATTAAGTAAATTCAAAATAAATACAAATTGTTTAAAAAAAAAACTTCTGGTAACTTGGATAGAAGCCTAGCCTTGGAGCAGGTCTGGGGTCAAGTCCCACTTTTTATACAAACTAAATGGTACTTAACCTCTCAGAATCTCAAGGATTCTAAGACTATACATTGCAGAAAGGGAAGCTTCCTATACTGATGAAACTGGAGCTCCAGACCAAAAAAAAAAAAAAAAAAAGAGTTTTGGGGAGGGAACACTTAACAACTGGGAATCATCAGAAAAGACCCCTAGAAGATGGCATTTGAGCAGAACCTTAAATGGAACTAAGGATTCCAAGAGAAAGAGGTGAAATGGAATTTCCTAGCTCATTTTTTCTTTTTCTGTTTTTTCTTTTTGCCCCCAAAGTTCTTCTTTTGCCCTTTCTTTTTCTTTTATCTTTCAATATTAACTCCCTTGGTAATTTCATCTAATACAATAGCTTCAATTAATAGTTCTTTTATGGAATTGCATATGTTTAACATAGATTGGATTACCTGCCGTCTAGGGAAGGGGGGGGAAGGGAGAGAAAAAATTGGAACATAAGGTTTTGCAAGGGTGGATGTTGAAAATTATCCATACATATGTTTTGAAAATAAAAGGCTTTAATAAAAAAAAATAGTTCTTCTATGCAGATCCCTCCTAAAATCTGTAATTCCAATACTGATTTCTCTCTTTCATTTCTATTTAACAAATGGACAACTCTACCTAAATGTCCTGCCAGTATCTTAAATATATTTAAATAAAACATCTTCATAAAATCTGTTCCTTGTTACAGCTCTTTTAAAAATTGAATTATAGTTACTTTAAATCAATTTTTCAATTACCAAGCATTTGCTTTCTTTCTCTCTCATCTACCCCTATTGGGGGGGAAAAAAGCCCAAATCTTGTAATAATTATATTACCCTAAACATGCCTAATCTTGTCTGAAACCCATTTTTCTTAATGGCATCACTATACTTTTTATTTTTAAATGTTTTTACTGGTGTTTTTTTTTTTGTTTTGTTTTTTGTTTTTTACATTACCACAATTTTCTCCATCATTCCTTTCCCTTTCCTCTCAGAAAATTATCTTACATAATATGACATTTTTAAATGAAAAATAAAAAAAAATTGGCAGGCCACATTGTTCGAATATTAAATGTTCACCTGCCAAGCAAATTATCTTATGGAGAATTTACAAATGGCAAGTACTCACAAGGTAGTCAGAAAAAGGACACTCTTAAGGTATGTCTTAAGAACTTTAGAACTGATTGTATGACATGGGAGACATTAGCACAAGATAATGCCCTGCCTGGCATGCCCTCAACAGAGAAGGTACTGTTCTCTATGAGCAAAGAATTGAATTAGCCCAAAGAAAGTGGGAAATTTACATAATTAGAGAAGCTACTCAAAATGTTCATATGAACTATTTGTGTGAAATAGTCGTAGAGCATACCAAGCTTGTATTGGTCTGATCAGCCACACTAGGACACACTGTAACTTGATTCTAACAGTGATGTTATTTTGGTCCTCTTTGAGCCACAGACAACAGCCATGTTTCACAATCATGGATATTCAATCTTGGAGTGGAACAGGAGTATCTTTTGACCAAGTAATTGTTTGAATTCTTTGAAATTTGCAACATTAACTTTTTTTGGTGATTGTTCTGTTTACATTTTTGTAGCCATTGTGTATATTATTTTCTTGATTCTGCTTATTTCATTCCGCATTAATCCATACAGATCTTTCCATTTTTCTCTTTCATCATATTCATCATTTCTTACAGTGAGGTAATATTCCATTATAATAAGATACCATAATTTGTATAGTCATTCTTCATTTGATGAGCATCTACTTTGTTTCTAATTCTTTATCACAAAAAGTATTTCTGTAAATTTTGGTGTATATGGAAACATTCTCCTGATCAATCAATGACTCACTTGGAGTATAAGCCTAGCAATGGAATCTCAAAAAGTACATACTTTTTAGTCACTTTAGTTGCATAATTCCAAATTGCTTTCTAAAATAGTCACAGTGATTCACAACTTCACCATTATCCAAATGGTGTTAATTGTTTCTAAGAACCAAAACTTTATCAGGAAAATTGATGTAAATGAACTACCACACTTTTCATGTAAATGAACTATTATACTTCCCCCCCCCAAAAAAAAAAAAACAACCTTGCAAAGTAGGGTAAAACATATAGCATTGCCATTATTTAGTGGAGGAAATGAAGTTAGACATCTTTTCTTGGGTCACAAAATAAAGAATTAAGTTTAAGTACAATGCCATTACATTTTTTTTTTTACATCCAACCTGTGTTAGTATAGGAAAAGGGTTTAAGGGTTATGTGTTTGCACCTATGTGCAAGTTACTGTGATGGGGATACTAAAGAATAACAGCCCGTCTTCAAGGAGCTAACCTTTTTTATTGAACTGAACTAAAAATATCTTCCATTTTTTAGCAGTGGGATCCCCAAATTCCCATAGACCTGAAAGATGAGTAAGACCACTGACAAGGCTGAGGGTAACTGGTACCCAATGAAAGAAGTCGGGGACTTGCAGGCATGATCCAAGCAGCAAACTTGGAGGACAGGTTTGATGGCAGCGAAGGCCGAGAAGAGGGGGAAGGTCTGGTAGAGAAGTCTGGGAAACTTTCAAGCTACTTTAGCCGCGGGACTTGGCTGGGAATGCTCGAGCTGGTGTGGCCTGGAGCAGGAAGACCTAAAACTGAACGAGTTAGATGGCTGTGAGGTTTAGGCGAAGGCGACGGCAGCCCAATCACAGAAAACAAGCTGCAATCCAGACGCAATTCCACACTGCGGAGTCCTCCGACTCCCCACACTACCCTCATCTAGACTCCTTTCCTGCCTTTCTAGCCCAGAGCACGCTAATCTCAATGGTGAATCCAAACTGGGCTGGACTCCCCCCCCAACCCCACCTGCCTTGTTCATGTCACGTGGCATGAAAATAGCCTATCAGAAAGACGGAATTCGAGTGCGGACGTGGCTGTAGGATGCTCTCATTGGATGATTCCGGAGGAAGGTGGGGCCAGGGCGCAGCTAGGGGCCCCCTAGAGGAAGTGAGTGGCAGCGGGTGAAATTACGTGCAGTGGTGGCGGCTGCTGTGGCTCCGAGACTTCTGGACACCGAGTGGAAGTGACGGACCCCAGGCTTGGCCTTGGCCCTTGCCCCGCATACGGCCTGGACATGGATCCTGCCAGCCAAGGTAGCCCAGGCGGGCGGAGAGCAGGAACGGGGGCTCAGACTGTTAGACCGGCCGACTGATTGACTGACGGACAGGCCGCTCTGCTCCGCCTCTGGTCCAGCCCGCCCCTCGGGGCTCCGCCCCCACCCCCTAGGCCTTTGACTCCTTTCCGCACTTGGGGCTCCTTCCATCTCCTCTCCCTGTCTCCGAACTCTCCTCTCACCCTCTTCTCTCCTGCCGAGATATCCTTGTGGCTCCTCGGCACATAGCCGCCCCCCCCCCGATTGGTTCCTCCGTGGTCCCCAATCCTTGTATGTGTCCTTCGGTGCCCCGCACCTTTCTTTGGTAGACCCACCCTTGGCTTTCCTTGGTCTTCTCTGTTGGGTCCCCCCCATCAGAATTCCTACCCCCTCCCCCAAACACACTCATCGGATGGAAATCCGTCTGTCGGCCCTCTATATACCCTTGGCTATCTCCCGAGTATGTCATCTCATCCCTTCCAGCTCTTATTTCTCTGGATCCCTGCCCCCCAAACCCTCAAAAAAAAAAAAAAAAAGCCCAGAATAGAAAAGAACTCTGGATTTGGAATTAGAGGACCTGATTTTTTTTTTAATTTTTATTTTTTTATTTATTTTTATTTTACCCCTATCTGTTAATAGTACTCTAGGAGGCAAGTTTCTCTGCTGTAATTCCTTTTGTAAAATAAGCAGATTGGATTGGACAGTCTCCTTCCTGTTCTGAATCTGTGATTCTTAAAACTACTGGGAACATTTTCCATCCATCATCTGAGACCCTCTTTGCCTGTTTCCTTTCTTTTCCTCTTCTGTATCCTCCATGATTAATTCCCATCCAATCTCTCTAAGCAAGCTACCTCTTCAGCAACTTTCCAACAGAAGACCCCTTTCCAGTGCATTCACTTACTTCTTCCTCCTCCAGCCCTCTGGGAGTAGCCCTTAAAGTAACTCTTTAGTTCTTTCTTTCCATCATCTTCATTCGGCAAATACTTATTAACTAAGGAACTACATTCAATGATGCCTACCCTCATTTTTATCACCCCTTTGCCCTGCCCTAACCTCTCTCAGGTTTCCTGTCCCCCAGTGTTTTCAGATTCTTCAGTCTTTCTTTCAGAGGTTTCTCCTATGTCTTGTATTTTTCTTAGACCTCTTTCTCTTAGTATTTTTAATTTTCTGCCCTCCTTTAGTTTCCTCTAGCTTTGATTCAGCTTTCCTTACCCTTGGTCTTCCAAATCTTCATACATGTAGACTTCTCCATCTTCAGTTACTTCATTTCCAGACTCTCCTTCCCCCAGATTCCTCATTGCCCTCCCTCTGTTTTTTCAATCTATTTTCATGTTTCTTCCCCTGCCATATCTCCCACACAGGAGTTTTCCTTCCTCACAGCCGCCCTTCCTTCTCTCACTAATATTTGGAGAATATCTGTAGTAGGTACTTTTCATACAGAATCAAATTTGTAGGGTCAGCATCCGGAATAATCACAGTAACTCTTTTCACTTTCATTGTGTTATTTCTCTCCTACTCAGGTTGTCAGGGGGACATTCCTCTTGGCCTATATCTGTTAATGTGGGTGTCTGGTGTTATCTAATGAAGGGTAGGAGGAGGTGTAATTGGCAAAGCTGGTGGGTAAAGTTGTAATACTGACACACCTAATCCAGTCTTTCAGAAAAAGCTTCAGTTGTGTTTCAGTAGCCTGGTAAGAAGAATGTGTAAGAAATCTGAATCATTTTTAAGGTTTGGGTAAAATAAATTGAGGTTTCAGCATAAAGAGAATGTTTTGCATTTTTGACAGATTTCACATCTATCAAAGTTTGGATTGTTTACAATGTCACTGGGTTTAGGTTGCTTGGTTTTAGTTTGGCATTTCATGTTTTCATGCCTCAGTGGGAGTTTTTTGTTTTTTTTTTTTTAAATAATTTGGTGATTGGTGTGGGGAAAGTATTTCTTGGTTTCTGTTTTCTTAAATTATTGCATTCCTCCCCAGGGTATGGAAATTGAATGTGGATCAAAGCATAGTATTTTCACCTTTATTTTTTGTTTCTTTCTCATTTTTTTCTCTTTTGGTCTTATTTTTCTTGTACAACATAACAAATATGGAAATATGTTTAAAAGGATTGCATTTATTTAATCTACATCAGATTGTTTGCTGTCTTGGGGAAGGGGGAAGGAGAAGAATTTGGAACACAGAATCTTACAAAATGAATGTTGAGAACTATCTTTACATATATTTGGAAAAATAAAATTGATGGATAAGAACTGCAGTAAAATTCAGATGTTCATTTACCTTAATTGATACTTAGCAGATAAAAATGTTTAAGCAAAAGAATATGAATTCAATAGAATTTAAATTCAGAATTAAAAAAAAATTTTATTAAGGCTTTTTATTTGCATAACATATGTAGGGGTAGTTCTTCAACATTGACCCTTACAAAGCCTTCTGATACAAATTTTCCCTCCTAGTCCCCTCCCCTCCCCTAGATGGCAGGCAGTCCACTACATGTTAATTATATTAAAATACTTGACAAGTCAAATATATGTATACATTTTTCCAAACTTATATTGCTGTGCAAGAACAATCGTATCTCCATGAACAAAAAAATCTGAAAAAGGAAACCCAATGCAAGCAAACATCAATAGCATGAAAATGATATGTTGTAGTCTATATCTCATATCCCTCTCTCTGGGTATATATGGCTTTCTTTACTGAACAATTGGAAGTGGTTTGAAACATTTCATTGTTGAAGAGAACCATGTCCATCAGAATTGATCATCATATAATATTGTTGTTGCCGTGTATAATGATCTCCTGGTTCTGCTAGTTTCACTCAGCATCAGTTCATGCAAGTCTCTCCAGACCTGCTATTCAGTTTTTGTTTTGTTTTGTTTGTTTGTTTGCTTTTTAAATGCATTTTATTGAAGCTTTTTAATTGCAAAACATATGTATGGCTAATTCTTCAACAATGACCCTTACAAAGCTTTTCTGTTAGAAATTTTTCCTCCCTAGTTCCCACCCCTCTCCTATATGGCAGGAAGTCCACTACATGTTAATTATGTTAATGTCAAATCGAATATATGTGTGCATATTTCCACGCTTAATCTTGCTGTGCAAGAAAAATCATGTCTACAAGAAAAAAATCTGAGAAAGGAAACACAATGCAAGCAAACATCAATAGAGAGCATGAAAATGTTATATTGTGGTCCAAATTTCATATCCCTCTCTCTGGGTGTATATGGCTTTCTTCACTAACCAAATGGAACTGGTTTGAAGCATTTCATTGTTGAAGAGAGCCATGTCCCATCAGAATTGATCATCATATAGTATTGTTGTTGCTGTGTATAATGATCTCCTGGTTCTGCTCATTTCACTTAGCATCAGTTCATGTAGGTCTCTCCAGGCCTCTATGAAATCGTCCTGCTGGTCGTTTCTCACAGAACAATAATATTCCATAACATTCATATACCATAATTTGTTCAGCCATTCTCCAGTTGATGGGCATCCATTCAGTTTCCAGTTTCTAACCACTACAAAAAGAGTTGTCACAAACATTCTTGCACATGTGGGGCCCTTTCCTTCCTTTTAAGATTTCTTTGGCATAGGGGCAGCTAGGTGGCGCAGTGGATAGAGCACCAGCCCTGAAGTCAGGAGGACCTGAGTTCAAATTTGATCTCAGGCACTTAACATGCCCTAGCTGTGTGACCCTGGGCAAGTCACTTAACCCTAATTGCCTAAGCAAAAAAAAAAAAAAAAGATTTCTTTGGCATATAGGCCCAGTAGAAACACTGCTGGATCAAAGGGTATGCATAGTTTGATAACTTTTTGAGCATAGTTCAAATTGCTCTCCAGAATGGTTGGATCCGTGCACAGATCCACCAACAACGTATCAATGTCCCAGTTTTCCCATATCCCCTCCAACATTCGTCATTATCTTTTCCTGGCATTTTAGCCAATCTGACAGGTGTGTAGTGGTACCTCAGAGTTGTCTTAATTTGCATTTCTTTGATCAATAGTGATTTGGAGCACCTTTTCATATGACTAGAAATGGTTTTAATTTCATCATCTGAAAGTTGTCTGTTCATATCCTTTGACCATTTATCTATTGGAGAGTGGCTTAAATTCTTATAAATATGAGACAGTTCAGAGGACTTTTTTTTTTTAATAAAGCTTTTTATTTGCAAAACATATGAGTGACCTTTCAACATTGACCTTTGCAAAAAAAAACTTTTTTTTCCCAAGCTTTTCCTTTCCCTCCCCCCGCCCCCCACCCCTAGATGACAGGTAATCTAATACATGCTAGATAGGATAAATTATATGACAAATACAATACATGTATACATATCTATACAGTTATCTTACTGCACAAGAAACATCAGATCTAGAAAGAGAAGAAGAAAAAAAAAACAACCTAAGAAGGAAAACAGAATGCATGGAAATATTCACAGAAAGCGTTAAAATGCTGTGTTGTGGTTCACTCTCAGTTCCCACAGGCCTCTCTCTGGATGTATATGACTATCTTCATCGCAGCACAACTGGTTTGAATTACATCATTGTTGAAGAGAACCATGTCCATCAAAATTGATCATCGTATAGTCTTGTTGCTGTGTATAATGTTCTCCTGGTTCTGCTGATTTCACTCAGCATCAGTTCATGCAAGTCTCTCCAATCCTCAGAGGACTTTTTCATTCAATTGTTACCTACTGAGCACATATGCCTGGAGTTCAAGGCTCAAAGCCAAGTACTACTAAGAATACAAAGGTCCTTGTCCTTAAGAATCTTAAAATCTGCTACAGATTTTGCTTTTAAAAGGAATGCTTTTTTATTTTATATTTTTAATGATGTACGTTGAGTGCTAGACAAATATTTTGTTATTAATTTATAAAGTTTTACAGTAGTAATACTGAATAGTAATGTTCTAAGAAGTGAAATAAGCTACATTTCTGTGGTATCTTCTAGATTTGTTGATTATAAGGGCCAGCATTCTACATACTAGACAGAAAAGACAGATCTCATTCAGTACAAGAAGTTTGAACTTGATATGGAAAGTAGTGCAGCCATAGATGTAGTCAGTCAACACCTAGCATATATTTAACCCTTACTTTGTGCCATACACTGTATTAAACATTAGGAATACAAAGAAAAGCAAAAGCAGTCGCTGTCCATGTAAGTAACTAATTAACACATGATATATACATAGTAGATGAAAAGTAATCTGAGAGGGGCAGGTTCTAGTAGCTATGGAACTAGAGGTTTGAGCTGAATCTTGAAGCTAGAGAAACTAAGAGCCAGTACACAGATACAAAGTAGGAGTATTATGTGGGAGGAACAGTGAGTAGACCAAAGAGTATCTGGAAGGTAGAAAAATATGTGGCTTTAAGTGAGAAATAGGACATTTTACATTTGATCCCAGAAGTGACAAGAAGCTACTGGAGTTTATTGAGTAAGGTGTTGGTATGGCCAGACCTTTGCTTTAGGAAAATCACTTTGACAGCTAAGTAGAGGAATGAGGAGACACTTGACTCAGGGAGACCAATTAAAAGGCTAGATAAGTGAGCGGTGATCAGTGTGAGACTGTGCAACTGTGTGAGTGAAGAAAAAGGTACATATTATTACATATGAAAGATGTGGCAAAGAAAGAAATATTAACATTTGACAATAATTAAATATGTGGGTTGAGTGAGAGTAGAGAATTGAGGATAACCCTGAGGTGGTGAGTCTGGGTGCCTGGCAAAATTGGTAGAGCCTTTTGATAGTACAGGGTAGTTTGGAAGAGGGGATGGTTTGGGGAAAAAGATAATGATTTCTGTTTTGGACATAATGATTTTGAAATGCCTATAGGATATCCTCTTGGGAGATGATATTGTTGTTTGTCCTTAGTGACAAGGACCATGACATCAAGGAAGTGATACTATGACATGAAAGTGAATTGGATTTAAGTGAAAGAGGACTGTGCAAAATCACCTGCCTCACTTTCCCCTTCAGAGCCGTCTTCGTCCAGTGGCAGGTTATAGATCTAGATGACTGGAGATGACTGTGGATGAAATGGGAAATCTTGTTTTTTTTAAACTAAGGTCTCTAACAGGTTTCAGTTTGACTGAGACCCCACCCATTCAAGCTAGGTAACAATTGAGGCAAAAAATCTCCAAATAAAAATAAACAAATGGAGATGTAGTGAAGGAGAGAGACTAGGGCTGGATATATAGATCTGGATAGAGATGGTAATTGAGCCTATGACTACTCATGAGCTCATCAAGTGAAATAATGTAGAACTAGGGTTCTTGGCCTTTTTCTGTCTGTATGTGATGAATTCATTTGACAGCTTGGTGAAGTCTAGGGATACTCAGAATAATGGTTTTTTAATACAGAAAATAAAATGCATAAGATGGCAAAAAAACCCCAAACCCAATTATATTAGAATACAGCTATCAAAACATTTTGAAAAATCATAGAGGCCAGGTTAAGAATCCTTTGTGTAAAAAGATAATAGGACCTAGGACAGAATCTTGGGGGACATTCATAGTTAAAAGATATGACATGGATGAAGAATGAGCAAAGGAGACAGAAAAAGCATTCAGACAAATAGGAAGTGAAACAGCACAGAAGAATGGCATGAAAACCCAGGGAAGAGAAGATTCAGAAGGAGATGATTAGCAATATTAAATGCTTCAGAGAACTCAAGAAGGAAAAAGCTTGTGGGAAAAGCCAGTTGATTTGGCAATTAAAAAATCTTTGGTAACTTTGGAGAGAACAGTTTCTGTAATCTCTTCCACTTTCTGCCAACATAATGCCTGAGCTAATGGGTTTAGTTTTGCTGACATCTTGCAGTAGTGGTATTATTGACAGGTGTTTTTTTTTGTATATAATTCAAGTATGCGCTGTGGTAGAGGAATTCAGTGGAATGGGAAGCTGGGAATGCTTACTGTCATATGAAATTCCTTCATTTTAAACAAATAAAAACCCAACTAACAATTGCTGCCGTGTTTTGTAGTGAGAATTTTTACTACCTCAAAGGTTAGAATTTTCACAAGAGAGACCAAAGCTCTCTGCTTGAGCTTCATGCCTTTGTAAAACTCAATAGTACAATTGGTGTTACTTCCCACTTGGTCTTTTCTCTAGCCTTTCCTTTCCCTCAGGGAGATCTGTGCTATCTATAGATCATACCAGAGTTGTTAATTTGTTTTTTCTCATCCTATTTCTTCTAATGGACAGATATCAACCTGAATTCTCCCAACAAAGGTCTGCTATCAGATACCATGACTGATGTACCTGTGGATACAGGAACTACCAGGACCTCCATTTCTGAGGGCCTGACAGAGGCAGAAGAAGAAGAGCTCAGATCTGAACTCACTAAGGTGACAATAATGTTTTCTTTGCTCAGAATTAATCACAGCCTTCTTTCTCTAAAGAGGAAAGGATGCTGTAGTGTCCTTTTAAAATATTACAGTGAGAAATCATACTGTGATTGAAATCTGCTGAGGATGCTTATTCTAAACATGGTTTCCTGTTATTATTGTACCTGGTAATAGCCCATGTTTATATAATGTTTTGCTATTTATAAAGTTCTTTACTCACAATAACTTTTGAGATAGAGAGTACAGATATTACTCTTCCTATTTTATAGATGAGGAAACTGAAACTGAGAGAGATGTAACTTGTTCATAGTTACACCTAGTAGCTAAATTGAGGATCCAGGTTTTCCTTTCTTTCAGCAATCTCCACTGCCTGTTGAAGCTAGTGATTTGGTAGACCTGATAATAATGTTGTATGTGCTCTATCCACTGTACCACCTAGCTGCCGCATTTCATTCTTTTGAAGAACTTCTGGTGAGGAATCTTTATCCACCAATTTAGAATTGCAAATTTTCTGCAACTGAGAGTTTTAGAGAGTTGCCTGAGAGAAAGGTTAAGTGATTTGCCTGAACCACAGTGCCAGTATGTTTGAAAAATGGGACTGTAATCCAGGTCTTGCTGCTTCTTTCTCTCCCCCACCCCCCCAGTTGGGATTAAGTTACTTGCCCAGGCTCACACAGTTAGGGAGTATTAAGTATTTGAACTGGGATTTGAACTCAAATCTTCTTGACTTCAGGGCCAGTGCTCTATCCATTGTGCCATCTGGCTGCCCCCCTTCCTGATTCTGACACTGGTTCTCTAGTCACTATGCTGGGCTGCTCTTAGAGATTATCAAACCTATTATCAATTAATTTTTTTCAACAAGATTGAAGACCTATTAGTATAACTTTTATGCATATCAGCTATAAAAATGCTATTTTGTGTTTCCACTAAATTTCTTGTAATATAAGGTTAAAACTGATAAGTTTAAAATGATAGGACACACACACACACACACACACACAAAACCAGCTCACTGAGCATTTTGATAGGCTCTTTGTAATTAAAAGTGTTAGTATAAATTTGCTCAGGTTATGGTATGTTTTACCTCCTACTAAAACAAGGGACAGAAGTGATAAAATTCTTTAAGGTAAGGATATCTTTAATACAAAACATATTTTGGTATTTAGAATACAACTTCAGGGGTTTAATAAACTGTGTTAAGATACATATGTTTCATACACCAATATATCAGGTTTCATATTGCTGAGAAAAATGCAACAATTATTTGTAAGTTGGAAAAAATTTCATGAAGAACAAGCTATGATCCAGAGGAATTGATATTTTGCATTTTATTTCAGAATACCTTAAGGATTTATAAACCAAACCTGACTGCTCATGGTAGGATTATCGGGTGAAGGAGTTTTGTCACTTGCAGACCCCAATCTAAATGGTCTAGATCAAAACTTCTTAAATTGTGGGTCACAACCCATATGGGCCTTGGTTGTGAATGCATAACATATGCACTTTTCATTGTACATACATCAGTGCTGCCAGAAACACCTTGGCTCATATTCAAGATAGGGTCCAGGAAAAATTTCTTGGGCGAAAAGGGGTCCCAAGTAGAAAAAATTTAAGAATCCCTAGTCTAGATAATTAGAAGATATGCCATAAGCCCTGTTAGTATACTTTACTGCAAATGGACTTATCAGTCTTCATGTAGTCTCAATATTATGATTGGGGTTTTATAGTTATTTCTGTAGTACAGATTCTGAATATTCTGCAAAGATTCTGTTTCTAGGTCTTCTATCTAATAAAGTGGAATGGCCTCTCTGTTGCTATTATTAAAATTGCATCTAGATTTGATAATGAGAGATTAGCCTGTAAACAGATTTATTTCTCTTTGACTTTCCTCATGGAAGGGCATAACCTTCCTGAAGCTACTTCCTATTGGCTTTGATGCACAGTCTTTATGTTCTAACAGTGGCAACATTTAAAAACCAAATTTTATTACCAAATGTTCAAATAACAGATAATAGTTTGGTATTATTACACCTGGTAGCCTTATATGATTGTGTGAATTTCAGCAAATTGTTATTTCATAATAAATTTGTATTAATTATTTTTGTTTTCATATCATGTACATTTCCTAGTGCATCCCCTATCCTTGCTCCCCAGAGACACAATGACATAATGACTAAAGAGCTGGTCTGAGAGTCAGGAAGACTTGGGTTCAAGACCTACCTTTGACACATACAGATTGTGTGACCTTGGTAAATGATTTAACCTCTAAATGTTCTAGGCAACTCTAAAATAGGTTTTTAACTTAAGAGACTGTGAACTAGTTTGTTTATTAAATATTGTGATAACTATTTCAATATATAATTGGTTTCTTTTGTATTTTATATATTTTATGTACATAAAAACATTATTCTGAGAATGGGGCCCTAAATTTCACCAACTGCTAAATGGATCCATAACAAAAAAGATTAAGAACTGCTCACAAATTATAAATTTCAGAGAAGGGATCAATATTCATTGGTAGAAGGAGTTTCTTTATCTGAAAGTCTCATATCTCCATGAAATCATTGGTCCAGTGCCTATCCCTATCCTTATTGCTCCTCGGAGAACTATATTTTTTTAATTTAAAATAATAGCTTTTTATTTTCAAAATACATGCAAAGATAGTTTTCAACATTCATTCTTGCAAAATCTTATGTTCTAAATTTTTCTCCTTTGTAATCCAATATGTGTTCAACATGTACAGTTCTATAGTTTCCACATTTATCATGCTGCACAAAAAAAATCAGATCAAAAAGGGAGGAAAAAAAGAGAAAGAAAACAAAAACAAACAACAACAAAAAAGGTGAAAAAACTATGTTGTGATCCACATTCAGTCCAAATAGTCCTGTTTTTAGATGCAGATGGCACTTTCTATTACAAGTCTACTGGAATTGGCCTGAATTACCTCCTTGGAGAACTATTTTTATAACACACAACTAAACATGAGCTGAACTCAAAGCTCTGTTATAGGGAAGTTTAATCTAAAATCAGAAAATTTTTTTAATCAGAAAAAGGAATTTTAAAAACAGTAATGTATATTAGACTTGAGCCATTGCAGAAGTCTTACTTAAATCAAGGAGATGAGTAAGGCTTTGTAGCTAGTGAGAGTATTACAAAATTTAATTATAATGCATTTTAAATGTTGCATTCCAAGCCCAAGATGAATATTTTGCTTTTAGATACTAGTGCTTATAGCCTGTTGAATAGGCTGAGTTAGTCTTTCCTAGAGATGCAGAGGTAATGAGGTGTAGCAGAAAGAACAATAGATTTGAGGTCAAGAGAACTGGGTTCAATTCACCGATTAGTAGTGACCTTGAACAAGTCACTTAGTTTCTCCAAAAAGTTTCCTCATTTACTTAACAAAGTTGTTATGAGGAAAAAACTTTGTAAAGCTTGAAGTGCAGCAGAAATGTGCGTTGTGATTGTTGATCATATGATAATAAACATTTTTATTATTTTGAAGGTGGAAGAAGAGATTGTGACATTACGGCAGGTCCTGGCAGCCAAAGAAAGACACTGTGGTGAGCTGAAGAGGAAGCTGGGCCTGACTCCTTTGGATGGACTGAAGCAGAATCTTTCAAAGAGTTGGCATGATGTTCAGGTCTCCAACGCGTAGGTTTACTCATGACTCTTTTCTCATTTGTAGGTGCAGCTATTTTGCAGAAATGCAGTTGTGCCCAAGAGATGGCTATTCTTTCTCCCTTTTTGTCAAGAGTATGTTAAGCTCTCAGTGACAAGGAATAAAATGTGTCTGTATAGTAAGAGAAAGTTAGGGATGAGCACTGAAGTTTAGGAAATATTTTAATTATTCAAATATGGAGCTAATAATTTTTCAGAATTTTGTTCTTAGAGATAGAAAAACTAGGTTTTCATGTAGAAATTGAAAAAGAGAACAATTTTCAGTAATTCAGAAGTGCAGAGATTGCGCTTTTTTGGTGGTACTTACAGTGTGATAAATATTGAAATGCATACATTTCCTTAATAAGAACTTAGTCACATAAGTTTGGAATCTCCAACCCAATAACTATTCTAGTCTTCTGAAATACATACCTATTTTGGCCTGTCAGACTAAGGCAGTTCATTTGAAGAGGTGTAGAATTTCAAAAGCTGGGAATAGAAAAACAGTCCTGATTTTTCATTATAGAACTCATTGTTCTAATTTCTTGTAACTATTATAATCAAAAACCTGGAGTGGGGGGGGGGGAAGGGATGATCAGGGATGAGGAGAGAGTGTATTGTGTGAACCAGGATTCCCCTTATTTAAGAAACTCTAGCTCTGCCCTATGGAGAAACTGGCGCTTCATATGAACCATTCTAACACAAAGCAGTTGTAATTCCTGAGAATTGCTCTGTTTTAAGTACAGGTGCATGTAGTTTTAAGGCCTGCTACTAACCATTAGTCTCTTTCCTGTTTTTCCCTAAACAGCTGTAGTTGAGCCCTATTATTTAATAATAACAGTATTTACTCAAAAGATGTTAGAACTGAAAAAGAACTTAACATTTCTAGTCTTAATCTCGTTTCACATAGCCTTTTAATTCATGGCCAAACAGCATATGCTAAATAGCCAAACATCACTATAAAAGCTAGAACTATTGCATTGTGCATGATGAGGATACCAGGCTGTGAGTGGATATTTTCTATTAATTTCTGATTCTTTGCTTTCTCTCCTATTTAATATGCAATTTCAAACCCAATTTAGAATCTTGATTTAGAAATTCACCACCAGAATTTCTGTTTCTAGCTATATGAAAACATCTGAGAAACTTGGAGAGTGGAATGAGAAAGTGACACAGTCTGACCTGTGAGTTCACCTGACCTGTCAGCACCACTCTGCCCTTTGATTCTTCCTGTCCTGTGCTTCTCTTTCAGGTGGCAGGGAGGGCTCTCTGTGCTTGGGGTGAACTTTTGTTTAGTTTTGATTACTAATTGGCCATTTCTCCTCTCAATTACCAATAAAATTAAACCAAAAATATTCAATTGGCTTTTGCAAATCAGGGTGTAGTAGCACTAAGAAATTTCACTCTGTTATCAGACCACACTTAAAAGTTTATTTTACTTTGCCCTTAACTATAATTGGCTAACATCATCAGGATAATTAAATCACTCTTACCTTCTCAGAACATTTTCCCCTTGCCTGGTTGTTTAGCAAGCATGCATTAAATGCCTACTTTGTATAGGTTGTTATATAAGGGTGGGGAAGAGCCAAAGTTGAAATAAAGCCTAATCATTGATGGCCCTTATGGAGTGATTACTATATGATAGTTCTAAGGCAAATCAGGTATGTTAGCTGCCAGTTTGTTCTTCAATATATACCTTTGAGGCTCGGTGAGATATCCCTTAAATTAAGATTATTGGAAAGAGTGTTAATATCTTCTGGAAATTTAGATTTTTAGGGGCAAACAGTGAAAAAAATTAGTAGGACAGCTACTTCTGTACTCAGAGATCCTTTTATTTGAAATTTTCAACGAAGTCAATAAAGATATGAAAAAAGGCTCTAATCTGGCTAGAATTTTTTTTTTATAGAGGAAAAGGGCAGGAAGTACTTTTGAAGTGGTTGCTCTGCAGGATTTTTCCAGGTCTTGTTTTGAAGGAAGTGTGACTATAATCATCAGAGAACATGAGCAGAAAATTCCTGTGTTTGTGCTTCCTAGCACAGAAAAATACAACTTAACTCAAAGGTGATGGAAAATCATTATCTTGAGCTCTGCTTGGCTACACCTTTGTACTTTGATTTTCTCATAGGAACTGAGTTGTGTTGCCCTAGTGGTTTGGATCTCACACCCTGGGTGTGTGCTAGTAGAGTGCCAGGTCTCTGCAAGAAACACTCCAGTAATATTGATACTTTGTTTTAAGACTTGCAGTGGAAGTTTTAATGCCATGTTAAAAGCTCTAGGATCCCATAGCTGTGGTTATTAGGCAAATTTATCAGGATAGGATTAAACTAAATTAGATTAGGTTAGGTAGTTGTCATATTGCCTGAGGTAAGAATGAAGTTCTGATATGTCTGGTGATACCATGGCTGGGCAGGGGGAGGGAAAATCTCCATATGGGGAATTCAAAATTGGAATCTAGAGAAGCATAAAATGAATAGGTAACACTGTGGAGATAGAGCATTAGACTTAAGTCAGGAAGAATATGAATTCTTCCCTAGACACTTATTGGTGTGACTCTGGGCAAGTCATTTAATCTCACTAAGTCTCAGTTTTCCTATCTGCAGAATAGGGTATTAATAGCACTTACCTCACAGAATTGTCAGAACAGTCAGCAGAAGTAATTTAAAGGTAGTTGTTCTGGGTGCTGAGATGTGCATAACAGTCAATATTGAAGAGGCAATGTTAAAGAGCCAGCTATCTGTTTGATTTAACTTGTTTCCTCAAAACTTCTGGACTTTTTTTTTGATGTGTACAGCTGTTCTCCTACTCTAAGCTGACATGTTGATGGGGCTGGCTCCTTTTGGATTCAGCTGTTCTGTCTGGTAAGACCCTATGAAGACTTATAGGAAAGGGCAGTCTTTGTACCTGTTGAAGTTATTTTTAAAGTTACTATTACTAATGACCACAAAAATCATCTTTTTTCTTTAGTAGCTCAAAATACTTAGAGATCTAATTTTTCACTAATGGTAATATATTATATATTATACATATATAATTTATAATTTAATATAATATATAATATAATAGTAGTAAATTGGACTGGTCCAATGCTCTGGGTAGGGAAATAGGGAGATAGAAGTCCACAGTGGTGGAAATCAAGAGGAAGACCTTGAGAGATGAAATCCTAATGTAATAAAAAAATTTAAACACAAAATGTTAATACTACCAAAGGGAAAATTTAGTTCAGTTGATGTCACTTAACTGGAGAAACTTAGGAAATTTGACTTATAAATTTCTCTTATTAAAATAAAAAAAATCCAGTTATACGTTGCTCAGAACTGACAGTTGATAAGATGATGTGTTTAAGTATCATTCCATAGTAGGCTTGAGATTTTTCTGAGGAGCAGCTGTATCTTGTAATGTTTCACTAAGGCTTATATTACAGTGGAATATAAATATTAGTTTAATATTTCTGTTGGGGGTATAGCTTACCTATCTGAAAGGATAAATGATCTTGCTACATATGAATTAACTACTAATTTCTGATGATGGGGAGAGTTATAGGTGATTTCAAAATGCAAAATTTGCTGCTAGTATATAGAAGGAAAATATGTTTACTGAGGTTGGATCTGCTAGAAATATTGGTATTTGTTACTCCAGTAAAGACGAATATTTGGAAGTCCATTGTTGATGTCTATATCCAGCCACTTATAGTTGTGGAAATATTAAATTGCTCTAATGAAGCTTGAATTTCTATACCCATTACGTATTTAGTTATAAGGAAAGTGGCTGCCAGAAGTATTGGTACTGTCTTTTCTAACATCCATGTATTTGTAGATATCTTTCAGCAAGCAGCACATTGGAGGACTGGAGTGAGAAATTAACCCATTCAGAAGCGTGAGTGTCTGAAACGTCAGTGCAAAATATTCTGTTTTTGTATTGGGTTTAAAAAAAAACCTTTGATATAATTAACAATTTCTGTCCTTATCTAATTATTTTCTTTGATTTAAATTATTTGCCCAATTGGGGAAAATGTTCCCTTATTCGTTTGGTTATAGGGTGGGGATGATGAAAACCTTGATTCACTTGACTTGCAGTTTAAATTGGTGCTGATGTGAGTCAGTGAATGTTGTGGAGTCAGTCAGCTTTTAGCTGTAAGGATCCTCTGATTCTTCTCTCCCCTTCATTCTCTCTTTTTTTCCCTTCCTTCCCCTCTCTTACTCCCTCTATTCCCCCAAGATGAGCAGTGCTTAGGATTGGTACTGGGAATCAGTGGCCAGCCTAAAGAGAAGGGGGAATGGAGGAAGAATAAGATCAGGGAACAGCAGAAGGAGGAAAAAGTGCATATGGTGGAAATGGTAGAATGTTGCCAGCTTCACAGATGCTGCTCAGTGCTACCAGTGTCTTAGAGTATCTATCCTTAATACAGATTGTTTTCCTAACGAGTTGTTCAGTCCACCCTTTATTTTCAGCTTCTACAGGGAAGAAAAACTCTAAGATAAAGGAACTAATTCCTGTGCCTTACTTTAAGAAAGTATAGAAAGGGTTCCTTCCCTATTTATTTCCTGCTTGGGAGGCCACCATTTTGTGGTATTAGTACTAGGGTAGTAAGTTAATAAGGGTAAAGTAAGTCAATTGACACACAAAACTTGTTATATTTTTATTTGGGGGAAAAAATGTTGATTCTGTTTCTATTTTCTTTGCTTTGTTTATAGTAAAAAAGTGCATCATATCAGTTCATACTGGTTAATACTTCAAGGTATTTTTAAATTCTGTTTTTTTTTTTTTAAACTCGGGATGATCCACTAAGCCCATCTTAGAAGTATTAGCTTCTAAGTATTAGTATCTAGAACTGTTGTTTTCAAGATATTCTTCTGCCATTGTTGCCTGGGTGAAGAAAGCTTTCTTTTTTGTCTTGTTTCAGTCTTTTCTTTATATTTTGTTTAGCACAAATATAGATAGGATTATTTTAAAACCCTCATTTATTAAATTTAGAATGTTAACATGTAGTTTTATATACTTTTAGAAAAGAGAAACATCAAGTTTAAAGAATAGTTCATGTTTTCAATTTCTAAAACTAAATTTTGCAAGTGATCTGTCCATCATAGAGTTAATCTTGCTAAGCTTCTTTTAATTTCAAAAATGCATACTTGGCAATTATTAATTGGTATTAGATTAAAATAAATCATAATCTTGAGTCTGTACATAAAATTACCTATTTTCCCTTCAAAATGTTTTTTATTTATTATTATTTATTATTTATTATTAATTTTTTATTTATTATTAATGATTTTATTCAGGTTTTGAACATTAATAAAATAAAAATGACTGAATATTGTTGAATAGCCAAGTTTGGGAAAGTTAAGGAAACAGCAAGGGAACATCCTTACTTTTTTGCTAACAAATTGAGTTTAGACAGTGAGTGCCAGGTTCTTCTGAGCAAATCCTTGCCTTAAACATTTAATGGCAGAACCTTTCCATAGTTATAACAGATTTTGATGTAGGACTTGCATTTATATAGTACGGAACCTTTTGGATTTGCATGTGCTTGAGTTTGTGTGGGTGGCAGCATAAAACTGGCTTACTGTCTAACAAGAGAATGCAAGGTAGACCCAAATCACTTAATTAAAACAAATGAAGACTGTGGTGTAATTGTCAAAGAGAGTGATGGTAAATGAGATCCCTTTTAGACATGATGGTTTATTTAAAAAAAACAAAAAAGTTGTAGATTTTCTCTCGATGTTGGAACATTTTCTCTGACTTACTCAGCTGTTTTGAGTATTTGGGTAAAAGAATTGACTTAATTCAATTGCTTCACATTGAAGATATTGCTGTCTTAGAAGAAGAAATGTTCCTGGACAGGTGTCTCCTTATATGTTTGATTTTGGAAGTAACTTAAACTCTCAGAATCTTAATTTTCTCACTGGTACAATGAAAAGCCTGGTGGATGAGCTATGAGTTCTAAGATGTAGTGACTTCTATTACTTTAAAAAAACAACAACAACAACAAAACAGCCTCCTTGGGCTCCTAAGTATTACAGCAAATTTCAGAGCTTGGTTAGATCTAACATGTTAATGTTATGGTTGTTACATCATTTTGTTTTTGAAGTAGAAAGGCATTCTTGACTCTTCGAAATGTTCCACTCACACATTAGATTTCAATATGGGGAGGAGGACATTTTGGAGAATGTTTTCTCTCTCTCTTTTTTTTTTTTTTTAGTGCTTTTAACATTTATTTTATTTGTGATTCACAAAACAAGACACACTTTTTCATAATGCTGAACAATAAAACAACAACAATGCTGAACAATAAAAATATTACTCATGAATTAGAAAAAAAAATTACTGTTCATTGCCTGAAACTTCAGTGTTTTTGTTAATCACTATTATAATAGCTTTTTTTAATAAAGCTTTTTATTTACAAAACATATGAGTGATTTTTCTACATTGACCTTTGCAAAAACTTTTTTTTTCCCAAGCTTTTCCCCTCCTTCCCCCCACCCCCCCACTCCTAGATGACAGGAAATCTAATACATGCTAAATAGGACAAATTATATGACAAGTACAATACATGTATACATATCTATACAGTCATCTTACTGCACAAGAAAGATCAGATCTAGAAAGAGAAGAAGAAAAAACAACCTAAGAAGGAAAACAAAATGCATGGAAATATTCACAGAAAGTGTTAAAATGCTGTGTTGTGGTTGAGAATGTTTTCTCCAAAGTCACTTAACCTCAGTCTCTTCATCTATAAAATGAGATTATTAATAATAATAGCACCTATTCCAGAGATAATAGTGAAAATCAAGTGAGATAATCTAAAGCAAAAACTTGCTTACGTATACCAAGTGATTTGGTTGTATGTATAGCATTCTTATCATTTACTGACTAGGAAGTGTGGGAATGGGATTTTCTTGCCAAGGTTTTAATTTTTTGTTTCCCTTTAAGTATGTCTTACATTATGATGAAAGAACTAGTTGGCACTAAAATGGATATCTTAATAATCAATTCTTTGATTCAACATTTATTAAACTCCTGATGTGCTACATATAGGGCTTTGTTCTAGAAGACATAATATTAGGTGGTATAATAGAATTTTAAAGTTTGCTTAGAAGTGAATTGTCCCCTACCCACCCACCCACAATCTAGAGTATTCATAGATAGTATTCATCTTTATACCTAAAATTGTTCTGACAATATGGGGGGAAACATTCTCAAAGAGCATTATAGTTGAGGTAAGAGGATTTACACACAGGAATTGACTAGAGACCATTAGAAGACAACTAAATAATAAAATATTAGCTTATGTGGTACAGATAATAAAAGATCAATGTGACTTTAGCATAATCATAGACTTTCCAAAAGGTCTGAGCATAATCAGGGAAGATTAATACTTGAGCTAGAATGATAATAAGATTTTCTTAGATAAAGCAAAGTAGACAATAATAATATGAACATAGAGGAGAATACTGTGAGTTTCTTGGCTTGATTAGAATAAGGAGTTCATGAGAAAAATACTTAGAAATTAGGTTGGCTAGTTTGGGTGGCATTAGATTGTAGGGGTCCCTGAATGTCAGCCTGAAGAATTTGAAGTTGTAGAAATGGAGAGCCATTGATAGATTTAGAACAAGGGAATAATATGTTGAGAATGTGTTTAAGGAAGATTAATTTCTGAAATGATACTGCAGAATGAAATAGGTAAAGTCTTTTATTCTGAAAGTTTAACCATATGACTTAACAATCTGATTGTGATCTTATTAGAGAGCATTGTTAGACACTTGAATGAATTAAGATAATATTATTGGTAAAGTACTAGCCTCCTACCAGACTGGATCTCTCCAAAGATATTAAGTCTTGTTTATTTCAAAGTAATTAAGATATACTCAACTTCACCAAAGATTTCTTGATATTTGATCCTAGGTGACATGACTGCAAAATATAGATTATATAAACCCATTATTGCTATCATGTTTCTTGATTCCATGTTATGTGACTTCTGGTAGCGTCTCAAGGCTTTTTGGATTTTGTGGTTGAGATGAGAAAGTCTTAACTTTTTTTGTTTGTGATGATTGCTGAATAAGGGGAGGCAGTTCAAGAGTCTAATTCTGACTTAGTATTCTCTTTCCTGGTATATTTATTGGTTATACTGTAGCCACTAAGTTTTGTGCTAGTGCCAAATTCCTTCTCTCAGATAACGAAAATAACTTCAAAAGTATCCTTGAGAAGAGAGCTGTAGTTAGTGGCTTTTGGTAGAAGGGCAAGGTACTAGAATATGGGAATTTACTTCAGTGTTAGAGTCAAGATGACATTCTACAAAGTGATATGTTAAAATTGAATTTTGTTCCTTGGTCCCAAAAGGAAATTATGGAAGTAAAATAAGGAATTTTTATTTTTGAGGTGATATGGGGAGAAAGATTCTAAACACTGAAAATTTGGTAGAAAAAATGGATTTTTTTTTCCTGGATCTTGGCTATTAACTGCTCTTTGTATACTGCATAATATTGATGTCCTCATGATGAGAAAAGTATGAATTAAGGTAATAAAAATGGTGAATATTGGCTTAATGTTTCCTAAGTGTGGCTGAAAGTAACTTTGAGGACTTTCCTAGATTTTGCTTCAAAATGGCATTAGTCCTCTTATCACATCCATAATGGTCTTTGTCATTCTAGTTCTGTTTCTTTGCACTAGCATCCAGATCTTTTTTCTTTCTCAGTGATGAAAGCTTGATTTAGCATCCTTGAGGAAAGGGGAAAATGAGTATGAGTAGTAGGAGACAAGGATAAATTCAAATTTAGCTTGGTTACATGCTTTTGAAAAAAATGTGGTTTAATACTGCTTAAAAGCTCTTAACAGTTGAGGCTGCCTCCCTTTCTTAGGGGTTCCATAAAAATGTCTACCTCAGAAGTAGAGGAGCAGCTTTTTCTGTGTCAGCACCACTAACTTATTTGAATCTTTCCTTTGGAGAACCTTTTCCAGACTATGGGGGTGCTTTTTTCTTGCCTAGTGGGTGGAAGCCTTCTCATTTTTGTTTGGTTGGTTTAACTTATTTTTCTTCTGTCCAGTTACAAGAAGACTCAGGAAACTCTTTCCCAGGCAGGACAGAAGACTTCAGCTGCCTTGTCCAATGTAGGCTCTGCTATCAGCAGGAAACTTGGAGATATGAGGTAGGACCTCTTTCCTTTGGAATGCCTTTAATCTTTGGTCTGAGTTTCTGTTAGAAAAGAGTTTGTTATTAGAGTGAGGATAAGACTTGATTGTAAATTTGTGACTTACCAGAATATGGTGTCTTGTTTGGAATGGAAAAGCCTGTGGAACACAGTATTCTCAAACTCAATATAGGATACAATGATCTCAGCTTTTTAAACCTTTTTCTTTATGCCTGATTTTAACAGCATGTCCATTTGAGCACCCCAGGACACAAGGGAAGTTAGGAAATTAGTATATTCTGCTATTTGGCAGCCACACTAGGTTTGGTAGTGGTAAGGTAATAATAGATAATCTTAGAATAGACTATTAAGAGTTAATTTCAAAATAGAGTTAGAAATTAGAGATCATCTAGTCCAAACTGAATTTAAAGATTTGTCCAGGATTACATAGCAAGGTAATGGCAAAAATTGATACTAACCATTTTAAAGCCTCTTTTCTAGTTCTTTTTGGATTTAATTTCTTTCTATTTCAGATAATTGAGATTTGGCTCATGATGCTTCTTATAGAGTACTAATGTCAGTATGGATGATGGATACTATAAATTCGTGTATGATGTCAGTTTCTGACTTTGACAACAATATACGTTATATAGAATATTCCCACAAACTAAGTTTATCCTTATGGTTAGCTACTTGTAGTATGTTTTTTTCTTTATCAATTTGATTTTCTAAATATTATATATGTTAATGAAAGGCAGTTGCTAAATCTTGTTTTGTGGCGTTTAGAATCAGTAATTTAATCAACATCTGATGGAATTTTAGATTTTGTAAAAGAATTTGGACTTCATGGTAAATGTTTTCAAGATAAATTATCTAAATATTGAGATTCATGAGTATTTTTAATAACTAAATTGACCATAAGAAAGTTATAATATCTCAGTATTTGAATCTCTTGTGTAATCTAATTTTTTTGTGTGTATCATGAATGATTTTTTCCTTTATTTGATGTTTATTTTGCTTCAGAATTGTCCAATTCTTGGACTAGTCAGCTATGAGCAAAGAAAGTTTGTACTGGGTAACAACTACAAAGTAATATTGTCCTAGAGGTGCTTCTTATTTGCTTAATATGTACAGTAGTTCTAGCTAAGTTAAAACAGAAGTATTTCAGTGTATCTTTCAGCCAAAGTTTGTACCTAGCTTTCTCATCTAGTGAAAGGTAATTTTTTAAAGCAAGTATTGCTATGTTTTTGCTTCCCTCTAAGGTAAGAGAGACAATAGTATGTTTGCTAGTATTTCTAAGTAATGGTTACAAACATTACTTTCTCTGTGCTTTATGTAGTTTTGGAAGAGCCCCAGCAAAAAGGGTTTTGCCTCTGATAAAAAGCTAATAGATAATAGTCTTAAGTAAACTGACAAGTACAACCCCTAAAAAGCAAACTGGAGGTGTTTTGTGCAAATTCTAGTAACAAGTTTCATTTGAAATTATACTGGACAGTTCCTTCATCGAAGCTGCAGTTTTGAGGATTCCTCCTTCCCTCCTTGGGCCTGTGGGGAGGTCAGGTGGTAAGCACTGGTAGTAATCTCTGATCACATGCTGCTGATTAGTGCCACATTCTCATTCTTCTTATAATTTGTCTATATTGCATTGGAGTTGAGAAGAGATGAGTATTAATTATAAGAAAACTTGATTGAAAAGTCATTCAGAGATTAATTTTTTTAAATAACATGCTGTGAGCTACTTTGGGAATGTAGTTTCTTAGAATGGTGCTACTTATTGGTCCTGCTTTGTCTTGAAATACTTTTTTAGGGCTTGAAAAATAGCTAAAGAGGTCTGAAGAGCAACAGATGTTTGACAGATATGACTTATAAAATCACTTTTCCCCCCATATATGTTCTTCACTGTACTGAAGGAACCATTACTTTTATCAAAGAATTAAAAAGAACAGAAGAATGCAGTTCAGCAAAACTAAGTAACATATCAGCTGAGTTTGGAAATGTATGTTAATATTCTGCATTCTTGGTTCCTTCTTGTTCCCTGATAATCAGCCTCTCTAGTAGTTTAATTTCTTTAGACATTTTTTGAGAAAGGATAGTTCACTTCTTGTGCAACATTTTTAGTTTGAGATCTTCTGGTCAATATTGATGTATATTTTGCAAATGAAAAAGTATGACAGTTTTCTTTTTTAAATTTTTGGCTTATTTACATGTAGAACTTCACCCAGTTCATTAAAATTAGATGTTGAGGCAACTAGATGCTAGATAGAGCAGGAGTAAAGTCAGGAGGACCTGAGTGCAATTCAGTTTCAGACACTTACCACTTATTAGCTATGTGACCCCAAGGTCACAAGTCACTTAATTCCAATTGCCTTAAAACAACAACAACAATAACAAAACATTAAAATTAGATGTGTCTCTAATTCCATCAAATCATCCTGAATGGAAATTAGGTCAAGATTGAAATTTTAATGCTGACATCCAACAAAGTAAGATTTAGAAGATTGGCTTATCTTTTTTTTTTTTTTTTTTTTTTTGTTAAGGCAGATATAATAAACATTTTTCCTCATGGAAAGATTTAACGTGATCTTATTTCTAGTTCTGTATATTTGCAGGGGAAAGTGTATCTCCTATGTCTGACTGGTGCTAGAGCTAAACAGCTAAAGCTGTTTATTCAGATTCTGGAACTTTGTACAATTTGTGATTACTGAAACTGGAAGTTAAATTTTTAGAATGATGGGAAGACTTCCATTTATGAGAATTATGACTCATTGTTCCCAATGCATGTGATCATAGATTATGGGGAGTGTAGTTACTTGCCTGCAGTGGAGAGATTTCCTTTGAGTAAAGTGCACAGTATTTCTTTATGATAATCTGCCACTTTTTCTTTCTGTCTTGTTGTTCTGTGTGTATCTATGTCCTGGGCAGGGAGAAAGTAGGGAGTTAGAATTTGAAATTAAAAGTCCTTGAATTCATTGCTTTCCCTCTTTGATAAATGCTGTTTTCTGTTTGGCTAATGATAAGGTAACTAAAGGAATTTACATTTTTTTGCTGATCTCTTAGAGCTGGTATTCCTTCAAGGTTTCCTAAACATAGGCTATACTTGGTCATAGTTCCCAAGTGAACTTTCAAATGGCCTCCATTTAATTAACTCCATATTCCTAAGGGTTTCTTCCCTTAGGTTTTCTCCCACTTTTAAAGTATGCCTGTTCTTTTTCTTAGATAAACTGGCTGAAGTAACATCCTTGACTCCATTCATGAGTTTTCAATCTAGTATACACACCATTCCATTTCTTGACAGAATAGATTCAAGCAGGGTTTAGATAAATCCATGGAGGGGGTAGGTATTTCCATATTGGATTGTTATGGTATGAACTTTCACAATACATTCTGAATCTCTTGTGGGCACTGTCACATAAAGTAAATATGTAGCTCTTCCAAGGTATGTCTTTTGGTGCGCCTGTTCAAATTAGAATCTTGAACTTTTAGAACCATTGATTCAACTTAGTCCTATATTTCTAATGCTCTTAAATCATTTCAACATCACAGTGAGAAACTTCATGTGATCTCCAAATTGTTTAGAGTAGAGGGCATTAATTTTAGACTATTTAATCATATTATGAGGATGATTCTTTGTCACTGAAGTATTTGAAAAAAAGAATCTTAAAAGCTTATCTGATGGTGTCTACAATGGATTTATTTTAAAATTTTACTACAAATTTGAAAATAAACATTTTAACTAAACCAGCTAATTCAAGTATTTCTGCTTCCCATTCAACTGACTTGCTCACTGTACCTTGATAATCATTCAAGTGGCTGAAAAAAGTACTTTGAATTATTGATGCAAAGCTAATGAACAAGGATGAGATACTTGCCTATAAGATATTAAATGGTAAACTGTGAACTGGACAGATACATATTTGAAAGTGGCTGAAATACCCTTTAATTATTATATGGAAATTTTGAGCCAAACACTGCATGGATGGAGATCAAATTGCTTCACAGTTTGTATCTTTGTTACTTTTTAATGCTTTTTTGGGGGGGTGGTTGTGCCACATAAGGGTTTTGAATGCATATGGGTTTCCTTGAAAATGATTGTTGAATGGTATTAAATATAAACTACAAAAAGACAAAAATACCATGTGTGCTGCATGAATAGCTATGCATTCAGTTTGAGTCTGCCATTTTTCTTACTGGGATATAGACTATAAGGAGTTAATCCTTAAACTAGTCCTTGTGTAGTTTGAGCTCAGGAATTTAATGTGATATTCTGTAGTATAATTATGCACCCTCACATGAGCAACATCAACTATTAAAACACTCAGGTTTTGGAGAGGTAGTATTTATTGTTGAATCTTACAATGAGTTTGCACACATAGGCTCTTGAGCTTATTAGCCTCACTTCAAGCTTGATAAGGCATAGGGAATGTATTTCAGAGGTTTTAAAAAAAATCTTTATTAAGTGGCTTGCTAAAGAGACGGGTGTTGAGTGGCTTTCTGGGTGGCTGGATTTCCTTGTCTAACTTTGTATTTTTTTTTTTTCCTTTCTTCCTGCTGCCAATTATTTTGTGTCTTTTAGGGCTCATCCTTTCTCACATTCCTTTAGGTAAGACTCATCCACCATAAATACAAGATGAAAGGCTTTTTCCAAAAAGCAAGATAAACTGACACTCTGAATCAATTCTAGCAGGGCAGTAAGCACTGGAGAGGGGTGTGTATGTCTGATGTATCCTAAACAGTCCTAGGCTCTGCCACACTGTTACTCTACCTCAGCAATGTTTCTAGGAAGATTTTCATAATTCTTAGAATCTCTACCATTTTCTCCTCAACTGTGACCTGAGATGTTGAGTTCAATACTAATTCAATAACAGCTCTTGCTGCTACATACCTCATACTTGTTCAAGATTTCCCCCCTCTTTTGAAAAACAACTTAATTCAACAAACTTTTAAATACCTATTATTTGTGAGGTGTCGGGGAAGATAAAAATGGAAGATAATGCATATCTTGTCCTTCAGGACCTTACAGTCTAGTAAAAGGGATGTGACAGGTACACTAAGTGTGTTCCAAGGTAGATTATGATAAGCACAAAGGAGAAGTACAGAAAGTCTTAAGAGGATTTAAAGAGGGAAAGAACATTTTGACTTGGGTGAATCAGGGTGAACTTTATAGATGAAGTAGCACCAAAGACTACTGGTGAAGGCTTTCAACAAATGCAGACATGGAGCAGATATGCATTCTCCCTCTCTTTACTTGTTTTCCCTAAAATAAGTTTTTTTGTATGGCCATTTTCTAAATTAAACAAGGAAGTTTGTGTCTTTTTATATTGAAAAAAGCAGATCTGGAAAGTTCTAGCTGCATTGGTAAATAAATTTTAAGTAACATTTCATTCATCTTGTTCATTGTTTATGGAGAATATGTTCAAGGTAACAGTGTAGCCTATCCTAAAAAGATATCTTATCCTGTAGAAGGGATATGCAGATCCTGTTTCATTACCTGGTTAGGAGTATGTACTTTTCCTTTAAATTATTGTTGTTTCTTAACTTTCTAAAAAAGTGTTGTCTCTTTCCAAATTAAATTTTGTTTCATTTAGTACATAGCACTTAGGAGCTCTTTCTACCCTGGGATTTAGAAGATCCACTCAGATATTACTTCTGCTGCTGGCATTTTTATGTTTTAAAAGAAAATTGAACTCAAAATTTTAACAAACAAAAACAGGTTTGCTATTTAAGGCTAATCAATTTATTCCTTATATCTTGATATCCCAATTACAAGTAAAAAACGCAGTGCATTTGAACATTTTGACACCTTTAGCTTTGTTTAATTCTTTTTTTGTCACAGCTTTATTTGAATTGTTGCAGAAAATCAGTTAAAGAAATCTTTAGATTATTTATACCAGAAGATTTGGGAAGTGGTTAGTTTTTTTTTTTTACAACATAGTTTCTCTAATTGGACTTCTTGAATAACATCAGTCTTCTTACCAACTTTTTGAAGTCCTAGAGCAAATGAGTAAGGTATTAAAAGGTAATAGCACTGCATCAAACACAGAAAGAGGCAGTTTGGTTTGAACAGAAACATTTTCATTACCATTATGGAAGGAGCTCTTAAGATTTTTCTGTAGTTGACAACTCATTTTGTCAAGTTGTGTTGTGTAACAATAATCAAGATGCATTATCTTATGCATTCTATATGGCAGGATAAACTAATGTTTAATACCCTGTGGATGTTAAGGAACAGCAGATTTCTATCTGAATTTTATTATTAATTCTTACTTCCTTCTTTGCTTTTATAATGCTTCCAAGTAGCAGCTACTCCATTCGTCATTCAATAAGTATGCCAGCTATGAGGTAATGTATAAATGATCTCAATTACTCACCAAGAGTTGGGTGTACAGAGGGATTGAGGATACAGGAATACTTTCCTCTTATACTTGTCTTTAAAATTTGATTGTCTTTCCGCCATTTCTTCATAATATTCAGTCTTCTGCAAGGATTATTTTTCCTTAGCTCCCTAAAAAATCAGGATGTAAAAAGACCTCCCTTGAGTTGATAATAAAGAGCCAAATGGTTGAGTATGATGATCTTAATGAAGTTTCTAGAGAAAATTAATCTCTTGCCGAGGGGGGGGGGAAGGGAGGGAGGGAGGGAGGGAGGGAGGAAGAGAGGAAGGAGAGAAAGAGAGACTTTTAGGAGCTTTAACTGGCAACATTGCTTGTTAGGCTTATCAGGTAGTAGTCTTCCACACCAAAGAGCTACTTCCTACAGACATTTCCTTGTCTGAATACTGTGGCTTTCTGCTAAAGAAGTCAAGCTCATAATACAAATATTTTGCCTTCAGGTGGCACCAGAACTATTTATGTGGAATTGTTCAAATAAAACAATTTGGATGGGGGAGGCCTGGGGAATATTTTAAAATTCCTATAGCTGCAATCTGCCTATCTTTGAATTAAACTGTGTTGAATATTCTCTAATGGCCCTGGAGCTAATTTTCATTAAACCTCTCTTTTAAACTCCTTATGGCCAATAGTAAAAAATCTGATTTTTCTATCCTGAATTTCCTCTAAGCCAGTTGTTGCCAAAAGGTCATAGATACATTTGTATCTAAATGTTCCAGGCTGGAATAGGTGATTTATCTTTTGAAGAAAATAGGATTGTGTAAAATGAGGTCATTTTGGAGAGAAGTTTGGCTGGCCTGTTCTCTTTGCCTCTTCTTTTTTAAAAAAACCTTTTTCTTTACTCCTTACCAGCAGCTCTTCTTTTATTGTTATTTAAGTAATTTTTGTAAAAGATGAAGAACCTACAGCTTTGAATTTCTATTATCTTGATTCTATATAGTAAGTTAGGACATGAATACATACTTACTATAAAGGAAAAATATATTTGTTTGTAACCTAACCTCCTCATCTTCTGCTAAACTCAGACCACAGTTTTCATTCCAAACTGCAAATTTTACCTCAGTTTCATCAGGGTTACCTATATAGGATAATCTTCATTTAAAAATTAGATGGTACATTATAGGAGTGAACTTCATCAAAGAAGCCTTTTGTTTTGTGGAGCAGTTGTAGTTTATAACTATATCATACCTTTACTTGACACAGCCCACAAATGTGCTAAATACTTACTGCATGCAAGGCACTGCTCAGCACAAAGATGAAGCAAAACTTAGTTCTTATCCGCAAGAAACCTAAAAGAGGGAGGGAAAAAACCTGTACATAAATAAATAAGATGAAAAGGAGAGATCCATAGTGTTTGGAGAAACTTATAAGATCACATCTGCATTTTGCCATATTATTGTTTGGTGAGAAGTACATTGGGAGAAGTCACTCACTGGTGATTCATTTCAGTTTAGCAAACCTCTATTAAATGGAGTCAAATATGAAGAGCTGTCCAAGGTGCTAGAAACAGAAATTAAAAATGAGTTGCTTCTGCCTGAAAGTAGTCAACATTCTACTGGGAAGGAGTCAGTATGCAACAAGGGTACAAGTTAACCAAACAATACAAATTAATTTTTAAGATGTAGAGTGCTAATAATTAGGGGTACCAGAAAAGCTCTCATAGAGTAACTGGCACATGTGCTGAGATTTGAACGGCTCTAAGGGTTATTTGAGTATGGATAAAGAGAGAATGAATTCTAGACATGTGGTACAAGTTGGGGAAGGTCCCAGAGATGAGATAATGACAGGAGTGGAGGATGCTGGCAAAATTGATCATGTTATATGTCTATTTCTTGACTTTGGCTAATGTCAGGATCCCAGGGGGGTGTTTTTAATTGAAGCCTCTCTCTAGAGGCAGTTTTTTCAGGGGAAGGAATATATGTACAACCATTTGCTGCTTGGTATTGATAACCCTTCTGTCTCTTTAAAGGAATTCTGCAACCTTCAAGTCTTTTGAAGATCGAGTTGGGACCATAAAGGTAGTGGTATTTATAATTAATCTACTATTTTTCATTTTGTATATATGTAACTTAAGTATAGCCATTTAAGAGAAAAGTTTAAAGAGAAGACTCAGGACCTGTTCTGAATGGATTTTTTGAAATATACCTATTTTAAAAATTAAATTTTTTTATTATGAATTTGTCAATACAAATATTTCAATATATAAATAACAAGAATATATTTTAAACTTTGAACTTATGTCTATAGTTTATTGTATTAAATTTAATAGGAAAATTATGCTATTCATGTCCCTTCTGAACTTGTTTCTTTCTGAATTTGTCTTATTCCCTTTTTATCCCCTGTTAATTCCCATTAACTTTTTTCTCCCTTTCACTTTTCCTTCAACATCTTCCTTTTAACAAATGAATAGAATTAAGTAAAACCAATCAATACATTGCCCATGTCTGAAAATGTACAGCTCATTTTGCCTCTTCTACTGCAGTTTGCTTTCTCCCTCTTAAGAGGTGGGAAGTTGACGTATCTAATTATTAGTCTTTTTAAACCAAGATTGGTCATTGCACTGACCAGAGTCCTTAAGAAATATATCCAATTTAGACCTACTGCTTTTATATATTTTTTTCTTTGTCTTTTTCCCTTCACAGTCCAAAGTCGTTGGTGGCAGGGAGAATGGCAGTGACAACCTTCCTTCACCAACAGGAAGCAGTGACAAACCTCTGCAGGATCATGCTCCTTTCTAGATTTCTTTGGATATTTAATCTCTGCCACAGAATGAGTTCAAGAATCCTCTCAATTTGTCATGAGCAGCTCTGAGAAAAAAACCAATATAATGACCATTCAAACCAGGAAATGGACAGAGTCCAATTTTGAGAATCATATTCATGCATATACAGACACTTGCTGCTGGATTTGAGTAAATTAGAGAACAAAAAAGTTTTGTACACAGATATTTTACACTAAAGTTTATAGATAAAATGTATCACTGTGCTGTTCTTCCTGGAGGGTACATTTAAATGGACAGGACTTCCTCATTGAGTAGAGAAGCCAAAGCATGAATTCGCATTTGAAAAACACTACAGCTTAGTTGAATGCTCAAATAGATTTTTGTTTGGAAATGAAAAGAAGTATAATTATGATCCAAACTTTTTTGAAAATGTTTCTTTTTTCCCTTTCTTCAGTTTCCGAAAGTTCCTATAAATAGCCTAGAAGATTATAACTAGCTCATTTTTTCCCCAAAAAATTATTGTCAAGATATGAAACTGTCCATTTTTCTGTGCCTTTCAGAAAGGAGACTAATTAGCAGTTGCCTGGTTGTTACACTAATGCTCAAGCTTTAACAAAACAAAATCTTTATTTTTTAAATGCAGTTGACTTTTCAAAAATCAAAATGAAGCAAAGCAGCTTTTGCCTCATATTAGGGAAATATATTATCTTGGAAATCTGAAACCGAAATGCAAGCCTTACATCACCTTATGCTTTACTTGTTTATAATCTTTTTATATAAAGAACTTAAAGGTTCTAAAGCTGGGTTTTGAGCACTGTGTGGTTTTGCATTTAACCCTCATGGCAGCATGCCTATGCCAGTTTGTGTTTATTTAACTTACTCTTTAACTTCATTTGCATGTATGAAACTTGCTTCTCTGTTCTCCTCTGAATTGCTGCAGCACCTCCTAGCAGGTCCCTCCCTGCCTTTAGCTAATCAGCTCAAAGGCTTCTAGCTGGCAAGGAACATCATAACCAGATGAGAGATAAACCTTTATCTTAAGCAACATTTAAGGGACAACTCATCCCCGTCCTACTAGCTATTCTACTTCTGAATAAGCCCAAATGATTGTATATTATTGGTCAGTAAATCTGAACCTGCCATTGTTTACAGTAGATATGAATGCAGAAAAGACTTAATTTGAAGTAGGACTGGATCTTCCTCTAAGACAAGCTGGAGATGGATGGAGAGTTGATTTGGATTAGTAGGAGTTTGTCTTGGGTTTTTGTTAACTTCCTAGTATCAATATTTTTGGGAACTCTGAGACTTTTTTTTTCCTGTTTTAAAAATGATGCCATTTGTCATTATTTCTTATGGCAATTGCCCTTCCTAGTGTGAGACATGATTTTGAGGGTGAAATTTTGTGCCTTATTGGCTCTCAGCAGTGGGATTAAAATCTGTTTGCTTATATACATATCAATAAAATCTCACTGGCTGAAGGAATACTCCCTCCAGCCCAAGATAATTCTATTTTGTTCAGCCTTAATGTTCTCCCTACTCTAGAGAAGCAAGTTCTGATACACCAGTATCTCTTTATCAATCCTAGGGGCAGCATTCCACAAGATGTTATGAGACAGATGCAGAAGAAAACATATTGTGTAGCGTACTTTTTTCAGGTTTTATTATTTGTGGCTGAAATTGTTTTGGGGAACACTAAGGAGGAAGAGGTTGAAGGAGTGGTGATTGATCTTCTTAAATTGAATATTGGATATTTGTCAATAAATTATTTCTTTCAGGGTAAAAAAAAAACTGAGTTTATATGACAGATTTTTTATGTTTTACAGGGGGAGATTTGAATTTCTGAATCTTTAGCAAAAAATACTGATGATCGAATGCCCAACATTTTTGTGTTACTATTATGTTATGGAGGATAAAATTTTCTTGCAGACTGTACAGCTATAAATGTAATTGGGTTATTCAGTTGAATATTTAGTAAATAGTTCTTAAATATAGTTCTCTTAAATCATTAGGAATATATATATTATTGACAATAATAGATATGCTTTAAAGTTTAAAAAGTTTTACATGTACTTTTTCAATTGAGTTTTGTAACAACTTGGACACAAATCAACATGCCTTTGTAGCTTTCTACTAATGTGTAAGTTCATTCAAATGCAGGATGGTTGGCCCAAAATAGTTTAGATATCAAAGAATAGGAATCAAAGAGCTGCATAGAGGTGTAAGAGACTTCAGTAATTATCTAATTGGACCAGTACCTGAAAAGAAATCCCATAACATAATAAGTAAATTGTCATGTAACTTTTTGGTAGAGAAGATGATTTTTAAAGTTACTTTCAGCTGTAAATCCCATGATTCACCTCTCAAGGCACTTGAGGAAGATAAGATGTTTTTCTTGACATTAAGGCTAAATTTGCCTCCTTGCAAATTCTACCAATTGCTCCTAGTTTAGCCTTCTGTGCCCAACAGAACAAGTCTAATCTCTTTTCCACATGATAACCCATAAAACTACTTGGAAAAAAAATTGTAGTTATTGTTCAACAGTAGGCCATGCCAATATAAAATGGATTTATTAAAACTATACTAATTTAATGATTTAGTTCAATACCAATAAAATTACCAAAGATTACTTGGGGAAAAAAGCTATCATATCTCCCTTCCCCACCCAGTCAATAAAAACTAAACATGCTCACTCCTTTAATCTTCATGTATCATAGATTCAAGACCTTTCATCATTTTGGTTGTCTCCCTCTGGACATTTTCCAGCTAATAAAAATTCTTAAGGGGTAGTTCTCCAAAGTGAATAAAATGCTCCAAAGATTTTTGACAAGGGTAGATTACAGCAGTAGTGTTCTTTCTCTGTTCCTAAAAACTAGGTCCTTATGCAGCCCATTTCCATTAAATAGCTTTTTTAGCTGCCACATCATACCATTGACTCATCTAAATTGTAGTCCACTAAAACCCCTAGATCCTTTTCAGAATTTATGTTTTTCCTGTTTTATATTTGTGAACTTTTTTTTTAATACCAAAGTGCAAGTTTACATTTCTCAGCATTGAATTTCATCCTATTACATTTAGTCCAGTGCTCTTGTCTTCAAGATTCTTTTGGAGGCTGTCATTCACTGTTCTAGCTATTCCTCCCTGCTATATATGTCCGCAAATTTGACAAGCATATTATCGAGATAGGCAGAGGGTTACTGGGTATAAATCTGTGAGTGTTTAGGATTCTATAATTCTGTAAAATTATGTAATTTTGACTTTTTTTTGAGACCTTACAGTAACATTTAACTATTAGCAAATATTCTTTAGAATTATTTGAGTGTATTAATATTTAATCCAGTCTCTCTTCACGAATAATATACTTTATCAAAAAATTGACTAGAATCTACATAAACTATGCCCCAAACATACCCCTCATCTACTAATTTAGTAATTTTAATTTCCTTTTTAATTAAGTGAGGGTGAAGAAAATAGCATGGTGGCAGAACACATAAGAATATGTGTTTTAAAGCTGAAGAGAACTTTGTATAGAATTTGGTTGACTAAGATGAAGGGAAAGGAACAAGTATTTAGTAAGCACCTGCTATATATCAGGCACTGTACTAAACTTTATAAATATTTCATTTGATCTTTACAGCAACCCTGAAAAGTACTCTCATTGTCTCCATTTTACAAGGAACCTGGGGACAGATAGAAATGTTTACACAGATAGTAAATGAGATTGGATTTGAATACAGGTCTTCCGGGTTATACTTGGCTACATACAAATCACTAAAATATTAATAGAAAAGCAGAGGCAGCTCCTGTTATCAAAGAATTAAGGGAGGAAGTTGATACATCAACCTCAAAAGTCAAGAGACCAAAAAGCTGAGAAAATATCTAAGGAGAGGAACATTTCACTTTCTTCTTTAGTACTAAGATTTGCATCTATCTGTGAATTGTTCTTAAAAACTACATCAACTGCCAAAGGGAAATGATGTAAACACCAGCTGGCTCAGTTGTATGAAATCCTTGCCTATACTTGCTGGAAGCCTATTTCCAAACCTAGTTAATGGAGTTTTCAAATGAGATAGTATGAGTGAAAACTGATTTAGAATCACTGTTCTTGCTATCTAATACTTTGAACCTTTCTATATGTTCCAGTATTCAAATTACTTGGGACAAAACAAAATAACTTATTGACATAAAATAAATATTACATCAGTAATAAGTGTTCAAATTACTTGGGACAGGGGCAGTTAGGTAGTAAAGTGGATAGAGCACCATCCCTTTAGTCAGAAGGACTTGAGTTCAAATATGGCCTCAGACACAACATTTCCTAGCTGTGCAAGTCACAACCCCAATTGCCTCAGCAAAAAAAGAAAAAATTACTTGGGACAAAACAAGATAACTTATTGACATAAAATAAATATTTCATCTTTACCTTTTAAATATTCAGTATATCCTTTTATCAGAATCACTTGTTTTATGCAACTGAGCATTGAGTTCACAAGATTTTGACATTCTAATTCATTTTTAAACCATCCTCTTGTTATATTGGATATTAAATTTACCTTTGACAAATATTACTTTTTTCCAAGCTTAGCCTTTATTATAGCCCATAAATTATCAGTAAGGTTTAAATCAAGGAAGTTCTCAGACTACAAAGACATGTTAATTCTATCTCTTGGATTAATTTTTTTTTAATTAAAGCTTTTTATTTACAAAACATATGCATGGGTAATTTTTCAACATTGATCCTTGCAAAACCTGTTCCAAATTTTCCTCTCCTTCCCCCATCCTCTCCCCTAGATGGCAAGTAATCCAATACATGTTAAATATGTTAAAATATATGTTAAATTGGATTAATTTCTTAATCTTTCATGAAGTATGGCATGATGCATGTTCCTTTTATAGTACTTGTAAATATTTGCAGTATTTATGCTCATTTAGGAATTTCTGTAATTCTAAGACAATTCTGCTTTTCAGTACATCAATATATAAGAGTTCATCTCACTGGAGAAAAGACTTCCAAATCCACAAGAAATAAAAAAATTCTGAAACATTTTTTTTAGGGAATGTTTCAGAATCTCATGAAGATGGATGGTCAGATATTAGAGGCTCACCTGGGCTTCTGACAGCTGTTTTGGAATACCTCTGAATGGAAAAAGTTGACTCAGTAAAATTTATCTATTTCTCAATCTTTAACATTCCAGTCTTTGTATTGCTTTTCCTATGACAATTTTATTTATTTTTACTTGATATCAATAGTTGGCTAGTTTTTGTTTTTTTTTTAAACTTAGTGTTGATGTTTTTCCAACTTCAAGAAACCCATGTACAAAAGGTTGAATCAGTAATAACATCTCCAAGCTGCTAGGCCCTTCTGAAAGTCTTATTTTGTTTTCTGAGAATTAATTAGACTGCTTTGCAACAAATTTGTCTATTGGCATTTTTTTTTTAGCCAAACTTTCCTTTTTGCTTTATTACAACTGATCCTGTTTAATTGTGGGCTTTAATGATCCTTCAAAGACTTGACTTCTGTCACCAACAGTCACCAATATTTTTTTACAGTTACTGAATTTTTCTTTAAATTACAATTTTTGCACAAGTCCTCAGCATATCCATTAAAAAACCACAGAATTAATATGACAAAAGAGGGCAATGAAACATATTTGATATCTTAGGCTCAGGACAGGAAAACTAAAAATAGAGAAACCAGTTCCATCTGGTTTCATTTAGTTAAGGTCAGGCCTGAATCTGCCCACTGTTAGTGAAAAGCAAAGGCATGACCATTTGTCCCAAATAATTTGCAAATTGCTTTTGTTTTTACTTGCATAAAAATAAAATTAGTTGCTCTGATTGTGAAATTAAGCCTGCTAGGGTGAATTAAGTCTAGAAGTCATTGTAAGTGATGTCAAATAATGTATGAAGCTTATTCCCAAATAGGATATAGAAAAACAACTAAGAATGTTCTTGTGTAAACAGAGAAAAGTGCTTCAGCAGCCCCAAAATAAGATATTCACTGAGATATTTACGTTTAAAGTAAAAACAAGTTTATAGTAATTTATAGTTGAAAATTGGCCTTGTTGAGGGTACCAAATGATTAACTGTAATTTCTAATTCAGAGGTCTGTCCTTACAACCCCTACATACCATTACTACAGCTTCTACTGGGATGGGATCAGAAGAGGATTATGAGTTAACCCTTATTTATTATTAGGATTTAGAGCTCATCTAGTCTAACCCCCTACATTCTACAAATTGAAGAAATTGACACGAAATGGTTACATGACTTTTCATTAATCCTTGACATGCATTTTCTAAATTTCCACCTGATGAAATAATCTTCAAATCTCCGCAAAGTCCAGATCTAAAAGCATTCACTCCAAATTCTTTTGGAGCACTTATTTGGCTCTGTCTTCTTTCCCCATATAGTTTATGACTCTTAAAATCGTGGGAAAGGATTGTTTTCATCCTTTCTGAAAACAGAAGTAGACCTAGAAAGGTGCTTAATAAATGTCAATTGAATTAAATGGCTCAAGGAAAGAAAAGAGACATATGTAAACATTCAAGATAATAAAGAGTTGCCATTTGGTCACTGTTCTAAGCTTTATTTCCAGAAGCTATATAGTTTAACGGGGGGGGGGGCGGGGGAACAATGTCTCACAGTTTGAGGGAGCGAGGCAGGTAGGTTGCCACCTCATTCCCAGCCCTGACATTTAGTAGTTGTGACCTTTGCCAAATCTCAATTCAGAACCTGTTTCCTCACTTGTAAAATGAGCTTACACTCCCTTCCAACCCTCAAACTCCCTACTCTAGGCTGTCTGGAAGAAAAAGTCCAGCAAACCTTTGGAAATGTTATCAATTTTATTCAGATCATGAGTCGGTCTCTCCAGCTTGAAGACGGGATCGTCTCAATTACCTATGGAAACTTGCCTCGGGCCACCACCGGTCAGATGCTCCGCCCGGAGCAGAGGAGGAGGGTCCCGAACCAGAAAGGACAGGCCTGAAGAGAGAAACGCAAGCCAGATGTCCAAGTCGAAGCAACCGCCTCCACCCTGCTTCAGCCGGAGGCCACAAGCCGCCTCCCTGGATTGATGAATGGAGGCGGCCCCACCGACCCGCCACCAGTGTAGGCTGGTGGCAACTGGTTCACAGCCGCGGATGTGCAAAGACTCGTTTCTTTCTCCCAGAAATCGGGAGATTGAAGGAAGACAGAGGCAAGTTGATGCCGGTTCCGTATTGGACACTTCTCTAGGGATGCTCTATTGCACGCCCCGCCCCTTTTCCCACGCCCTGCCAAACTCCTAATGGCGTGCGCGCGCCCATGGCCAGCCTCATTTCTCCCTCCTCCCAGCCTCCTGCCGCGCGCTCCCGAGCGAGGGGGTGTCTTTGGAAACGCGCACGCAGGGCAGCGTGTTGCGTGAGCGCGCGCGACTTCTCTTCCTCCGCCTCGTCACCCCGCCCCCTTCACCCCTACCTCTACTGCCGCCGCCGCTCCCGCGCCCTCTGCTGCCGTCGCCGCCGCCGCCCAGGGTCTCCCGGAGGAGCGGTCACCGGCTGTGGAGATTGTGCGGCCCAGGCCCAGCACCGGGTGCGGAGCCAGAGGCACACACGGACGAGCCGAGCCGAGCCGAGCCGGCCGGCCAGCCAGCTGTAGCCGGGGCAGGTAAGCGTCTAAGGAGAGAGGCCGGGCCAGGCCTCCTGTTCCTGGCGCCGGCGTCCAGGCCCGGCTTCTCTCTCTACTCCTTTACACGTAGCCCGCCAGCGTTGGGGCCTCGGAAGGCCAAGATGGAGCCACGGGCGCGGGGGTGGGGAGAGGAGATGCCGCAGCGCTGCCGCCACGGGAGAGGGGGAAGGGCGGTGAGCCGGGACAGCTAAAGCTGGGGGATCCTGGGGCTTGGAGATCCCCGCCGCGACGGGGAGGGCCAGAGGGGAGGATTCTGGTGGAGACAAGGGAGGCCTCGAGAACCCTAGCCAGGAGGGGAGAACACCAGCACTGGCCTGGATAGAGCTCCTAGTCTAGAGTACGGGGACACCCACTGGGGTTCGTGTAATTGAGGAACCGGAATCGTAAGAAACTGGGGGAGGGGACACCGAGTCCAGGAGTAGGGGGAGGGGATGTGGGGCGGAGAAACCGGAGGGGAAGCTGGGAGGGGATGTGATAACTTGGGTTAGGGAAGTGAGTAGTGGAAAGGGAATTTGAATGGAAGGGGGTGAAGAAAATGGGGAGGGGGGTTCATAAGGAGAGGTTGGGTGGTGGGCAGCCTTGGGGAAAGAGGGATTTAGAAGAGGTGATGAAAGAGGATTACGGAAATGGAGGCATGAAAAGAACCTGTGGAACCTTATGGGGAAAAGTGTCAGCCTTGAATCTGGTGTGAAACAGTGACAGGCCTGGGTAATGGAAGATTGAAAGTTGTAGATAGACCTTGAAAAGACTTGATTAAGGAGGAAGGGAAGGAGGAAATTTATTGGATTTGGTCACCCATTCATTGGTCCTGTGTTGATGTTGTCTTAGTGAGGTGTCTTGATAGTTTTGGGGATTGGGTTTGAGGAGGTGTTTTCCCTACGGAATTTGGATGCTAAGACTTTTTAACCAAAAGGAATATGCCATTCCATTATTCCTTTTAATATTAGGCCCCTATAATGTTAATTCGATACTTTTTTTTTTAAATTGTGGGGGGAACTCTAAAGCCATTTTACTTTAATCTATAAAGAGTATTTCTTGATGGAAAATAACATGTTTGCAGGGGTTCCAGATGCTTTTACTTGCTTAACTTTAATATTTTATTGGTTGTTTTTAAGTGTTTGGGTGACTGGTATTAGGAGGGAGGATACCTGTCATATATTAAGAAGTATCTTTTCCAGTTTTCAGATGGAAGGGTTTGGCTTTTTGTTTGTTTTTCATTCCAACATTTTGCCTCAAAACAAAATAGCAACTGAAAGAATTGATGAAGTGGAACTGAAAAATCTTGTTCCTTTTCTATTTTGTCTATAATTTGTTGTCAGATATATTTGCAGAATTATTTGAGCTTGTTATTATCCTAGAAAAAGTGAGAGTAATGGATGCTCTAACCAGATTGTAAAATGGAAAAATAAATAGGCCTCGTGTTTTAGCAGTTTGGGGTTTAATAAATCACTAGTTAAGGTATATTACATAGATTTTGATTTAAGGGAACCTTGTGGTGGGCAATCTGGCTTTGTGAATATAAGCAGACCTCAGAGCCTGAGGGACTTGGGTTAAGTTAAGCTTCTGAGTCTTCTAGATCAGTCAAGTCACTTAACTTCTCAATGCCCTTGGCGACTCTCAAAGAATGTAATTGCCTATATCAGTGAAATTACAAGTCTGTTCCCTCCCTATCCTTGTCCTTGAGTTGTAGCATTTAATTTCCTTTAAAATTTTTATAGTCTTTAGTGATATAGTTCATTCTGTCAATTAAACGTGTTAACTTTCTAAGTAAATTTTAAAATGTAAGAGTTTTTAGTGATTCAAAATATAATATCCAATCTATAAAGAATTTGTAGTTTTGACAGTTTGTGGGGAGCTCCTACAAATCCTTCTATTACTATCTTCTATGCTATGCTACATCTAAAAGTGTCTTCAAAGCATCACATAACCATGATAAGACTTGTATTAGAACCTTGTTATTTTCATCAAGTTCTTTCTCCCCCTCCCCCCCCCCCTCCCAGGACTACTAGGTGTTCATTGCAGCTAAAATTTGATTGAATAAGTAGAGGGAGGCAATCTTTATTAAGAAATGCTAAGGGTCAAATCTCTCAAGCCACATAAGAAAAAGCATGAAGTGTCAGACCTGAAAAAGAAATTAGAAATAAATGCTCTGTTTTCATTTTTGTTTACCCTTAAACTTGAGCTGCTAATATTTTGAACAAGGGAACATAGTATTGTAGGTATTCTTAGATTTCTTAAGTATCTCAATAGCCACAGAATTTGTCGACTAAAATCTATTTTAACAGCAAAACTTTGGCTGTTTCTGTCCATTATTGTGTTCTTTTTATATCTCTCATGGAGGTGGAAAAAATGTTACCACATATAGAAAGCTAATTGAAATTAGGTTAGTTTGTGTTAATTACTTTGCTGCTTTCTTTCTTTTTTTTTCTTTTCTTTTTTTTTTTTTTTTTTAATATCAAGTTGAATTTCAGGCACATGTAATCTTTCACCTGGAAGATAAATATAAGAAACCTTAACTTCAAAATTTGTGGAGTTATTTAAATTAGTGTACCTAGAAGACTGGATCACTTATTAATGGATTCACTATCATCTCTGTCAGTACCCTGGGAGATGGGGAAGAATGGTCTAGCAGTGTGGGATTAGGTTCCAAACTAAGCTGAAAGGCTATAGGAGAGCCGATTACGTCTGACCTTCTGTGTGAGTGTGAGTCTTCAGCTGACAGAAAGGACATATCTATTTACTTGAAGTCTCATCATCGTCATTACTGCTATAACCAACAATGAATGACGAGACAGGACCATCAACAAGAGCTCTAAAGCACAGCCAGTCCACCAGCCTAATAAGGATGTTAACTGCAGTACAGTACTGCTGGACTTGGTGACAGGAGAGCTTCCAGATAGCTCCTGTATGGTAAGTTTTAAGTGGGGCAATAGCAAGTAGAGTTTGTGGAAGAACATTGTTAAAAGACTTGATGAAAAAAAACTTCAAGCTATGTACTGTAGGTATTCCAATGGGAAGCAAGCACTACAAAATAATCAACTTAAACAACAAAGGTAGGGTAGCCTGTTCATCAGAAAAATCAGCCAAAAATATTTGCTAATCCCTTATTTGTACACAGTTCCATACTAGGTACTGTTCAAAGTGAGTCAGTCCTTTTCTTGTTTTCAAAAGCTTTATACAACCCATGGGATGAAGAAAAAACCACTCACAGATTCTTTAGATATACCCAATGTTGAAAGGGATAGTGGGTCAGAAATCCCATTTGTCATATATCCAAGTCAAAACACTGTAGAATCCTTGCTTTTGAATACAAAGAACATGGATAGAATCATTATCAACAATGCAATGATAGCTTGGTGTTTCACTGGAATATTTTGGAACTTTATTTGTTTCCTCTTAGTGCCTGTTTTAAAAATTATTTTAGAAAATTCCTAAACATTCTAGATAATCATAAAGAAAATTTAACTTCTTCAGCACAGTTCTCTTTCAGAGTAGGTTTGGAGTACATTAACACTTTTGAAAACACTTTAAGGAGTGGTATTTATAAACCCAGGGTCATGGGGAAATATTCTGTTGATAGTTTTCTTAAAATCACTATTAGATGACATTTTTAACTTTGCAATATACAAAGCCATCTCAGTAAAATTCACAGTAATGCAAAGAGCTTGCACTAATCATCCACATTGAAAAGAACAAAATGGATGAAAAATACATATTGTCCAAATTGCAACATGCAGCATTCCATTTAGTTAGTCTCAGTATACAGAGTAAATGTTTGTTCTTAGAGAAATGCTGCAGGTGGATTATGAGCTAGGCTTAGAATTGAACAGGAGGAGGAAGAGAAAACTAGGTCGGGTTTGGGAAATGTTTGGTGCTTTCAGTAATCCGACTGCTTCCTCCTGACCCATCTGTTTAACAGTCTTCCAATAATGATATAGTTATAAACACTAGGAAATAGTGATTTCAAAAGAATTAAAACTGATGGAAAAATGGATTACAAGCTTAAGAAGGTTGTAGAACATTACTAGTGATGCTTAGACTGAGGTATAATTTAAAATATAGTGAGAATTTGTATGCCTGGGGAAAGAGATATGCCAGCCATATATTGAGAAAAAAAAAACAGTGTTTGAATAGTCTGAATGATACATTGATTTTCTTGCTAAAATACCAAAAGAAAAACCTGAAACATGTTGAATACATCCTTTATGTAAAGGATGTATGCAAAACATAACAAAAAAGTACAGAGTTTAAGAACTTTTGCTATTAGCATAGTTAGACTCAGTATGCATGCCAATAAAATTATAGCTTTTTCGAAATAGAGTGCAAAGGGTATAGGCCTTAAGCCCTAGATTGTAACCATCTTCTAAATGAATCTGAATTCCTATAGAATTTCCTGTAGAAATTCACTGAAGAAGTAATGCAGAAATTTTGAATTCCTAGTTAGTAGCAATTCTGATCAGGATGTAATTACATACTGGTTTTTCTTGGAGGAAATGAGTAATTTCTTTATAATATCAACCTAAAAAGTTGTTCCTGATAGATTACTCTAGGCAGTGTAGTCTTAAAACATTAAATTACAGTGTATTTTATAAATCCCAAAATATAATCCAGGGATGTCTGTGGGATCCCTGAAATTCTTTTGGTCAAAACTATTTTCATAATAATAAAGGTATTTTACTTTCTAATGCAGTAAATATTGATAGGTATGACCCACATACACAAAACTTAGAGGCAAGAATCTTCAATAATTCTTATAAAATATAAAGGATTCCTGATGCCAAAAGGTTTGAGAACTGTTGCCCTAGGGTTTCTTAGTCATTTTTGTTTTTGAGCTTTAGTTTTCTCTGAAACTGTTGATATCTCAGTTTTATTGTAGAACCTTCTGGCCTACTATCCATGTTTCTCCTGAGGAAGCATTTTTTTTTTTCAATAGTATTTTATTTTTCCAAATATATTCAAAGAGATAGTTTTCAACATCCGCTTTTGCAAAACTTTGTGTTCCAAATTTTTCTCCCTCTTTCCTTTACCTTCTTCCTCCCCAACACATCAAGTAAGCTGATAAAGGTTAAATACGTTCAGTTCCTCTAAATATATTTCTGTATTTTGTCATACCGTGCAAGAAAAATCAGCTCAAAAGGGGTAAAAAAATACCACAAGAAAGGGGAAAAAAAACCAACAAGCAAACAAACTACATAAAAAGGTGAAAATACTATGCTTTGATCCACATTGTTTCCATAGTTCTCTATCTGGATGCAGATAGCATTTTCCATCCCAAGTCTGTTGAAATTGCCTTGAATCACCTCGTTCTTTTTTCTTTTTGTTAAAGCTTTTTTTTCCCCCAAAACCATGGACAATTCTTCCACATTAGCCCTTGCAAAACCCTGTGTTCCAGTTTCCCTCTCTTCCCCCACACCCTCCCCTAGATGGCAAGTAATCCAATACATGTTAAACATGGTGGAAATATATGTTAAATCCAAAATATGTACAGATATTTATACAGTTATCATGCTGCACAAGGGGGAAAAAAGAAAAGCAAAATAAAATGTAAGCAAACAACAAAAAGAGTGAAAATATTATGTGGGTTCTTTTCCCTCTTTTATGATCTCTTTGGAATATAGACCCATTGGAGATACTGCTGGATCAAAGGGTATGCATAGTTTGATGACCCTTTGGGCATAGTTCCAAATTCCTCTCCAGAATGGTTGGATTACTTGAGGAAGCATTTTGTGATTAAACTTTTTTCAGATATAACTATATATTTTTTCCTTTCACTCTTATTAGCTTTATCCTCATTAGGGTCACGTTTACTTAAAATATTTCATAATAAGCACTGAAATGTCATCAGTTTAGGTATCAGAAATAAGAGTAGGCTAAATTATCTCTAGTACCCATAACAACCATTTGAAATGGATAATGCAGATAATGTCTCCATTTTACATCTGAGGGAAACAGACTCAGAATAACTTGACCAGCTAATAAATGCTTCATTTGGATTTTAACCAATCCCCTGTCTTCAGGTCCATTATTCTTTCTATTAAACTGCTTGCTTGTGAAGGAAATAAGTTTAGTGCATATGATGCTTAGTTTTCCTTCATTTCGATAGAGTAATATTTTTAGTAGCAATTATGATCACATTACAGTGCTTTATAGAACTTCATATTGTGACAACACTTTCTCTGCATATTTAGCAAAAATATGATCCTCACAGAAATGAAATCACTTATCCTCTGAAGTATTTGATACTTAAAAATATTTGGAGGTAGCAGTGGTATAATGGAAAGAGCCTTGGATTCAGAGGGATAAACCATTCAAATACCTGCTTTGCTACTTAGTAACTTCATGCTGTTGGACAAATAAATCACTTTCACTTATTTGGGCTACTGTTTCCTGTCTGCAAAATGAAAGTATTAGACTAAATGATCTCTTAAGGGGTCTTCTAATTCTTTATCCTGTGGTTTTGAAAGTAATCTTAAAAATAGAATTAAATTAATTTGATACTTGCTTCTATGACAATATTGGTTAGTTTTTTCAATCATGTCCAACTATTCATGACCCTTTTTGTTTTTGTTTTGTTTTTTGGTAAAAATATTGGAGTGGTCCTTCTCCACCTCATTTTACAGATTGAGGAAATTGATGCAAATAGGATTAAATGACTTGCTCAGGATCATAAAGCTAGTAAGTGTCTGAGGCCAGATTTGAACTCTGAAAAATGAATTTTCCTGTCTCTAGGCCCAGCATTCTATGCATTGTATCACCAAGTTGCCATGATACTAGTTAAGGGCATCATTAACATATTAACTTCAGTTGTGTAAGTATAATGTCCTTTTGTTAATGATACCTTTACGTAGTGCTGTTCAGATGCCTTAATTTTAAGAAGTTTGGGTGATTTCATTAGTTTAACTTGCTTGTGTTAGTTGGTGGTTGGTCTGTATTTGTAGGCAATTCTTGAAAATTTTATTCTGGGAAATCAGCTGATAGAACAAATGACAGAATAAAAAAAAAATCTCTCCTTTGAAAATAACAAGCCTTACTAAGATTCCACTACACACATGTCAGATTGACTAAGATGACAGGAAAAGATAATGAAGAATGTTGGAGGGCATGTGGGAAAACTGGGACACTTGATACATTGTTGATGGAACTGTGAACAGATCCAACCATTCTGGAGAGCAGTCTGGAACTATGCTCAAAAAGTTATCAAACTCTGCATACCCTTTGACCCAGCAGTGTTTCTGCTGGGCTTATATCCCAAAGAGATCTTAAAAGGAGGGAAAGGGACCCACATGTGCAAAAATGTTTGTGGCAGCCCTTTTTGTAGTGGCTAGAAACTAGAAGCTGAATGGATGCCCATCAATTGGAGAATGGCCGAATAAATTATGGTACATGAATGTTATGGAATATTATTGTTCTGTAAGAAATGACCAACAGGATGATTTCAGAGAATCTTGGAGAGACTTACATGAACTGATGCTAAGTGAAATGAGCAGAACCAGGAGAACATTATACATGGCAACAAGACTATATAATGATCAATTCTGATGGACTTGGCTCTCTTCAACCTTTGAAATGATTGAAACCAGTTCCAATTGTTCATTAATGAAGAGAGCCATCTACACCCAGAGAGAGGGCTGTGGGAACTGAGTATGGACCACAACATAGCATTTCACTCTTTCTGTTGTTGTTTGCTTGCATTTTGTTTTCTTTCTCGTTTTTTTTTCTCTTCTTTATCTCATTTTTCTTGTGCAGCAAGATAACTATAAATATGTATACATTTTAGATTTGTTATATATTTTAACATAGTTAACATGTATTGGACTACCTGCCATCTAGGAGAGGGAGTGGAGGGAAAAATTTGGAACAGAAGGTTTTGCAAGGGTCAGTGTTGAAAAATACCCATGCATATGTTTTGTAAATAAAAAGCTTTAATAAAAATTTTTTTAAAAAGAAAAGAAAGAAAAAGAAAATATCAAGCCTGAAGCAAGCTTGGGAGGCTAGATAGTCTCTATTTGATCATAGGGTTTAGAAGTAGAAAGGATGCTCTAAGTTATTCTCATTTTAAAGCTGAGAAATGCAAAACCCAAAATGGTTAGGTGATTCAGCATTGATTTCAACCCAGGTTTCTGACTTCAGAAACAGTTCTATTTCTATTATATCCTACTCTACCTCCATGATTAAGGTCTTAGGCTCTCCTAAAATCCTTTTTACTAGTTATATGTGTATTGGACTTTCAGTTTTGTAGGCGTTGGAATTGAAATTTAGCCTTCTTCTGTGACTTTTTGTCTATGAAAATATTTCTCCTTGTTCTCCCTTTTTAACCCTATCAACTTAGAACTCAATAGAACTTTTCTAAAAACCACTATTATGAAGAGCTTTAAAGTGTGAATGATGACATTACATCATCAAATATGTTCATTACTAAAGATGATTGACAACTGGTCATTTACTATCTTTGCAGTTGAATGAAGCCTTAATTTAAAGGTTGGTTAATATAATAATAGCTAGCATTTATATGATGCCAGATATATGCACATACTATGCAAAATCTTTTGTAAATACTATCTCAGTTATTCCTCATAATAATCCTGGGAGACTAGTCCTATTATTAACCCCATTTTATTGTTGAGAAAACTAAAACAGATTGCGACTTGTCCAAGGTCATACAGATAATAAATGTATGAACCTGGATTTGAACTCACATCTTCCTGACTCCAAGCAAGTGCAGTATTCTATCCACTGTATCATATAACTACTTAGGTTAGATTATGGTGCAAGTCTTTGAAACTTAAGTGACTTACTCTGCTTCAGGTTTTTGGCATATTGTTTAGTTAATGTAAAATATGGGTTCATAAACTCATAGGATTTTTAGAGTAAGAAAGAACATTAAAAGGCCTTATCATAATTAATTCTACTGGCTCATTTTATAGTTAAGAAAACTAAGGCCCTGAGAGGTTAAATAATTTAATCCAAAATTAAACAGGTAGTAATAGTGTAACTAGCATTAGATCCCAGGCAGTCTAACTCCAAATCTAGGGTTTTTTGCACTCCTAAGATTTTAATTTTTATTAAATAAAATCCAACCAACACAGTTTAAAAATAGTCATATCACCATTAGAAGGAAGTCCTGGCTACAAATGTGAATCATATGAGTAATATTTGGATTTGAGTCTTTAATTTTGAATATTTTAAGAAAAGTGAAATGACAGTTAAATTTGAATATTTAAGGAAAAACAAAAATCTTTCAGAGCAGTATAATAGATATTCCTTTAATATTCTTTACTCTTGCTGTTAAAATAATTGACATTAACCCTATTTAAAGGAAATATTCAAATTTGGTTAAGAAAATGTTCTAATGAACCTTATAAAATTTGGTTAAGCTACTTTTTGAAAAAGCAGATTTTTAAATGAAAGTAAAGAAATAAATTTTCTTCTCACACACAGAAATAGCTGTTATTTAATAGTTCATTGATCTTGAAGCCAGGAAGAACTGAATTCAAATCCTGCTTCAGAAGTTTTTTACCTTACATTACCCTCTTGAGCAAATTATTTGTATCTCAAGTTTCCTCATCTTTAAAATAATAGTACCTTCTTTACATGGTTATTGTGAGGTTCAAATGAGATTGTGAAAATAAAACATTTTTGAAAATCTTTAAGTGCTATTTAAATGTAAGCTTTTATTATAAAAGTAAAAGTTATCTATTTCTTTTTTTTTCTTTTTTTGCTTTTTGCTAAGGCAATTGAGGTTAAGTGACTTGCCCAGGGTCACACAGCTAGGGAATGTTAAATGTCTGAGACCACATTTGAACTCAGGTCCTCCTGACTTCAGGGCTAGTGCTCTATCCACTTCACCACCTAGCTGCCACAAGTTATCTATTTCTTATTAAAGAATCCCTCACCAAAAAGTTCTTTTTCTGTGAAAAGGATATATACAAAAACAGTTACCAATAACTTGAATTTAAAAACAAGAAAGTACCTCAGAGCCAATAAAATATTGTTTTTCTTCTTCCGAAGTCTTTCAATGAACAAAGAAAAATCTTTGACTCAGTATTATGAATCATACAAACGTTTCAGTGCTTCACATTTATAAAATAAATTGCCCAAAATAAATATAGTTGCTTTTTTCATGAGATTATGTATAATAAAACTTAATTTTTCCTTGAGTATAGAAACATAAAAATTAATTTTTATATTTAATATATATGTGTATCCAATACCCAGAGACCTATTATTCATAAAAATAGTTTTACCATTTCATTTTTAGAAATTAGTTTCATAACCAATATTTAAAGGATATTAGTGATAGATGCATTGGAAAGAGTTCTGGTCTGGAAGGTCGTGCCATTTATTAACTATGTGACATTGGACCCTTTTGAGCCTTTGTTTCCTCACAAAATAATATTTTATTTATAGTCTACCTTACAGAATTATGAGAATCAAAATGTGAAAGTTCTTTATAATGTCAAGAGGATGAAAACTGTTACATCTGTTAGTTTCTTTATCATTAGTATTATTTACAAGAAAGCTCTGATAGAGTTGCATTAATTTACCTTTATAGAATATTTGAAAACTCAGCTTCATTCATAAGATTAGAATGTAAAAACAGATTTAGTCAGATATGTTCTTTTCTTATTCTGGGAGCTGTCCAGCATAAAATGATGACAGTATTTCATCTTTATACTGGTCTTCCGTGTTTTACTTTTCTGATTTAACTGAGAAGATTTTTGTTACTTGAGAACTCAACATTTATGTGTTGTGGATTACACTTTTATAATACTTCAGGCCTTATAAATTTCAGTGGAAGTTTCAGTGGAAGATCATGGTATGAAATCTATAGCAAATGTTAATATTATCTGATCTTAACAAGTCATTCTCATTGAATTTCAATTGATTGAATTGGCTACTTAGCACACAGCGATTGCAGATTCTGTGTTCCTAAGGAAGAGTTTATTGTTGAGATGTATATTTGAGGTTTAGAATACATTTGGATAATTACCTTTGATGTTTAACCTTAAGTTCATTTTTGAATATATTTCCTTTAGCTATAGGTTGATCTTATGTACTCAAGAAAAGTAAGTTAAATGTGCTAGATACCTTGAGTTTCATGTCAGTCCTCTTTTTTGCTGTTCTATGCATGGGCAAGTAAACATTCTAATTTGTTACTTTAAGAAGAAAAAAATTATTTTAAAAATCTGCATAATATAAAGGAATTTATTGATTTTGCATTGCAGTTGTACTATGGGGACAAGTTATGTCACAAAGTACAGATGACCAGTGGAGAAAATAAGTCTACATTTCTTTAAATAAAGGCTTTAAAAATGTATCTGATAATCTAATGCTGTTTTTATTTTGATACTATTTTAGCTATTTGGGATATGAATTGCAGTTAGTCCTACCAACTCTCTCTTCACATGATGATTTTTTTAGGAATGTTTTTCTTATAATAAACAGACTATCTTGATGGATGAAAATTGGGTTAATGTCTTAGTTTAAAATATTTTAGCTGAAAAAGAGAAATGAAAAGGCCTGTGATGAAACAACTTAAGAATTTCAGATCTTTTATTTACCTTGAATGCTTTACTTTTTTTTTTTTTAATGAAATTGACAGCCTTTATTTTCCCTGTTTCCAATTTTAGACAGTCTGTGAAGTTTTAAAGCACTGTGTGATCTATTTGCCCTAGATTACATCTATCATGTCAGAACTACTTCCATGAAAGTCTGAAAAAACATTAAGTATATGTACATTTATGTATTTAACATTTATTTTAAAAATATATTTACATTTATGTATATATGCAGCATGCCACTCAGAATCAATTAATTTTATTTTTCTTAAAAGAATATTGATTTTCATGATAATGCTAGATTTTATCATTTCCCATTTAAACTTATTTATGACTTAGCAATAGCAACTTGTGTTTACCTTCCTGCTCTTCCCAAAACCATTAAAAAGAAAGATGGTTTGATCAACTATTTGTGTTAAATTTATAAATATAAAGGTTGTTGAGATTTTTTTGTTTGTTTATTTCTCTTTGCTTAAAAAAAAAAAAAAAACAAATATACCTCCCTTTATAGAAGTCAAATCAATAAGCATTTAAGTGTCTCCTGTGTGTCAGTTCTGTGCTACGTGCTAAGAACACAGAGGCCAAAAAGAACTTCTGCTCTCAAGAAGTTCAAGTCTAAAAGGGGGAAACAATATACACATTACTAAGTACAAACAAGATATAGGTAGGATCAATTGGAGATAACTCTCAAAGCCATAACAGTAGGAACGCCATGAAAGACGTTTTGCAGAAGATAGGGCTTTAGCTCAGATTTGAAGGAAGCCAGGAAGCAGAGATGAAGAAGAGAGAATCCCAGGCATGGAGGAAAAACCAGTGAAAATATGACATTTGGAAATGGAGTGTCCTATGTGAGGAACATCAAGGATTCCAGGATCACTAGATCACAAAGCACGTGGAGGGGAATAAGGCATAAGAAGGGGCTAGATTATGAAGTACCTTAAAAGATATGCAGTGGATTTTATATTTAGTCTTTGAAGTAATAAGAAGTACCTGGAGTTAATTGAATGGGGAGAGGGGGAGATGGCATGCTCAGTCCTGTATTTTAAGATCTGCTTGATAGTTCATTGGAGAATGGACTGGAGTGGAGAGAAACTCAAGGCAAAGAGAATGATTAGTGCACTACTGCAGTAGTCTTAAGTGTGAGCTTGAGCTACCACTATAGGGTAATAGCCATGTTCCTGGAAAACTTTGCTAAAAATTAAATTTTAATAAATTGCATTATGTTTTAGTGGACTCTGGAACCTCACAATATAAAGGAAACTTGTGGTGAATCTTTCTATAAAACAAAGAACACCTTAATATCTTAACTATTTAAAAGTTTCAATTTTTATTATAAAGTTTTCATAGACTTACAATTGTAGAATGTCAAGGCTATAAGTGGATTTAATTCAATCCACTGAAATCCAGAGAGTTTAAGTGGCTTCCTAGCCACTTAGCTAGGAAGTTTTAGGCTTCTTAATGAAATGAAGTTGGCAATAATGTCCCTCCACAAAAGGATCTTTGAATAAGATGTCAAATAAGTTATTTCTAGAAAATTTATTAACATCTTTTTAAACAGTAGGATGGAAATAATGTTTGTAAAATTCTTGAAAAGAGTTCAAGTATTTTATTAACTCTTTTATAATCTTGTTTAATCTTGTTCTGTCTGAGAAAAGTTGTTAAATTAATGTAAACATAAGCCTCATTATAAAAGTTAAATTAACGAAAGCCATTTATTAAGTGCCTACAATATGCCAGGAGCTGTACCAAGTGCTTTGCAAATGTTATTTCATTTATTTTTTGTTTTTTAATATTAAATCATTAAAAAATATTCTCTTTCTTCCTCTACTTGGGAATAAAAGACAAAATCGTTGTTGCAAACATGTATGATTAAGCTAAACAAATGTCCATATTTACTATGTCCAAAAATATTAAATGTCTTATTCTTCACATTGAGTTTTTCATCTTTCTATCAGCAGGATCATAGCATGTTTCAACATTTGTTACTCTTTTGGAATCATGGTTGATCATTATGATGATCAAAGTTCCTAATTCTTTCAAAGTTGTCTTTATCATATTGTCATTGTATAAGTTGTTTTTGTTCTGTTCACTTCATTCCATATCAATTCATACATGTTTTTCAAGATACATATATATTTGTTTTTGTTTTGGCTGAAACAATTGGGGTTAAGTGACATGCCTAAGGTCACACAGTTAGGAAGTGTTAAGTGTCTGAGACTAGATTTGAACTCATGTCCTAAGGAATTGTCATCAGCAAACAGGCACAGTTTTATCTCCTTGGCTTATTTTTATTCCTTTAATTTCTTTCTTTTACTGCTATTGCTATTTCCAGAACTATTTCAAATAATAGTAAGGTGAATGGACACATCCTTTCTTGACTCCTATTCGAAAAATGTTCTAGTGTATCCCCATTGCATATGATATTTTTGTGTTTCTTTACAATTCAAGAAGGAAATTCTCTTTCATTAAAAGTCCATTTTCTCCCAAAATTTCTCCAGTCCTTTAGATTATTGGCTATTAAATTATATATGATCCTGACTGGTTCCTCAGTACTTGAAATTCTTTCTTTCTGGCTGCTTACAGTGTTTTTGTTTTATTTGACCAAAAAGCTCTGGATTTTGCCCATATTGTTGCCGGGATTTTCTTTTGTTTTCTTTGAGATAACCAATAGATTCTTTCTATTTCTGCTTTGTCCCCTAGTTCTGAGAGATCTAGGTAGTTTTCCTTTAAGATATCTTTGCAGCATATCTAAGTGCTCTCTTAGAATCTCTCTCTCTTTTTTTTTCTTTCTTTTTGGTCGTGGTATTCGGGTACTAAAGTGATTCTTAAATTTTTTTCTCCCTAATCTTGTTTTCCAGATCAATTGTTTTTGGTATGCCTTGCTTTTGTTTGTTTGTTTCAGTCTTTTGATTTTGTTTTAATATTTCTTGATGTCTCATAGAATAATTGGCTTCTATTTAATTCTTTCTGATTTTCAAGTAATTTGTTGGCTGAGCAGAATTTTATACCTCTTGTGCCAAGCAATTAATTCTTTCTCCCATAACTCTCATTTCTTTTCCATTTGTTCCTCGATATTTTCATTTCATTTATTTAAAAAAATTTAAAATCTCTTTAAAATGTTTGCTTCATTTCTATCAAGAATTCTAGTCGAATTTATGTCCAAACTTTTTTTATTTGTGACTTTGCTTGTAGATGTTATAGAGTCATTTTCTTTTTCTAGGTTTGTGCCTTGAGCATTCCTGTCACCATAATAGTTTTTTGTGGTGAAATTCTTTTCTGTGTTTGCTTACTCTTCCAGCCTCCTTTCTAACTTTGAACTTGAATTTCAGGGCCAGGCTTTGTGTACTGTTAGAGGAAATATATGGATTGATCCTATTGCTGCTTTCTTGGAATATTGAATATTATGTTATTCCAAGCTCTTAAGAGACAGTTCAGGCTGAGGACCTGCAAGCTTTCAGTGCTCCCAAAGTAGCCTGAGCTTTATAAGTTCCTGATCTGAGTTTGGGTCTGAATGTTAGACTGCTAATGAACACAGCCACTGTCTTTTTTTCTCTCTCTCAAAGCAAAGACATATATTGAGACGGTATCATACAAAAAGTAGTCAAAAATCTCATCTTCTAAACTTAGCTAGAATGTAATCTTCCACAAATATACAGCTTCACTGGAAAGAATAGGTACATGCATAAAGTATTAGAAAGACAAGGTGACCAAGGCATCTCATAACTCTAGTATTACAGCATCCCATATTCTTTCTCTTCCTTTGCGTTCCACTGTAGACACAGTATTTTGGGCAGGTCACTCAGCTGGGGTGAAAGAAAATATGCTTCAATCTGTACTAGATACTGAATGTAATCAATCTATATATGAATAGTATGTTTCAGATGAGTTTTTAGGCATTGTGGTTCAACTTTTTGATGATCAGAGTAGTTCCTTAATCTTTTAAAGTTTATTTTTATGATATTGTTATTTCATAAGTTGTTCTTCTGGTTCTGCTCATCTCACTCTACATCAGTTTATGCATGTCTTGCCAGTTTTTTCTGAAACCATTCTTTTCATAATTCTTACAGAACAATAAGTGCCTTCTCAGTTTTCATTTCTTTTTTTTTTTTTTGCTGAGGCAGTTGAGGTTAAGTGACTTGCCCAGGGTCACACAGCTAGGGAATGTTAAGTGTCTGAGACCAGATTTGAACTCAGGTCTTCCTGACTTCAGGACTGGTGCTCTATCCACTGCACCACCTAGCTGCCCCATTTCCTTTTCTTTATGATGGAACTACATAATTGGAAATCCAAAGAGGTTTCTCTGGTAAGTGATTTAAAGTAGTCATCCTAACTTCCTACCTGAACCCAAAGAAGCACCATTTTGCTTCTTGTAAGCCTCCTTTCACTGCCCAGAGTAGGTACAGAAAAAAAGACCCTGACACTAACAATAGGTGAAGGAGAAAGGAGAAAATGGAATTAGAAAACATCTGGAGAAATCACTATTGATCAGAGAAATGCAAATTAAGAAAACTCTGAGATACCTCTGCACACTTGTCAGATTGGCTAAGATGACAGGAAAAGATAATGACAAATGTTGGAGGGGATGTGGGAAAACTGGGACACTGATACATCGTTGATGGAACTGTGAACAGATCCAACCATTCTGGAGAGCAATTTGTAACTATGCTCAAAAAGTTATCAAACTGTTCATACCCTTTGACCCAGCAGTGTTTCTATTGGGCCTATATGCCAAAGAGATCTTAAAGGAAGGAAAGGGACCCACATGTGCAAAAATGTTTGTGGCAGCCCCTTTTTGTAGTGGCTGGAAACTGAATGGATGCCCATCAATTGGAGAATGGCTTAATAAATTGTGGTATATGAATGTCATGGAATATTATTGTTCTGTAAGAAACGACCAGCAGGGGGATTTCAGAGGCCTGAAGAAACTTGCATGAACTGATGCTGAGTGAATGAGCAGAACCAGGAGATCATTATGCAGGGCAACAAGACTATATGATGATCAATTCTGATGGACGTGACTCTCTTCAACAATGAGATGTTTCAAACCAGTTCCAGTTGTTCAGTGATGAAGAAAGCCATATACACCCAGGGAGGTGCCTGTGGGATCTGAGTGTGGACCACAACATAGCATTTTCATGCTCTCTATTGATGTTTGCTTGCATTATGTTTTCCTTCTCAGGTTTTTTGTTTTGTTTTGTTTTTTCTTGTAGATATGGGTGTTTTTTGTACAGCAAGATAGCTGTATAAATATGTATACACATTCGATTTGTCAAGTATTTTAACATAATTTAACATGTATTAGACTTCCTGCCAAAGAGGGGAGGGGTTGGGGAGGAAGGAGGGAAAAATTTGTAACAGAAAGCTTTGCAAGTGTCATTGTTGAAAAATTACCCATGCATATGTTTTGCAAATAAAAAACTTCAATAAAAAAAAAGAAAGAAAAAAAAACCATCTGGAGAACTAGTACCTTATTGAAATTCACTGGAAGATCCAAGTGCCTTCTTTGAATGTTTGGGGCAATGCGAGGAGGACTTTGGTATAAAAAGGTTATCAATGCTAGACTGTAAATAACCCTAGCATTTTTTGAACTTGTGGATTCTTATAACTTGTTCAAGGTTGTATTTCCTGTAATCTTTCCAAATAAAATCTAACTTTGTACATTGGTAACAAGCTTCTGGGTGGTCCTTTGGTGGAAGTTTCCCCTGCTTTTTTGGTGAGGATTCAAGCCACATTAAATAAAAACAAAAAGAAGCCCAGGAAATAATGTTTCCCCTTGTCAGTGGTAAAGATTTTTTATTCAAATTTATTTTTAATCTTAGAAAAATATGTACATACATATACACATATATCTTTAATTTCTTCATAACTGTCCTATTTGATTTTGTATTACAGTCTGAGGTTTAGACTTAAAGGATGAGATTGAATCCCTGATCAATGAGTATTAGCTTTAAAAAGCAAATCACGTATCCTCTCTGGATGTCAATTTTGTAAAATGAGTGGGTTAGACTACTCTTTTAGACATCTACCAGTTTTAAATCTGTGATCATAAAACCTAAACTTCATCTATCTTTAATATTTTGACATGTTAATAGTAAAATATATTTTCAAATGTGAAAGTAGGGTTAGGGAGGAAGGATAATATTTTTAATCAAAAAAAAAGCCTTCAGAAAATAAGCTTTGATGGAAAATTTCCATTTTATCCGAGCTTCCGTATTAAAAGCTGACATGTCTCCTGGCATTTCCTTCTCATTTGTATAAAACTATAGTTTAAAAAAAAAATCTTGATTTTTTTTTTAATTATAACGTTCTAATAAACTGGATTTTTCTGACTTCCAGTTACCTAAGGGGAAGATAAATATATTATAGCTCTTTATATTCTCCATACCAACTTGTAAACATACTCACATTTTTTAGAATCATTTAAAAAAAAAAAAACACTCCAATGGAGTGGTTCCTGTCCTCTTTTTGTGTGCATGGTTTTGTTTGTTTTGTTGTTTTTGTTTTTCTGAGGCTTTAAGTGACTTTCCCAGGATCACACAGCTAGTAAGTGTTAAATGTCTGAGACCAGATTTGAACTCAGGTCCTCCTGACTTCAGGGCTGGTACTCTATCCTCTCTGCCACTTAGGTGCCCCATGGTTTTGTTTTTAAATATACTTTTATAATTTTTTCTTTCCACTGTCCTCTCCCTAAACAAATATATGTATATATGTGCATATATATGTGTATATATGAATTCAAACTCTCATAAACATGCCTTGTCCAGCAAAACAAATTCCCACATTGGCTATATCCATAATTAGTTGATAAGATATACTTAAAGATCCAGGTCTCTGCTGATTTAGTGGTGTTTTTTGATTGTGCCACCCTCCTTTTCAAGAAATTGGATTGAATCTTTTGGTTCCTTGACATGTCCTAGGAATTATTTTAAAGCAAATATCCTTTATCAGTATTTTCTTTTCCTTAGCATTTTTTATAAAAGTGCAATAGTTAATTGAGGTTTCTACATGGTTGTATTAGTGAAGGTTCATGACAGTCACATTTCTGAAATAATTGCTATAGAGATGAATTTGTTGTTGTTCAGTTGTTTAATTATACCTGGCTCTTTATGAGCTCCTGGACCATAATGTAAATGGGGTTTTCTTGTCCTCCCATGGATTAAGGTAAACAGACTTTCAGCCACTTATCAGTCTCACAACTAAGAAATGCCTTAGGCTAAACTTGAATTCAAGTCTTCCTAAGTCAGACCCAATGCTCTATCCACTGAGCCACCTCTTTGGCTTCAAAAAGATGAGTACATTTCCCAATCTCTTGTTTTGCCTGCTATGGACAGCTGCCTAAAACATGTGAATGTGACAGAACTTGTGGTAACAAACTCCTGCCTTTTATAAATTGAAGTCATTTTTTCCTAGTTTATAAATAAACCAGATGTGTGTTCACACTTAGATTCCTGTACTTCAGGCCATATCTTGCTCATTTTTCTTAGTCATTCTCATTCTGCTTTCTAAGTTAGCCAAGGGGGATGTTCTGAAATTTATCATTCCATGTGTCCATTCAGGCTTTTTTTTCTTTATTGTTTTTTTTGTTTGTTTGTTTTTTGTTTTTTTGGTTTTACATTTAAATTAACTTTTTAAATACATGTTTCTTTATGAATCATGTTAGGAGAGAAAAATCAGAACAAAAAGGAAAAACCATGAGGGGGGAGGGAAGTGAACATAGCATGTGTTTTACATTCAATCTCCATAATTCTTTTTCTGGATGCAGATGGTGTTTTCCATCCAGAATTTATTGGGATTGCCTTGGAAGGCCTACATTTTTCCAAGTAGTTTATAAAAATTTCACAAACAAAATGATGCCATGCTAAGCATTAAACATGCAGTAGCAACAACATGAACAGTGATAAACTATTAACCAGTGATCATATTTAATTACCAAATAAAACAGTAAAAAGAGTGTCATTAATCATCAACAGTACTGAAGGGCAGTTTGCACTACAGGGAGTTGATAATGAGAAAGAATAAAAGACAAAATCCAGTGTGCAAATCTCTACATGTAGCTAGGTTGTAGAGAAAACATACTCCTAACATACAAGATAGGTAAGGTGAACACCTCTCTATCTGCTACTGGTCCGTTCTTTTTATTTAATCTTATTCCACATACTAAGGTAATCAATGTATATTCCTGTATAGATGTGTTCCCATTACAATTACTAAAATTGCAGCATTTTTCTAATTAATTCAACATTAACTCTCAATTCCCACCCCAGTTTATTAAACATTAATGAATTGTTAAGAGCCTCTTCAGAAAGACTGTAATTGAACATTATGATAAAATAGATATGGTAGACTATATAGAGAATCAATGACTTTCTAAAACAATTTACTTTATGATCTAGCATACTTGGACACATACAAAAATTTATCAAATTTTAGGGCACATGTAACTTAGAATTGTAGAAAATCAAATTACATACATGACTTTTGTAGACCATTATACAGTTTAAATAGAAGGAATATAATCAAAAGATATAGGTTTAAATTGAAATATTTTTTGGTTGCACTTCTTGTCTGTGCCCTGTATTCAGTTTTTTTTTTAAAAAGCTTTTTATTTTCAAAACATATGCATAGGGGTAGCTAGGTGGCGCGGTGTATAGAGCACCAGCCCTGAAGTCAGGAGGACCTGAGTTCAAATCTGGTCTCAGACACTTAACATTCCTAGCTGTGTGACCCTGGGCAAGTCATTTAACCTCAATTATTTCAGCAAAAAGCAAAAAAACAAACAAAGATATGCATAGATAATTTTCACTATTCACCCTTGCAAAATCTTGTGTTCCAAATTTTTTTTCCCTCCCTAGACGACAAGTAATCCAATATATGTTAAACATGTACAATTCTTCTGTGCATATTTCTACAATTGTCATGCTGCACAAGAAAAATCAGATCAAAAAGGGAAAAAAAATGAGAAAGAAAACAAAATGCAAGCAAACAACAAAAAGAATCAAAATGTTATATTGTGATCCACATTTGGTTCCCACAGTCCTTTCTCTGGGTGCAGATGACTCTCTTCATCACAAGACCATTGGAACAGCCCTGAATCAACTCATTGTTGAAAAGAATGTGGCTCAATTTTAGAAGTTATCATTTGGCTGGTGAGAATTAATAAGGATATTTATTGCCTACTTTGGTTTGAGAGAATGCTTCCTTCAAATCCTCAATTGTCATCTGTTCGAATGGGAATTATACCAGTTGATATTCTCCACCTATTTCTCTCTCTCTTTTTTAAAAATAAATTTGACTCATTTCCTTATACATTTGAGAAATGAAGCCTACATCAGAGAAACTTCTTCAAAATTCTTTCCCCAGTTACTATTGCTAACTGTATCTCCCCCGATTATTCTTTCTTTTCACAGTGACCCTTCTCAAAAGTATTTTGCTACTGACTACCCACTCCCCCAATATGCCCTCTTTTCTATCACCTTGCTCCATCCTTCTCACCCCTTCCAGAATCCCTTTCCCTTCATGCTTTCTTGCAGGGTAAGATAGATTTCTATACCCATATTGAGTGTGTATGTTCCAAAACTTACAATTTGGGGCCTGCTCTGATGAGAGTAAGGTTACTCACTCCTTCTCTCTCCTTTTTTCTCCACTATATAAAAGCTTTGTCTTTCCTCTTTTTATGGCAAATAAAATATGCCACTCCACCTCTCCCTTTCCACTTCTAGTACTTTTCTTTCTCACTTCTTAATCTTTTTAGACATTATCCCTTCATATTCAACTCACACTTGTTCATTTCTGTAGTATATTACTAGAAAACTATGGCCAAAAGTGTAGCATGGAGGTCACACATACATTCTATTGAATTCCAAGTATTTCTCTCATGTAGGAATGTAAACAAATAAACCTTATTACAATCCCTTATGATATCCTTTCCTGATTATCTCCTTATGCTTCTCTTAAGTCCTATATTTGAAAATCAAATTTTCTATTAAACTTTGATTTTTTTTATCACAAATGCTTGAAAGGCCCTCTGTTTCATTGAATATCCACCTTTTCTCCTAAAGGATTATACTTAATTTTTCTGGGTAGATGATTCTTGGTTGTAATCCTAGCTCCATGCTGTTTGGAATATCACATTCCAAGCCCTCCATTCCTTTAATGTAGAAACTGCTAAATCTTGTGTCATCCTGCCTGTGACTCCACTATACTTAAATTGTTTCTTTCTGGATGTTTGCAGTATTTTTTCCATAACCTGGCAGTTCTGGAATTTGGCTATAATATTCCTGGAAGTTTTCATCTTGGTATTTGTTTTAGGAGATAAGATTGGTGGATTCTTTTAATTTCTATTTTACCCTCCGATTATAGGATATCAGGACAGTTTTCCTCGATAATTAATTGAAAGACGATACCTAGACTTTTTTTTGTTTTTGTTTGTTTGTTTGTTAATCATGGTTTTCAGGTAGACCAGTAATTTAAAAATTATTTCTCCTGGAGTTTTCCAGGTCAGTTGTTTTTTCAATGAGATATTTCACATTATTTTTTATATTTTTATTTCTTGATTTCTCATAAAGTTAGCTTAGCTTCCATTTGCTTGATTCTAATTTTCAAGGAATTATTTTCTTTAGTGAGCTAGCCAATTATGCTTTTTTAAGGCATTCTTTTTTATCAGCTTTTTGTATTTCTTTTGCATCAGTCTCAGTTCTCTTCCCAAATTTTTCTTCTACCTCTCACTTGATCAAAATTCCTTTTGGGCCTGAGACAAACTCTTATTTTTCTTGGACATTGGATGTGGGAGCTTTGACTTTGTTATCTTCTGAATGTGTTTGATATTACTTGTCCCCATTGTAACTTTCTATAGTCACAATTGTTTTCTGTTGTCTGATGATTTTCCCAAGCTATTTATTATTCACCTTTTAACTCTTTGTTAAAGTAGAGTTCCATTTCCAGGGTGGTGGATGCACTGAACACAAGCACTCTTATCTGTCTTGGAACTGTGAAGAGTATCCTTACTGCACTGTGGCTCCACTTGTTGATTTAGTGTGCTAAATCAACAGAGTCCTTCCTCATTGCTGGTAAAGAGACCTGTTGTGATCTGAGGTCTCTGGAAAGCGTTGCTGCCACTGCCAGCACCAGCACCAGCCCAACTCATTCCTGGTTTGCTGGTTTCCCAAGACCCTCTCACCCTGCTAACAAACCTTTCTGCTGACCTTTGGTGTCTCTGGGCTGAGAGGTCTAGAAACCTCCACTACTGCCTCTGTTTCAGAGGCCCCATGACTCATTCCTACTTTGCTGGCCTGCACTGGAACTGAACTGGACTCTCACCCCTGTGCCACCCTGCTAACCATCTAAATTGTCTTCAGCTAGAGCATGTTCCACTCCATCTTTTTTGTGTGTTCTGATACTCTAAAATTTGTTTAGAATTACTTAAAGGAATTTGGAGTAGTTTGGGGGAGAGGTTGGTGAGTCCTTGCCTTTAGTTTGCCATCTTGGCTCCACCTCCTTCTCCAGATATTTTTCAAGTTGTACAGTCCTAGTCTTTGAAATCAGTAAAATCAGCAGCATTTTTTACATCTTTCTGTTCTTGAGTATTCACTAGAACAGTGAATTGATCTTCTAGTATAATCATGTGCAAAACACTGAATTTCTTCTCAAACTCATCCCTGAGGCCAACTTATTCTTGTGTAAAGACCCATTGATGATTTGTGAATCCTTACATAGGAAAGCCAGCTTGGTAGTAAGAGATTTATTATGGGATTTCAAGGTACTAAGAATGGCTTTTGGGGGGAGGTGGAGATTAGGTATGATCTGGGCAAATATTCCCTAGTTAGTAGTTTTTAGAATAAGTTTTCATTCACCTATTTTAGCACTCTTCACTAACCCTGATGACCCACAACTCTGGTCTGGGAGCAGCCAGAAGAGTGCAGAAGCTTATGTTCTAGTTAGGAAAAGACAAACAGAAAAGGGAACTAAAAACAAGTGGAAAGGATAAAGATACCCAGCACAGGGATTTGGTTTTGAAGTCTAAACATCAAAAGTAGAGCCCAGAGAGGAATTAATCCTTAGCTGGCCTGGACCTCTCTGCAAAATGGAGGTTCTAGGATAAACTCATCAATGGGAGAAGGGAAGTGACTTGGCTGAGAAATATTTCAGGATGAGGAGGTCACAGAGATGGCAAGATGCTCCAGGTTGAGGGACTCCAGGCACTGAAGGAAGTTATAACATATGACAGCAGCTGAGACATAGTCTTGAAGTCAAAAGTCAAGAACAGCACAGTTTAGAGAATGAAAAAAAAAAATGTGTTTTTTGGATTAGAGAACACAAAGTGCTTGTATGTGACTCATACAGGTGATAATGCTCAGAGTGGGCTCTAGAGTCATGATTCCATTAAGCTCTGGCTTTAAACATTTTTGAAGCATTTAAAAATCAAAAAGGAATTTTCATTGCTTCCTCTTGCCACTATTCATTTACATTTTGAATACTTTTTTGTTAAGCTTGTATATCTGTGTATACACTATGTCCAGATTGTTGCACTTTGTTGCACTGCCTGAAGACTTTACATGATATATATCCAAAACCAAGAGTCATTTGAGTTGTCTCCCTGTGAATATGGTCTTACATATATGGACTATATTCTGTACCTAAAGGAAAAATTGAAGGTGAAGTTTTACTGTTTTTAGATATGGATTATTTTAAACTTTAGTCTGGGTAGATATTTAACAAATAATTCATTCTGTAACATTTTACATAGGCTGAGTTAGCTCACTTCTTACCTTTCAAATATGTAATCACTGCAATTTTGTTTTGAAATGACTAAGTTAATTCCCTAAAGTAGAGTCTGGATACTGTTATGCCATTCATTCTGGAAAAAAAGCAGCAGCTGATGTCATGAAAAAGATGTGCTGTGTATGCTGCATTTGTAAAATAAGATATCAATGTACTTTTTCGTTGAATCTGAGTGATTTTTTTATTTTTTATTTGCAAGATGGTGTATTTGAGTTGGATAAATATGGGAATTGTTATAGAGAACTATCAGCAACTGTTCTGCCATTATTTGCTCAAAAGTTCAGTGTCATAACAGAGACTTGTGTTTGAATAATACCTGTGAATAGCTGTGTCTAGCCTGTTTTTTCTAAGGACTAAAAACAGTATTGATGTGTTACCCATTTTATTGCTAGCTCAAGGCAGCTTTCATAAAGTTGGGTATAGTTATACAATATAAAGCTAAAGAATGAATATTTTGATAAGCTCTCCAAAGGCTAACGAATACTTTTCGATTGAGCACTTTTTGTAGTTGCCCATCATTTGGGGAATGGCTATATAAATTGTGGCACACAAATTTTGCTGTGCTGGAAAAATTGAATATAGAAGAGCATGGAAAGATTTACATGAAATGGTGTAAAATGAAATATGCAGAGCCATGAAAACAATATGCGTAGTAGCAAGAACAATTTAAACAGAAAGAGCAAATGTTGCAAAATTATAAGGAACAAAAAAGACTTTAAAAAAAAGTGAGATGATTATATCTCTTTTGCAGTGTGAGGATGGTAGTACATTGTAAATATTTTCTTTTTTGGGGGGGCAGATATTTGGGGTCATGACTTGTCCAGGGTCACACAGCTAGGAAGTGTTGTGTCTAAGGCTGGATTTGAACTCAGGTTCTCCTGATTACAAGGCAGACGCTCTATCCACTGTGCCATCTAGCTGCCCCCATTGTAAATATTTTCATACTTTTTATATATATATTAATTTTGATTATTTTTTCTTTAAAAATATTATTTGTTGCATGGAATTGCTGTGAGGGAGGGGGAATAATTTTTTACATTATCCACATTTTCCATATCCTTTTCCACCTCAACACTTGGTCCCAGATACCTAGCCCTTATAGAACAAGGCCATCCAGTTTTGATATTTTGTAATGTTATCTTTGATTAAAAAAAAAAGTTCTGGAGAGATTTCCACAACTGGATTAAGTCTTCTGATTTTCAGTGTTGTTTTTCTGTTGTTAAGACAGAAATTTAATTTTTATAGAATTGAGTTACTTAAAAATGAAGTCATCCCCTTATGAAGAAAAAAATTATTATATGTCATTGACATGAGATCTGAAATATTTCTGAATATCAATTGAGATTAAATTACATTTAACCAAAAAAAGTCAACAGCCCAGTGTTTAAACATCATGAAAAAATACAGTAATTTCAAACCTATTAAATCTGTTTTTATGATTGGGAAAGATACTTGTTTTTATTGTTGCTTTGGTATAATAAGACAATATTATTCATTTTTCTTTCTTGGAACTCACTGCTTTTTTATGCTGTATTTGTGATTGATTTACTTCTAGGAAATACTATGGATATAATGGATGATGCATATTCTTTGGTTTAGTAATTACTTCATAATGAAAAAATTAGTTCATATCAGAACATCACTTTTTTTTATATTTCCCTCAGAGATTTGTCAACTCCTGAGAGATAGCAACTGTTTATCAATCACATTGTCTTTATATCCTTACAGTAGTGCCTTACAATAGTGTTTCTCATAATAGATACCTAATAAATGCTTATTGGATTAAAATGAGTTGACTCTGTAAATCATGGTCCAGGTACCTAATAACCTATTTCCTAAATACTAAACTGATGTTTTGTAATCAGTTAATGTATTCAGAAAACCATTACTTAAATGGTCCAGAAAATTGAATTGTAGGCATATTGTAAGAATCTTCTTGCACTTTGGATATATTTCACGGATATGAAATGGGAAATTTGATTGACTTTAATTCTATTGACTGAATTCTATAACTATAATTCTATTATAGTTGCAGAAATATTATGTTTACCTACTTTTTTCTGCTTATTTCTCAGTGGTAGTGTTAAAATATGGGAAATACAAAGTTACTGGGAAGGACTATAAGCGGAGGCAGTGTTATTACAGAGTATCAAAATAAAACAATCTTTCTTGTCTTTGTGGTTATTCTCAAATCCATTTTTCCTTTGTATGATTTTAAAACACTGGGAAGACAAGAATGACATGCTTCTTCAAATCTCCATTGTTAATGTAGATTGTTGACTGATTGTTAATAAAATTATTAACTTCTATGTTGAGTTTTGTGTGTTATACTGGTTTTGGTTTTAGAAATTTTTTCCTCATTTTGTTTTCAGTTAAAGAGAAATGATTATCTTAAAAAAAAAACACTACTCTGTGTTTTAATCATTCACATCCATTTTATTTTTATTTTTGAGAATAAAACAGTGATAGAGAAGATTTATTTTTGTAGGTTTTTTTAATGAAAATTTTTCTTAGGAAAAGATAATTGAATAGCATTAACATAATGAAATATAGTGCAACATGTGTGGATTGAAATAAACTATCCTGTTTTTTTCATATTTTCTACTATATTCTTATTGTTCCTTATCCTTTGATTACAATCTTTTTTAAAAAAAAATTGAATAGTATTTTATTTTTCCAAATACATGTGAAGATAATTTTCAGCATTCATTTTTTTTAATTAAAGCTTTTTATTTGTATATCATATGTATGGGTAGTTCCCCAGCATTGATCTTTACAAAGCTTTCCATTACAAATTTTACCCCCAGTCCCCTCCCCTCCCCTAGATGGCAGGAAGTCCACTACATGTTAATAATGTTGAAATACTTGACAAGTTATGCAAGAAAAATCCTATCTACAAGAAAAAAAAAGAAAATCAGAGAAAGGCAACACGATGCAAGCAAACATCAATAGAGATCATGAAAATTTTACGTTGTGATCCATATTTCATATCCCTCTCTCTGGGTGTATATGGTTTTCTTCAGTGAACAATTGGAACTGGTTTGAGACAATTCTTTGTTGCAGAGAGCCATGTCCATCAGAATTGATCATCATGTAATACTGTTGTTGCTGTGTATAATGATCTCCTGGTTCTTCTCGTTTCACTCAGCATCAGTTCACAGCATTCATTTTTGTAAGACTGTTGTGTTCCAAATTTTTCTCCCTCACTCTCTTCCTTCCTCCCTCCTCAAGAAAGCAAGTGATCTGACATGTGTCAAGTATGTGCATTTCTTCTAAACATATTTCTATATTTGTCGTGGTGTGCAAGAAAAATCAGAACAAAAGGGGGAAAACCATTAGAAAGAAAATACTATGCTTCAATCCATATTCAGTCTCTATAGTCTCTTCTTTGGATACCAGTGGCATTTTCTATCCGAAGTCTATTGTAATTGCCCTGAATTACTGAATTGTTCAGAAGAGCTAAGTCCATCATAGTGATGTTCTCTTAGTTCTTGATTCCAATTTCAACCAACAAACTATAGGGTTAATTTATAAGCCAACCACCCTTTTTTATTAGATCACTCTTAGTAATTTCGTATAAATTACTGAAGAGATGGAACTAGTCCTGTGATTTCCTTATTATAGAAATCACTTCCAGCTGAGGAAACTTCTACCAGTGCAGGTCTGCATGTTATCTGTACCTTACAATCTTAGAAACAGTTTCCTAAAGCACTGAGGAGTTGTGACTTATTCAAAGTCAGACAACCAGTGTGTCACAAGCTGAATTTGAACCCAGGTCTTCCTGCAGCTGCCTCTGTCTGCCTCTCTTTCTCTCATGCCATTTACTACCATAACATTTAAATTACTAAAAATTTCTATCATTCATCATTCATTCAGTTAGTGTAATAAACATTATTTAAGCACTTATTATATGCCTAAAAACTAGGGATACAAGTATGAAAAAAGACTCCTTGTCCTTAAGGAACTTACATATAGTCTGAGGGAAGACAACACACAAAAAGTAGGCTGTAATGGGAAGGAGAGCAAGGAAGGAAGGGAGGAAGGAAAAGTGAGGGGAAAAAATCCCAAAGTAGTGTAGCCAGGTAAGAAATTAAAAATCAGATTCTTCAAGGGGTACAAATTTCACGGGAGGAGAGCCCATGTCCTCAGGGAGCTTATAGTTGAATAGAGAAAGATAACACAAAAAGGAAGTTGAAGAGGGGCAGGGCAAGCAGGAAAGAGAAGGACATGGTGGGAAAGTGAAAAGTTCCAAAATAGTGCATACATACAGCCAGATGAAAAATTAACAATCAAATTCTTCTAAAAAAAATTTTAAATGAATTTTCTAATACTGATCATCCTATCCAAACCTTGTTTAAAAAAAAAAAGAAACTTTAAAATAGTTAATACTTAATATTTCTACCAATTAGCAAGCATTTATTTAGTGGGGTTGGGGGCAAGGGATTGGCAGGAATAGATTGTCTTTTAGCCATGTGCACTTTGAAATGGCTATGGGGAATCTAAGAAGCAGTTGGTAATTCTGTTTTGTTTTGTTTTGGTTTGTTTTGTTTTTTTTTTTTTTTTTTTTTTTTGCTGATGCGATTTAGGTTTTTTGACTTGCTCAGGGTCACACAGCTAGGGAATATTAAACGTCTGAGACCAAATTTGAACTCAGATCCTCCTGACTAAAGGGCTGATGCTCTATCCACTGCGCCACCTAGCTGCCCCTCAGTTGGTAATTCTGGACAGGAAATTGAGAGACATTATAGGTGAGAAATTTGTTGTTGTTTAGTTGATTCAGTCATGTCCTGCTTTTCATGACTGTCTTGGGTTTCTTGGCAAAGATGTGGGAATGGGTTAACATTTCCTTCTCCAGCTCATTTGATGAGAAACTGAGGCAAACAGTATTAAGTGGTTTGTCCAATATCACAGAGTTAAATATCTGAGTGCTGATTTGAACTCAGGTCTTCCTGATTCCAGGCCCACTCTTCCTGACTTCTTAGCTGCCCAGGTGGTCTTGGGAATCATGAGCAGACATGAGAACTAATCACCAAAGGAGGAGGAGAGAAGAGGACTCAAAAGTCATAAAAACTGAAAAAGAACAGAGTATCCTGGAGAAGGTGGTTAACCTTAAATGATGCAGAGAGGGAAAGAACAGCAAGGATTGAGAAGTGACCATTACAGTTGGCAAATGAGATCATTGGTAACTTTGTAGAGCATTTTTAGTTGAAAGATTTTAACCCTATCTTTGTTTTAATTTTAAAACATTCTGGTCTGTACTATACATTGCCACAGGGATCCATGACACACACAAAAAAAGTTAACCCTCTGTTTCATGTCATCTCACTTGATGATCTCATTAACTCTGGTATAGACTCAATTATCATCTTTTACATTTGAGCCCAAACTCTTAAGTTTTCATCTCAAATCATTGATGTCTTTTGGATATCTCAGATTTATGTTCTGTAGGCATCTGAAACTCAACATAATCAGAACAATTCATTATTTCCTCTAAATCTTTTCATCTCTCAAAACTTTCCTATTACTTTTGAGGGCACCAGTATCTTCCCAAGCCATCCATTCTCACAATTTAATAGTCTTATTCAATTCTTCTCTTGTGGTAACTCCACATTTCTATTCTGTTTACAGTTTTTATCATTTCTACCTTCACAGACTATCATAGATCCCCTCATTCTATTCACATAGCCACCACAACTGTTAAAATTTGTCGTTATTTCACATCTTTCCTATTGCACTAGACTTTTTTCCAAGTTTTGCCCCACTCTGATCCCTTCTCCACTCTGTTGCCAAAACAATTTTTCTGACTCACAGATCTGAGTATGTTTACCCTTTCCCACTCTCCCACCCCAGGTCATTGACTCCTGTCATTTCAAGGATCAATACATAATCTTGTCTGGGATTTAAAGGTTTGTTTGTTTGTTTGTTTGTTAATTAATTAATTAATTTATTTATTTCTTGCTTACCTGGTCTTATACTTTGACCCAGTGATACTGGCCTTCAGGACTCTGCTCAGATCCTACCTTCTACAGGAAGTCTTTCTCATTTCCCACCTCCAGTGCCTTCCTTGAAGTTACCTTCCATTTGCACCATATATATCTTAAATTTATGATTATTTGCATTTTGTCCTCCCATTAGAAGATGAGTTCCTTTAGGGCAGAGATCATTTCTTCCCCTTCCTTGATCTCCCCAGCATTTAGCACAATGCCTTGCACATAATTAAGACTGACTACTTTATCCCAATGAAGTAGTTTGAAGTAAGTTTCAATTCCTAAAAATTAATATAATAAAGTAGTGGTAGTAGAAATTAAGAATAATAGAGACGAGCAAAAAGATATTGGCAGAAGTGCAATGTGTATAAGATTTTTTTGAACTCAGGAAGATAAGTCTTCCTCACTCCAGGCTCTGTACTCTATCCCAGCTGCCTTAAATAGGATTTAATAATTGGCTATAAGAAGTGAAAAAGAATGAAGCATAAGTGAACATCACAGTTTCAAAACATGGGACGGTAGGTAATGGTTGTATTCTTTCATTAACAGAAATAGTGAAATTAGAAAATGGAACAAAAATATTTTTGGAAATATGATTGTTTTTTAATGTGTTGTTTTGGGGATGGTAGCCAGGCAGAGCTTGCTTGTATAGGCATATGGGAGTGCAGAACCTGAATTTACCCCCAAAAAATATAATGCTTGAATGAAATCACTGAGGGATAGGATACATAAAGAGAAGACAGAGGACACAATTTTAGAAAATAACCTAAAAAATCAGGAAGAGGAACCAGAGCAAGTGGTTTGAAAGACTGGATAAGAACAAGGAAAGTGAAGTTGAAAAAGAAACATATCCCAAAAGGATGAGTAATTCAACTACATTAAATGTTCTGGCAAGGTAAGGAGAAGATAAGGACCAATTCAATTACCATTGAATTTGGTATTTTATTCCTTGGTAATATTTAAGGGGGAAGATGTAGAGGAGCTAAAGGACAATTATAGTATATTGAAATGAATTTTTGAAACTTTAGAAAAATAAAAAATTGACTCAAGAATTTCCTGATGCTAAATACAGTGAGAGAAGTCAAGGAAAGTTGCTATAAATTTTCTTTCAAATGGCAAAGGTGGTAGTCAATTGCTAAAGAATATAAAAAAGAATATATGCCTCCTTGATGGAAGGGGTAGGGGAATGTTTTTAATTTTGTCTTTGATATCTCCTGGGATTGGCACACTTCCTTGAATGTAGTTGGTGCTTAATAAATGCTTCTTAGATTAGAGTTAGTGATATGATTTCAGTTTAGATGGGCTAAATGAAACTTTTTTAAGGATTTGGTAGACACGTTCCTAGATGGAAAGGAAGATGCTAGTAAAGGGGACAATAAAGTTACAAGAAAGACAGCTATACTTGGATGAAGCTTTTTGGAAGAGGGAAGAAAATGGTGCAAGAGCAGAGAAGAAAGGGGTAATTAACCTACATGAATAGAAATACTTCTCTTTTGAAACAGAAGAGAAGGAAGAGTCCATGATACTATTAAGTTTGGTGAAATTGAAGAACTTCCTGTTTAGGGCCTGTTTGGTAATCTGTGATGAGTGTTTAAAGACTGTAAGATATGGTTAAGGGTTTGAGGGGGAATTAGGAACAATTAATATAGAAAATAAAAGAACATAATCAGTGAAGATAGAATAGGAAAAAATGTTCATTGGGAAAAGAGCTAGGTTAAAGCTATGTACCATGATTTTGTAATTTAGTGGGTTTGGGTTTTTTTTTGTTGTTGTTGTTTTTTAACAATAAGAACAAAGATCATTTTGTTTTTAAAGCATCAGTAAATAAAAAACTTGACTGAGAGTCCTGAAAACCTGGCTTCATGCCTCACTGTTGTCCCACACTGGCTGTATGACCCTGAGCAAAGCACTTAACCTCTCAGTGTATCAATAACTCAGATTAAAATAATGGTAATAATGATCATAACATGATATGTACATATACACCTATGTTTATGTTTGTATGTGTGTTTGCAAAGCACTTTGTAGAAGAGGCAGGGAGACATGCAGAAGTAAAGTGACTTGCACAGATCACACAGCTATGAGGTGTCTGAAGACCTGGGCTGAATTTGGGTCTTTCTGACTATAGGAAATGTATATTATTTCTCTACTTTTAGCCTATCTTCAGCCCAATTTAAGTTCAGGGCTATGCGAATTTTGTCTCAGTTTTGTGCCATCCAAAGAGTTAAACAGATACAAACTAGTTTTATTATATTGTACATTGCATTCTTATCTCAAGATTATAGGTTTCAAGTAACTTATGCTTTCTTAAAATCTTAGATATGCTGGGGTAAATACAAATTTTTTATGGAAAAAGGGGAACTGCAAAATAATCAGCTTCAATGTTGAAAGTTTATAGTTTGTTATCTAGTGACTTCACGTCTTTTTATTATCTTAGGAGAAAAACCCATTTCTATCAGTTTTTTGTAGTAGTTGAAATTTTAATCTTATAAGTGAGCTGGACATTAATCTTTGTCACAAAGCAGACCATTACAAACTACTTGGATGATTTCTTAATGTTGTCTTTTAATAAAATATGTTTTGCAGATTAGCATAAAATGGCAGACCAGAGACAACGTTCACTTTCTACCTCTGGAGAATCATTGTACCATGTTCTTGGGTTGGACAAGAATGCAACCTCTGATGATATAAAAAAATCATATAGGTAAGAAAATTTTAGCCTTTGGAAATTAACTTAAGTGGCCACATGATGCTCTTCATTGTGTTTAGATCTGCAAGGGTGAAACAAGGTTGCCCATTATCATCATTACTGTTCAATATTGTATTAGAAATGTTAGCTTTGGCAATAAGAGAAGAAAAAAAGATTAAAGGAATTAGAGTAGATCATGAGGAAACCAAATTATCACTCTTTGCAGATGACATGATGGTATACTTAAAGAACCCTACAGAATCAACTAAAAAACTATTAGAAATAATCCACAACTTTAGCAAAGTTGCAGGATACAAAATAAATCCACATAAATCATCAGCATTTTTACACATCACTAACAAAATCCCACAGCAAGAGATACAAAGAGAAATTCCATTTAAAATAACTGTCGATAATATAAAATATTTGGGATTATATCTGTCAAGGGAAAATCAGGAACTATATGAGCAAAATTACAAAACACTTTCCACACAAATAAAGTCAGATATGAAGGATATGAGCAGACAATTTTTAGATGAAGAAATTGAAACTATTTCTAGTCATGAAAACGTGCTCCAAATCACTATTGATCAGAGAAATGTGAATTAAGACAGACTCTGAGATACCACTACACACCTGTCACATTGGCTAAGATGACAGGAAAAGAAAATAACAAATGTTGGAGGGGATGTGGGAAAACTGGGACACTTGATAGAACTGTCAACGGATCCAGTCATTCTGAAGAGAAGTTTGGGACTATGCTCAAAAAGTTATCAAACTGTGCATACCAAGCAGTATTTCTACTGGGCCTATGTCTCAAAGAGATCTTAAAAGGAGAGAAAGGGACACATATGTGCAAAAATGTTTGTGGCAGCCCTTTTTGTAGTGGCAAGAAACGAAACTGAATGGATGCCCATCAATGGGAGAATGGCTGAATAAATTATGGTATATGAATGTTATGGAATATTATTGTTCTGTGAGAAATGACCAACAAGATGATTTCAGAGAGGCTTGGAGAAACTTGCATGAACTGGTGCTAAGTGAAATGAGCAGAACCAGGAGATCATTGTACACAGCAATAAGACTATACGATGATTGATTCCGATGGGCATGGTTCTCTTCAACAGTGAGGTGATTCAAATCAGTTCCTGTTGTTCAACGATGAAGAAAGCCATATACACCCAGGAAGAAGCCTGTGGGAACTGAGTGTGGACCGCACCATAGCATTTTTTTTTTCTTTCTTTATTTTTTTTGCTGAGGCAATTGAGGTTAAATGACTTGCCCAGGGTCACACAGCTAGGAAGTGTCTGAGGTCAGATTTGAACTCAAGTCCTCCTGACTTCTGGTGCTCTAACCACTGCGCCACCTAGCTGCCCCCTACACCATAGCATTTTAACGCTTTTTGTGGATGTTTGCTTGCATTTTGTTTTCCTTCTTAGTTGTTGGGGTTTTTTGTTTTGTTTTGTTTTTTCCTCTTTCTAGATCCAATTTTTCTTGTGCTGCAAGATAATGGTATAGACATATATATACATATATTGGATTTATCATATATTTTAACATATTAAACATGTATTAGACTACCTGCCATCCAGGGGAGGGGAGTAAAAGGAAGGAGGGAAAAATTTGGAACAGAACGTTTTGCAAAAGTCAGTTTAGAAAAATTGTTCTGTAAATAAAAAGTTTTAATTAAAAAAAACATATTTTTAGAAGTGGATTTCGATGGGTACAGCATTTCAATAAAAGAAAAGTTCTTTCTTCAGATGTCCAATTTTTCTTTAGAAACAATTTGTAATTTATGAGTGACATAATTTTATTTGGATTTTGTATTTCCAGTTATAAAAGTGCTTATTTCCTAGAATATTTAAAGTTTATATTCTTAGATTTTTTTTTAAAGGGAAAGTAACATCTTGCAGAATTTGCACATGAAATACAAAACTATTGATTTCTAAATTAGTACTTTAGAAAGAAAGTGTGAATATATTTAAAGATCTTTCATTTAGCCTTTGATATATATGCATGACTTTGAGGAGAGGAACATGGACATATACATTTTTTAAAATGACCAATATATTGATTTGTTTTTTTTAAGTGTACTTATTTGTTTCAGGGAAGGGGCAATAATTGGGAAGTGAGAGTGCTCTTTGGGAAAAAGAGTATCAATAAAACATTGAAAAAGAAATGGGTCGGGGGAGAGAGAGGAATGTTCTATGTATGCTTTTAACAGTGTAATCATTTTAGTAGGCTTCTTATTTTTTTTAATTTTTTATAAATAATATGTTTTTATTTTTCAAAGTACATGCAACGATAGTTTTCAGCATTCATCTTGCAAAACTTTATTCCTCCCTTTCCCCTACCTTGGACAGGAAGTAATCCAGTCTAGGTTAAACATGTACAGTTCTTCTAAACACATTTCCACATTTATCATGCTGCACATGAAAAATCAGATCAAAAGGCAAAGAAAATGAGAAGAAAAAAAAAACAACAGAAAAAGTAAAAGTATTCTGCTGTGATTCACATTCAGTCTTCATAGTATTCTCTCTGGATGTGGATGGCTCTTTCCATTAGGAGTCTGTTAGAATTGACATGAATCACCTCATTGTTGAAAAAAGTGAAGTCCATTACAATTGATCATATAATCTTGTTGCTGTGTATAGTGTTCTCTTGATTCTAGTCATAGTAGGCTTCTTTAAAAAAAAAAAATAGGGGCAGCTAGGTAGTGCAGTGGATAGAGCACCAGTCCTGTCTGGCCTCAAACACTTAACACTTCCTAACTGTGTGACCCTGGGCAAGTCACTTAACTCCAATTGCCTCAGCAAAACAAACAAAAAATATTCACTTCCATGCAGCTCTTTTTTTACATATTTTTACTTGTGAAAATTTTGTTTTCACTTAGTTCTTTTCAGTAATAAGTAAATAAACTTACCGTTTGATTAGATGATAATAGTCATAGTCCTAGTAGAAACAACAAATAAGATTTCTTTTATCATTCTTGGTAAGTAAAAAAATGCATGACCCATTTATCTATGAGGGTGTGTATACTGCTTGACCAGCAAATTCTGATCTGTGTCTCTTAATTTTTGTGCTTTTTATTTACCTTAAATCACTTAAACCTAAAGAATTCCTTGGATTTATGGGAATATTGTTTAACCATTTGGACCGTACACATAACCAGGCATCTTAGTATTCACATATGGTCATCTTAAGTAGTAGAATAGATAATGGCAAGCAAACGTGATATATAAAGTTTTTATAGTTTGTTTTTTCCCTCCAATATTCAGTAAGTTAAAGGAACACTAGAGGTCAGTAGTAGGCTTTATAGGTTTCTTAGAGAAATCTCCCAGTATTTGATAACAATGAAGTTATGGCACTTTTGCCATAAATAAATTTTATATAGTATAAGAGAAACAATGTATATATTATAAGGCAAATATGCAAATGATCTTTCCATAGTTCCTTGAGCATAGTTAGCTTTGTCATTATAGGATAATTCTTATGTCCCAATTGTACGTTTTTGTTTTTTTTTTTTTTTGGTTTTTTTAATCTAAGAATATGAAGGTAGAAATGTAGGTGCAAATGGATGAGACCCTAAAATGAAAAAATTTTTCCTATATTGGCTGTTGTTCCACTTGGATGAATGGAAAAGTGAAAGAGCAAGGAATTAAATTTAAGTGAATCTTTTTGTTTGCAGAAAGCTTGCATTGAAATATCATCCTGACAAGAATCCAGATAACCCAGAAGCTGCAGACAAATTTAAAGAGATCAACAACGCACATGCAATATTGACTGATGCCACAAAAAGAAACATATATGACAAGTATGGCTCTTTGGGCCTTTATGTAGCTGAGCAGTTTGGGGAGGAGAACGTGAATACCTATTTTGTTCTATCCAGCTGGTGGGCAAAGGTGAGAAGAAAAGGCTTCTTTTAAAAATGTTAATGAAACTCTTCTTTTCAGGGTGTTTGGGATTTTCTAAAATCGTGTTTATACAATTTAGTGTTTTGTTGTAATAGCTAGCTGAAAAACATTGGATTACAAGAATTTTACACTATAAAAACAATGCAGGAAAATGTAAATGGGAAGATCAAAGGAAAGGAAACAGAAAGTTATATCATCCTTTAAACATTTTTATTGACACTTTTTGATTTTACATCTCTTTTCCAATCCTGTCCTCATTCAGAAAAATCATCTTATATATAGCAAAAAATGAAAGAGGGAAGGGGTAAAACGTTTCAGCAAAACTAACCAACATATTAATTGAATTCAACAATACAGCAGTAACTCTATCTCTGAGGAAAGGAGAGAAGTGAATTTTCATATTTCTTCTTTGGACCTAAACTTGGGTAATTCATTGACTGGGAGAGTATGGGTATGGATTATTGCATGTGATATCCAAATTACTTGTTGCATTGGTTAGTTATACTGACTGCCTCTTATTTTCTTTTTTAAAATTTTTATTTTTTTTGTTACTGAAGGACAGCTCTTTGGAAAGGGCAGAAGAATCTGTTAGAATTGAGAATGATCTAAAAGCAAGAAGTGTTTTGTTTTTAAACAGAATTTATTTAAAAAATATATAGGTTGCAAGTGAAATACATTAGAAACTACAGCAGTTTTTGATGCTTTTTTCCATAATGCATAAACAATTAGGAAAAATACTTTTACATATATTCATCTTTTTTATTTGAATGCCCAATGACAGCTAAATCATTTTTTTTTTTTTTTTTTTCTTTTTGCTTTTTTGCTGAGGCAGTTGGGGTTAAGTGACTTGCCCAGGGTCACACAGCTAGGGAATATTAAGTATCTGAGACCAGATTTGAACTCAGGTCTTCCTGACTTCAGGGCTGGTGCTGTATCTACTGCTCCACCTAGCTGCCCCTAAATCCAATTTTGATTAAAAGAGTTGTTTCTTAAATGTTTTAAAATAAAGGAACCAATCCTCTCTCTTAAAAAAAAAGAAAAAAGAAAGAAAGAAAGGAAAGGAAAGGAAAGGAAAGGAAAGGAAAGGAAAGGGGAAAAAAAGTCAACTGTAGCTATCCTAAATATTAAATCTTTATCTAGTGACCAGTTAGACCATCTCAAAAATATTGGATTGGAAGTCAAATCCCAGCTAGTCCTTATTGCCTTAGTGAACTCGGGCAAATCTAATTCCTTTGGACTTCAGTTTGTTAATCTATAAAATAAAGAGTTGGCCAAATGACTTCTAAAGTTCCTTTCAGCTCAAAAACTACCATCCTCTAATAGATATCCTTATGATAAAAGAAATTAAAAGCCTTTTCAAAGGAAATTACTGTTAAGTGGGAGCATGATTTATGCAACCTCTTTGGAGAGACTGAAGAGTTGAAAAAGTTGGTTTCTTTGTGTATCTGAAGAGAATAAGAAACAAAATCTTAATGGAACAGTAGGTCATTTTTTCATTGTTCATGGTAATTATAAACAAAGACCAAAATGGAGGTAATTGACATTTATAAACTTACATCTATTGTAAGGGATAAAGATCTAGAGAAATTTTTTGAAGAACTTAACAACATCCTTGAAACCAAATCAACATATTTTGATAGTAACTTAATGTCACATTAATAATAGCAACCAATACTTTTGATACTTTTAAGATTTGCAGAATATTTTTCTTAGGTGATCTCAATTGATCTTCACAATGCTGTCACAGATGTCCCTATTTTCTATCTGGATAAATTCAGTCTCAGTGAGATTAAATGACTTGCCCATAACCACATACTCGGAAGTATGAGGTACAGTATGCAAGTCAAGATACCTCCAGCCCTGTTTCCACTATGTCATGCTACCTTTCAAGAGGAAATTGACAAAATGAAATTATATAGACTAAAACTGGAAATGGAAAAAGATGTGAAACTTGATTATTACTCTTCTCTCCAAAAATAAGTAAATCATTTTTCTCTTCTCTACATTCTGCTGTTGATGATTTTATCTACTCCCATCATTTTCCTCTCTATGTGGTTCAGTTTCAGATCTATACTTCTTTCTATTGAACTCCATTGTCACATCACAAACTCAGTATGTCCAAAGCAAAACTCGTTATGTTTCCCACTAAAGCCACTCCTATGTTTCTTATTTCTCCCATAATGTACTATCATCAGTAGTTTAATTTAGTCACCTAAGTTTTCAATTCAGTAATCCTTAACTCTTCTTTTTTCCTTCACTCTTATATAGTTAGGTATAAAGTCTTATTGTTTCTATCCACACTATTTTTCCCACCTGTTTCCTTCTTTCTACTCACACAGACCTTGCCCTAATTCAGACCACTATTATCCGTTGCTTGAAACTATAATTAGCCTCCAACTTGATTCTCAGTATCAAATCTATCTTTTTCTTTTACCTAACTGCCAAAACAGTCTTCCTAAACTGCAGATCTGTTCATGTCACTACCCTTCTCAAGAATCTTCATTCAGCAGCTCTGAGGCCTCTAGGATAAAATATAAACTCCTTAGTTGGGCTTTATACAATCTGAGTTCAACCTATTTTACCATATTTCATATATTATCCTCCCTTAACACATACTATATTGAGTCTTACTGGTCTCATTATTCCTTATATACAGTATTCCATCTGTAGCCTTTGTATTTTTGCAGAAGCTGGAATGACTAGAATGTATTTCGATCTGATTTTTACCTCTTAGAATCCCTAATTTTCTTCAAGACTCTTCTACATTCCTTTTCTTTATCCTCATACTTAGTGCTCACATTGATGATAATACTCTTGTCCTTTTAGTCTCCCACAAGTGTTGCACCATTGCAATCTGTAGAAATTTGTATGTCTGGCCATAATCTCCTGTCATAACATTACAGATTTCCAACTAAAAAGGGACCTTAGAAGCCATCTAGCCAATCTCTCATCTACCTCTCTTTTTTTCTTCACATTCTTTTCTGCAAAGTCTTGACCAGTTCAGTTAATTGGCTTGGCTTTTCATCCTTTGCCCCTCTTATCTTAGCATTTTTCCCCTTCTATGAGACGGCTTTGCATTTCCCCATTATCTATCTTCTCTACTACTATTCAAACATTGCTAAATACTACCAAAAAAAAGTCATAAGACCATACTGATGGAGACCTATTGAATTTTCATTACTATTCACATATGGGCCTTTATTACTGTGTGCCATGTACCTCACACAGAAGCTCTACAAAACTTACTCTTCTTTTCTCAATCTGTTTACATCACCTTCTTGCATTCTTCTCTCTTAACAAAACCTGATTAAACTGAAAATTTTAAGGCTATCCACTACCAGCTCTTTTTTCCCCACTTCTGTACCTCAGATCACCTCAGTATCATCTTCCATTTTCTTTTCAAGGTAAAAGATGAAGTATTCCTGTTTCCTAACACCAGCCCTTTTCCACCTCCACCCCCAAATATGTTCTCTTAATCCCAAACCTTTCTGTCTCCTCCAGGATTGTGCTCTTTCACTCATCACTACTCTAATTTACATCTCCTTATTCTCTGGTTCTTTCCCTGATGCTTCCAAATGTACTCATTCTCTCCCATCCTCAAAAAAAAAAAAAATCTCTATTACCATTCCCTCTAGCTATTACCTCATACCTATCCCTCTTTTAAAACCAAACTCCTAGAAAAACCTATTTTCTCTCATTGTCTTTCCCGTTTTCTACTTCCTCCTCACTTCTCAGCATCTTGAAATATGACTTTCTTGCCATGCAATTAAAATTGCTTTCTTCAAGGTCGTCAGTAGTCTCTTTATTGCCTTTTGTTAGTTCTCATCTTTCTTGACCTCTATGCAGTTTGGTCACTCTTTCTGTATTCACTCTGCTCCCTGATTTAATGTAATCCTGCTTAGTTTTGATTTTCTTCCTACCTGTCACATCAATCTTTCTTGATCTGGTTTTCAGGTTCATGATCCATATTTATCCTTATGCATGAATATGTACCTCAGGGCTCTGCCCTGGGCCTTTTCTTTTCCCTTTCTACTTTGTTGGTGATATCATAAGTTTCCATGGATTCAGCAGCTATAATCTTTATTCCACTGACAACCTACCCTATACATTAAGCTTTTATTTATTTCTCTTCTGCATTCTTGTTCTACATCTCCAATGGCCTGTTCAAAATCTCCACCTGGATATATACTCCACAATATCTATATGCCTTCTTTTCTCATCCTTATGACAGTGATATATATGGTACATTGACAGTATAATGAGAGAGAAGCAAGATGGCTTTTGCATAGTATCCTCTACAGCAAAGCACATCTTTTTAGCCACAGGTGAATGGTACAGGCAAATGAATACAAGATCCTGGAGTATCCTCAAAGGTTCTCTTCCAGCAAGGAAAGTCTCATGCATATTTTAAGATCCTATAAAATTGCTTACTAGTTATTGTTCAGACTGTGGCATGCATTTATATGGCCAGTCCAGTGAGTTAGTAGATTGGTACATTAGTTAAAAAGTATTTGTTAAACAAAAATGAAAACCATCCCTTTCCTCAGAGGGAGAAGGCATGTATAAATATAAATAAATGCAGAGTATATACACAATAGATTTTGAAGGAAACCTGAGATTCTGAGAGATGAAGATGAGAGATAGAAGTACATTCCAGGTATAGGAGACAGCCAGTGCAAAGGCAAGAAGGTCAAATCATATTGTTCTTGGGAATAACAGAATAAGGCTGAAAAGGTAGATTGGGGCAGGGTTGGAAAGGGCTTTAGATAGCTTTAAAAAGAAATTTTACTTCATATTTAAATCTGGAGATTATTGAGTAGAGGGAAATATATGGTCAGATTTGCACTTTAGGAAAAACCTATTTGACAATTATTTAAAGAGTGGATTGGAGTGAAGAGAGAGACCTGTAATGGGCAGACTTTATAGGAGTTTATTGCAATAGTCTAGGCACTACAAATGGACAGTGATTTAGGCAACAGAGTGGAATTAGCAGGAAAGAGATTGTTTTGGGAAAATTCCATTATGTTTTTACAGTCCTAAGCTGCATTCCAGTGCAGATATTCATATTTAACACAAATATTTTCCTAGTCATACTGTATGGCGCTAAATCTTTTAAAGCATCACCACTTTTAAGTAACAGATAAACCAAAAGTCATTGGATAGGCAGAGTGGACATAGACTTGAGCATCATTGCACTGATGAGTACATTCAAAGAGTGACATGTGTGATGGCAAATGGCAAAAATGAGGATCACAAGGACAACTCAAGTGTTCTGCTAATATACACAAAATGGAAAAGACCTTAACGGAGGACACCAACATAATGGGCATGTTTTCTGAGACAACACAGTTCACAAAATGAGGTGGCATAGATGGGTTGGTTTTTGTACTGCTGGCTGAAATTAATCACAGATTTATTGAAATATTCAGAAATGGAAATGCTTCTTTATATATGACATTTATTTTCTTCAGAATTATTCTGATAACCATTCTGCAATGAGATTTGAGTTTTTTCATGAGGGGAACCCGTATAAAACTGGGTCACCATCTTATCACCAAAAACTAAACAGGCACTGTACTAAACGCTGGAGTTCTTGAAGAAAATATGTTTTTAGTATGTTATGAATGGACTTTTGAGTCAAATATAAGCAGTCACTCTCATTTTGATATGAGATTTTTTCTTATTTCCCTTTCTTGTCTTTGGAATTTCTTCTTTTATTATTTCTTATGATAACTTGAGATTTACTGTATGATAGTTTGTATAGGAGAATGGTATCATATGTTGTGATTTTCCCTATTCATTCTATATTTATGATCATCTTACATCTTTTTTTTTTTCTTTTTAACCCCAAGACAATTGGGGTTAAGTGACTTACCCAGAATTACATAGTTAGTAACTGCTAAATATATGAGGTCAAATTTGAATTCAAGTCCTCCTGACTCCAAGGCTGGTGTTCTTTCTACTGTGCCATCTAGCTGCTCTGTCATTTTACATTTTAAATGCCATTTTGCAAGTATATTAAACTCTTGTCTCTTGTGAGAGGGGAAGATATGTTAAATGTGGTACATGAAACAATTCACAATCTTTTCTTTCTACATAGGCCCTGTTTTTATTTTGTGGGATCATTACTGGCTGCTATTGTTGCTGCTGTCTGTGCTGCTGCTTTAACTGCTGCTGTGGAAAGTGTAAACCTAAACCTCCTGAAGGTGATGACCAAGAATATTACGTCTCCCCAGAGGACTTGGAAGCACAATTACAGTCTGATGAGAGGGGTAAGTATCTTTAACAGTTACAGCCCATGAAATAGATACAGCCTCCAGTGTGTGTGTATGGGTAATAGCTAGAATGATCCCTGAACCAGTGTTGAACTATCTTGTCAAACAGGAGGGCATTGATACTGTGCTTGGAGTGTTTTTGGTGGAAGCTGGGACGTTTGAGGTGTGAACATGGAAATTTGAGGTAAAAATAGCAACAAGAATGACCAGATTTACATAAATAATTGTCTCCCACCCATTGATTCTGTAGTAATAGTTGAATTATGGGGTTGAAAATTTGGAAGCTGGTGGGGGTTGGGAGGGATGGAGAAGGTGGACTCCTAGTTATGGGAAGCTAAAAAAAATCTCAATAAATTAAAAAAGGTTTATTGGGGTGGGGACAATTGACTAGTTTTTTGGTTTCAGAACAGCAATGTTACTATGATATGTCATAGTGACTTGTTGAAATGATCATTCTATTCCATTTCCTCATAAAGGGAATGGAGTGTTTCTGGTTAGGAATTTAGTCATGTAACAAAAGCTGTGTGTGTGCCTTCGTTCTCTTAGTGCAATAAAAGTATATGTGTTTTCCCTTTTTCAGAGGCTACAGACACACCTATTGTGATACAACCAGCATCAGCCACAGAGACCACCCAGCTCACAACTGACTCCCACCCCAGCTACCATACCGATGGATTTAACTAAGTTAAGAAAATACTGTAATTAGAATGGATAAATCAGTACCTGGCCAATCAACATTAGAATCATGAACAGTAGAAATAGAGATCGGGGAGGGAACAACTCCTGCCACAGGGAAAGGGCAGACATGACCTGCCAAGAATATTTTGTAATCCCTTCCGCCTTTCTGTCACCTTCAGTGTCGTATCTTGATGATACATGAAGTGCTGTAGCATGCAGTATTTAAAGCAGTTTAGCTACGGTCTTCCTTTTTTCTTCTAATTCTTTATTTTATTTTATTTTTTGAATCGCATGTATGGGGTTTATGTTCTATGTATGTCTGTGTTGTAAATGTACCAAGGAGTTAACTGAATTAAATGAATAATGGAAGCAGTCTGTATTCTAAGCAGTGGTACCAGCTTTAAGTAGATTTTTCAACCTACAAGTTTTAAGTGAGAATTGCTCTGAAGCCACTTTTGCTTCCATACAGTTTAGCTGTGAGGACCTTGACAAATAGAAAGGGGAATTCATTGTTCTCAACTAAGAGTACTTGTTCACATTCCCTACTTGGGTAAAGCCAATCAGATGACCTAGGACAAAGTAGAAGGATATTTCCAAATAGGAATTTTATCCTTCTGGATCAGTTTTTAACCTTCATATACTGGCTTATTCTTTGACACTTCCCTTTTTTCTTGAGCCCCAGAAATGAAGAGCTCCATGCCCAGTATAAGAATGCCTGTGTTTTGGTCCCAACGCCCCTCTTTTCCATATGACCTTAGGCAAGTCACTAAATCTGTCTGAGCCTTAGTTTGCTTATCAGTAAAATTAGGGGGTTCTGTTACATGATCTCTGACCCTCTGAGATCCATTCCAGATTCTGTGCTTATGAAGGAATCTGGAAATATGAAAATGACTTAAAACATATAATCCCAACGTTTCTGTGGTATATACTTTGTACCTGATTTCTTCAACCTTGTTTATGTACATCATTATGAGTTTTTTTTCTTCCTCAGGTAAATTTATTGTGGAAATGAAAAAGATTTCATTTTTTATTGAAACCAAATCATGGTGGCAGTGGTTTTCTGTATCTAAAATTTACTTTTAAGATTCTTCTGTTATCCCATCAGTTGCTCTACAGTGTAATCATCATCTTGCTTTTCTTTGCATTTAACAGATCCTATGCTAAGGAACATGCAGATTGTTTGGGTTGCAATGGTTCATTCCTCTCACACTCTGCAACTGTAGGAGTTGTGAGGGTAGGACTGGGTAATAGAGTAAAGAGCCAGAATAGCTGTCAACTTCCAAATAGGTACCCTGGAATTAGACCCACACTGTATTCATTATCTTACATTCTTTTATTCTGTTGAGTTTTGTTCTCGATTCTTGTTTGACATTCCTCCAGTCATCATTCCCTTTGGAGACCCTTTTCAGTTAATTTAAAGCAACAAAATCTTTCCCTGGTTGAGATACTAGTGTTGAAAGCACACATAATTTTTTCTATTAAAGCTTGGTTGATATGGGGGCCTCCTTCATAGATATTGTAAATTATAACATTGGTAAATAATCACCTGGAAAGTTATCCTACTCTCAATTTTGCCACTATGTAAATGATTTTAGATTTCTGGTGGGACTAGTTGGTAATTCTGCCAGGTCAGTCCAAAGTTTTCTTAAAAGCTCTTTGGTCAAGAATGGCAATATGTAAATTATAGTTATCTAGAATTAGTTGTAATGATGTCCTTTACTAAGCTCCATCATATAAGACTTAATCTTTTCCTTTGTCCCTCTTGTTTTCATCCTGTTTTTCTCTCTCCCCTGAAACAGACTTAACCTTGACACAATCACAGATGGGAATCTGTGAAGGTATCATGTCATTGCCCCCATTTTGAAATTTTATAAAGCACATAGCTAGACTGAGTTCATAGGTTAATGAGAAGCCTGGTTAGTGACCCTTGTTGGCTAAAACCAAGACTGATAGAATTAAGAATAGATTATATTTATTTCTACTTTGACCTGAGAATTAGGTATCCAGCAAAATCATAAATTACTCTTCTCAGCTCCTGTTTCTTAGTTGTTTGGCCCTGATGCTTCATTAACAAAGAACTTCATATGATGAATAATAATATACTTTGTGATTATTGGTCTTGATTATTATATTTTCAAATGAATTTTGTTTTATGTAACAAGTAGATTTCCTTTTTTTTTTTTTACTAGACATTTTAATTGGTGCCATTTGCAGGAAGTCTCTAAGGAATTCTCTATGGGAAGTGAATATAATAGGTTTCCTTAGTTATATGCCTGGTATGTACTAGGTTACAGAGCCCAGGGTTACTTTTCTCCCCAAGAACTTGATTTAAAAGAACCATTGTAGTAACTGCCCTTGTTGAATCTGTGAAACTTTTTAGATTTGGGGGGATATTTTTTTGATTCTTTGATAGTTTCTTGTTTTTTGTTTGTAAACAATGGTTAAAATTGAAAATTTCTTCAACATTAAGTTTGGGAGCAGGATGAACCCAGGTTTTTGTGTTTTTTTCCCACCAGGACTTGCCAAAATCAACTTCTTAGACAACTTGTTTAACCCTTGAGTCTATTGGGCCTGTTGGCAAAATTGAGGAACTAGATCTGAGATCACATGATAATCATCATGCATGATATATGTTGTAATTATTATTACAACAGCATTAAGGAGAAAATTCTGATCTAGACATTTTTCCCCTTCATGCATACCCTTTCCTCCTCTTTTCCCCATATGTCTCTGTAAACTTCCTTTCTTCTTTATTAGGAGAGAGGCCTAATAAAAAGCTCCAACTTTGCATTTTTAAATCATCAATAGCTGGTATGAGATACAGAGTTATTTGATGGTATATAAATCTGACCAATATTGTATTTAGAACTGGTTTGCAGTGCATAATTATTGGCTGTTAATAACTCCACTGACACTCCCTGAGGGAAGCAATTGAAAGTAGCAAAAGAAATATACGATATCTAGCTTTGTGATCAGCATTGAGGTTATATATAGTGCCATTAACAATAAAAGAGGGATAATGCTCAAATAGAACTTATGCTCTAGTCCTAAATTACATTCACCTTTATTCAAGCCCTAAAACTCTTATAGGGGATGGAAAGTACATTGTGGTAGTTTCATATTTCATGCACTTTGAAAATAGAGTGTGATGGAACAACAGAGTGATCTGTGCCATTAAAAATGCTAATTCAACTTGAAATCCAAGTTGATAATAAATTTGTATGGTCTTAAATTTGTGTTTTCAAAAAAAAATGCTTTAGAAGTTATTTTCTTCTAGTGATGCTAAAAACAAAGTTCAAAAATTGTTAATCAACTCTCATACTAGGAAGCTGCCCAGTTTTAAGTGATGATGATGACAGCACTGCAAAGGAAGGGAATTCTTTGAACCCAAGGATTGCTAGTAATGGGGAGAAAGCACTTTTATTTGTTTAAAAATATTACTGACAACTTGGAAGATGCTTCAGAATGGCTTTTCCTTCTACTCCCAAGCCTTTCTGCCTGTTGGTTAAGCTAAATTATTGTGTATAATGAGACATATCTGATAACTTGTGGTTTTAGGTCCATGTTTGACATGATCTTTAATGGAGCTTATAAAAATGGATCTTGTAAACTAATGTTATCTTTTTTTAAAATGTTACTATTATTTCATTTTTAAGTATCTTTTTTTCTTCTTCCCAGAAAGCCAACCTTTAAAAGAAATACACACAATCTCTCTCTCTTCCTCCCTCCCTCCTCCTCTCTCTTGTCCTCTCTTCTCTTGTCCTCTTCTCTTCTCTTCTCCCTCTCTTCTCTTCCTTTCTCTCTTTCTCAGTCCTAGGAGGGCTATAGAAGACTCAAAAGCCTCTTATCTGTGTCAAAGTGAGTAGTTTGCCAGGTTTTTATGTATATTCAGGTTATGTGAATATTGCTTTAAGAATCTAAAGTTTTCCTGGGTTGACGGCCTGTCTGAAGAAATTTCTAGCCAAACTTTTTTCCTTGGAAAAGATTTTAAGGAAATAATGGCTTTTGCACTTCAAAATTGTGTGCCAAGATTTTCCTGAGCTCAGAATCATCACAGATAGACTGATGTTCTAGGATAGAGTCCGAGACATTAAATGGGGAGGAGCCTATTAGGCATGCTAACTACTTGGTTCAAAATCCTATAACTTTAATGGAAACAAGAGCGTGTGTGTGTGTGTGTGTGTGTGTGTGTGTGTGTCTCCAGCATCACTTTTGAGTTTTAACTTTTTTTTTTTTTTAAGTTTCTTTCTTAGTCACATTTACTTGGGTGCTTCTTGAGGCATGGGTATTATCTTTGTGAAATTTTAGAAACAGGGATGGAGTAAGATTTGAGAAGATGTAAATTTGACTTCTTTAATTCACACATACACACTTTACATACATGCATACATGTATATACATTTTTGAGATCATTTACTCCTGGGATATCCCCCAAAGTAATAGTATTTAATTTTTGTTTCTTTGGTAGTTTCTTGTTTTTCTTTTTTAAAACAGTGTACCTACTGGTTAAAATTTAAAAATTCTTCAATATTGAGTAGAATTTGGAAGCAGAGTGAACCTGACTTTTTTTTTCTCCCCCCTTACTAGGACTTGCCAAAATCAACTAACTCTTTAGATAACTTGTTTTACCTATAAGCCTGCTAGGCCTTTTGTCAGATCTGAGGAACTAGATCTGAGATCATATAACAATCGTTATGAAAGGCATGATGCTGTAATGACTATGACAACAGCATCAAGAAGAGAATTCTGATCTTGAGAGTACACTGTTTTTTAAAGGTCATTTTTCTTACACAATAGTGATGAAGTTGATGTAGCTTATATTAGTCTCATCCCTCTTACAGTAGAAATCTCATTCCCTTTAAGAAAATCTTGGAGAAAATTTCTCTTGAAGTAAACTTAAATGGCTTTTGCACCTAATAAAAACAAGATTTTGGAGTTTGGATTTTTGTTTGTATTTCATTTTGATAAAATATGTAGGGGAAAATGTCAGATTCTCCTTTTGTTCTCCATTTCTAAAACTTGTGAACATTTTGGTAACAGCTGATCGATCACATTTTCTATTTCTACACAGGAATATTTTGAAACTTTTTTATTTTCATTCTTATTTTTGTGCTTTATAATATTTGTAAACTGCTTTAGATGTTTGTGTTCATTGTGTTCTTTAACTTTTCTTAAGCTCTCTAAAATCACATAGATACATGTAATCCCTACAGGAGGGAAGAAGAGGGGCAGGAATCAGTTATCTGGCCAGAGAGCAAGATTGAAGCCTTGGAACTATATAGAGGTTGGATCATGATGATGATGATAAAACATATTTTCCCTGAAGGATAACTTTTATCAATAACCATATCTCATTAGAGCCCATCTGGCTATCTTTTCCTGCTTTTTTGAGATTGAGCTCTTTTTACTCAGAAGCATTGCTTCTGTGTATTAGGGCTTCCTACAGTTTAGATTCTGTGTGAGACTTGAAACTTCATAAGGACTTATATCTTTCAGAGCTTTACTAAAAGTGCTTAGCAGTCTCATGAAATCCACATATCTTTTAGACTTATGAAAGGAAACTAAATATGTCTTATCAGTGTTGTCTCAATTTTGGAAAGGGCTAATTAGGCCTGTTAAAAATTTACATCAAAATGTGTAAAAGACAAAAAAAACTCTCTGTCAGTCCCCAGAAGAGGGTATTCTGAACTCAAGAAGCTGAGCTATGTTTTGTCTATAGTCAATTCAACTCAATTTTTAAGAAACTTTTAGGGAATGTAAAATCACTTAAAAATAAAAGATCAAAAAATAAATAAATAAAAGAGCAATGTTCCATCAACTGTGTGACTTTAGGTTTATGCTTATGAGAAGGGAAATATTCATAAGTTTACAGGATGAAGAATGATAATACCTAGAATGAAAGGTGCTTCTTTCCTATTTCATTTATCTGGTTATGTGTTGGTTTCTGACCTTTTGTCTTTATGCTCAGCAGTGGCTTCCTTTGATGTTTTCATCCAGTTTTAAACCCCCTTAGCCTCCCTTGAATCATTTACTAAGCATAAGATTTCATTTAGATGAAGACAATTCAAACTTTTTTTTTAGGCAATCAGGGTAAAGTGACTTGCCTAGGGTCACACAGCTAGTAAGTTTCTAAGGATTTGAACTCAGGTCCTCCTGACTCCAGGGCCAGTGCTCTATCCACTGTATCACCAGCTGCCCTGAGAATTCAAACTCAACAAGAATTCTGGATGGTTAGTGCAGGGAACTTCTAGAATAATGGAATTGAGAGGGGCTAGATATAAAAAAAAAAACTTTTATCCAACTTCTAACATTCAGAACTGTGAACACACAAACATAGAAATGTCCTTAATTGCAATTCGTAGTCCTGTGGTACTTGCAAAAAATGAAAATCTTTTCATGTCATGCTTTGAAAAGCAAGGCTCAAATCACATGCTGTAAATGTGAGATTGATATTGTGTATCTTTGTCCATGTATGTACATATGTGTATATGTATACATTTATACAACAGGTATGCCAATACTATTGCTGATAAGTAGTAAAGCAACAATAAAACTTGACTCTAAAATGATTCCTGCAAACTTTTGATTTGACATATGGAAGCAAGGATACTGTCTTTAGGCTGTTTCTTTTAGCTTCAAGAAAAGAAGAAAAATTTGAATCCTTTGAAACAGCTATGTCAGTCCTGTTGTGTAAATAGAATGCTTGAGTAAGAGAAATCCATGACAGACTGGAGAGCCCATGCTGTTAGTTTACATGTAGATTCCTCAGGCTTTTTCCCAATATTAGAATAGATGCATCCCAAGACAGGAGATGCTCAGGTCCATCTTTTTCACTGTATAGACCAGCTGCTCAGTCTGCTTGTAGGGAGAAACTACTATTTGGAGTATATTTGGTAGGCTTTAAGAACTGGAAATGAATTGCATTGGGCATAGTAGTCATTATCACTTAACACCATTCTTTTAGTCTGGAGCACAGAATAGCTTCAAGGCCTTGAAGATTTCCTCCTGGTGTGAACAGATTCATGCACAAAACACATTTGAATTATAAGTAAATTGCTTTCTGGGTCCACAAGATGTGAAGTATAGAGGAGTCTAGAAGGGGAGAAACTGCTTCTCTTTTCCTAATTATTCCTCTTCCTCCCTTACCTCAAACATAAAAACCAGTTTTTCTTGGCACAATCTATGAGCCATTTAACTTGTCACCTTAATAAAAGTGCATGGCATTTCTTTGTGATTTAGGGGGGATGGCCAGCAAGTAATCCTGTTTCTTTCACCTCCCTTTTGTCCAGTGTCCCAGCTTTGGGAAGAGACTGCTTAAGGGAAGTGACTGTTGCAAAGTCTTTTACATATTCAAAACTGTTCAGTTTTTTAGTTCAAGGCAGTCCCTGAATGGAATTAACAGTGATGGGAAGGTATTTTGCTTTTGAATTGTATTTCACTTCTGGGTGTGGGGAAGATAACATTTTTCAAAACAAAACAACAACCCAAATATAACTGCATCTGGAAAGCAATTATATATATATATATATAGACATATATTTTGTTATGTTACTAAAGGACCATAATTTGAATTGTATGTAAGTAGATGTGGCTGTCAGAACTCTGTGGATTGTTACACTTGATACTACTGAGCTCCTGTACATACATAAGGTTAAAGCCGAAGGAATTATTTTATGGTTTAGCATGGTAATTTATGTATTGTATGTCTGAATATCCACTAAAATAAAGATTGCTAAATTATCTATCTGAAATTACTGTTGTAAAATAAATGTTTTCAATGCATATCAGTGTTTGGTCTTTGTTTACAACTGCCTTTATTGGACATAAAGATTCTGTTGTAACTGAAATCATATGGCATAGTCCCTTACACAGAATAGATGCTTAGTAAATGTTGAACAAATAATAGAGTAGGCATTCTTCAATTTCTGTTCTGTTAAATGTCCAGGCCTATTAGCCTATACCTTTGGATAAGTAGAAATAATCCTGCTGGAAGTTAATAGTAGTAATAATAGCTCATGTTTATGTGCTACTTTGGTTTACAAATTGCTTTACATTGCTTATCTTGCATTCCAGAGAACAAACTGACTGGAGAACACACTAGATAATGTAATTTAATACTTTTTTTTTTTAATATGCAAAGTCCTGTGCAGAATGATAGAACCACAAAGACAGAATACAGGCTTTGCCCTCAATGTACTTACTAGCTAATGGAGAAGGAATTTGATGCACAGAAATTATAGTATTAGAATTGAGCTTTGGGTGAAGAAGATGAGAAGTTTTAGGAGGCATCCATCACTTAATAGGTTGCTGTCTAAAGCAGCTTCACATTAAAGGTGACTAGAATTAAACCTTAAAAAGGGACAGCTAGGTGGCACCAGCCCTGAAGTCAGGAGGACCTGAGTTCAAATATGGTCTCTGACACTTAACATTCCCTAGCTGTGTGACCCTGGGCAAGTCACTTAACCTCAATTGCCTCAGCCAAAAAAAAAAAAAATTAAACCTTAAAAGTAGGGAAGTATTTTAAGATAGGACAGACCATTTTGGGTAACTGAAAGAAAAGTGTAAAGTATGTATGGGAAGGGAATGAGATGAGTGATTTTACTGAAATAAAAGCAAATAAAGGAATAATATGAAATTAAGTTGGAAGGTAGTAAGATAGTTTATATTATTAGACAAAAAATTTTGAATAAAAAATTGATGATCCAAGCCATGCATCAGGAAAGATACTTGGATTGCAGAATATGGGTAAGTAAAAGGGTAGGGAAATGCATTTGTGTGTGAGACAAGAGGAATATTGGGAAAAATAGTGCCTCTGCTTAGAGTAAATGAAACAATGATAATGGTCAATAAAGAACTATTAAATACTTGTAGCATTTTTATTTTCCCTCTCTATCAAAAAGAAAGTCTTCAGTCTGAGAAGGATAGGGGGAAATAATGAATGGAACTGAAACTATAGGAAAGCAACTTAATTGAGCATCTTGCTGCCACAAACATGTTTAATCATAAGGCCTAAATGGACTATGTTCCAGAATACTCAAAGATTTGGCTAATGTGTTTGCTAAAAAAAAAAAAAAAAGTATGGGTGATGTTTGGAAAATTGTTGAGGCTCATAAAGAGTAAATATGGTTGGGGTTTTTTTTTTTTTTTTTTCCAAAATATGAAGGTGGTAATGATGTAGATGTGACTTGAATTTCTGGAAAAAGTATAAAACATTATTAAATGCTGTCAACATTTAGAAGAGCATGGTGTACTGGTTACATCAGCAAGTCATTTCTCTTTTGAAAGGATTAAGTCATTAGGCACAGTATATATGGATTTCAGTGAAAGCTGTCATATCCCTGTGGCCAGAAGGCTATGTTGACTAGGTCATCATTAAGAACTGGCTTGATTACCAGAACAGAAAGTAATAATTAAAGGAAGCTCTAGTGCCCCAGGAATCATTGTTTACCCTCTGCTGTTCATTTTTAGTGACAGGATAGCATGGTTATAACACAATATTGGGAGAGTTAACAATGGATAGCAAGAGCAACGGACATATAAGATTAAATGTAATATGGATAAATGTTAAGGCTCATACTTGGATTCAAAAGCAATTGTATAACCACAGAATAGGAAAGATGTGGCCAGAAAATGGGAAAAAAATTTTTTTTTATTTCAAATGCATGTTCAGTTTCTGACATTCTGATTTTCATGGCAGAGATACTGGAATGGTTTGCCATTTCCTTCTCCAGTTCACTTTACAGATGAGAAACTGATGCAAACAGGGTGAAGTGACTTGCCTAAGGTCACACCAGATTTGAACTCGCCAAAATGAATTCCGGACTCAGGCTGGCATTCTGCACTGTATTATCTAGCTGCCCTTAGATATATTAGTGAACCGAATTTTCAGTATGAGTCAATAGTGTAATATTACAATTTTTAGAGAAAGAGTAATTTGATGTTAGGTTTAATTAATAAGCCTAGTGTCCAAACAAAGAAAGGTCAGTTTCTCAGTGCTCAGTACCCAAGGATGGGAGAGAGGGGCTGCGGGGGGAGGGGGGGCAGGTTCACATTTAAGGAAGGACATTAATAAAATGGAATACTTTAAAGAAGGAATATTGCCAAGGTGATGTAAGCAAACTTACAAATGTCCTTTAAAGAAATAAAAGCTTAATAGCTGGAGGAATATTCGGTGCTCATGGCTAAGCCATGACACTAATAAAAATGACAATGCCAAAATTTAACTTTTAATACTATGCCATCAAATTCCAGTATAATACTTTATAAGACTTGATAATCAAGAAAAGATCTAGAATATCGGGCAATGATGAAAAGAAACGGATTGGATAGAGCACTGGAGTCAGGAGGACCTTAGTTTAAATCCAGCCTGAAATATTCATTAAGCCATATCAACCTGAGTGAGTCATTTAATTCTGCCTCCAAGAAAAAGAAAAGTAGAGACAAAGGAAGAATAGTAATAGTACTACCAGATTTTAAACCATCTTGTAAAACAACTATCATCAAAAACTATCTGATAATGATTTAAAAATAGATAAATCAATGGAACACAGTAGACAAGGGAGAATCAGAAACTGACTTAGTAGCCCAGTGTTTGATAAAATGGAAAACGAGTTACCCAGGAGAAAAAATTCCTTGTTTGATAAAAACTGGGGGGAAAGGAAAGGAGTCTGATAGAAATTAGGCTTTGATTTCTACCTTATACCATATTCCCCAATATATTTTAAATGTATAATAACTGGACAAAGGTTATGAACAAACAGTTCTCAAAAGAATTGCAAAATTTTCACAACCACATGAAACGATACTCCAAATCACTAATAAGAGAAATTGAATTCAAGAAGATTCTGAGGTCTCACCTCACACCTTCTGAATTGGGAGTAGGGGGAGAAAGGGTTGAAGGGATTATGGAGGAATGGCGTCTGTAATATCTTGCTGGTGAAGCTGTGAAATAAAACTCTTGAAAAATAATTTAGAATTATGCAAATAAAGAATGCCCATAATCCTTAGTACCAGAAACTCTTTTCACTGGGCATATAGACCCATGGAAGCCATACCAAAACATGTACAGCAGCACTTTGGGTGATAATTCAGAATTGGAAACAAAGCCTGGGAGTGATTCTGTTGCATTTTAATGATCTTAAAAGAAGAATGCAGGAAGAGTAACAGAAATACACTCGAATGGGGAAGGAAAAAAAAGGTTAAGAGAAATTTCATAATCAAGGTGTGGAAAGACCTCTACAGAAACACTTGAACCTCATTCTCATCTATACTGATCAAAAGACTTCACACACCCACACACACATTTGGTTATAGAAAGATATTTCACTCAACCAGGAAATGAAAGGGACAGGAAATAAGGAAACAGGGAAAATTAGAGGGGAGGTAAATTAAGATAGAGATTAATCTCAGAACACCCTGAACTAAGGATGTACAAAAATATCTAAACTTTTGGAGGTGGCAAAGAATGGGAATCTGAGAAAGTACCACAAAATTGGAGGATAACTGAACTATTTAAACTATGTAAATATTGTGAAATTATATTGTGCCGTAAGAAATGATGAAAGGGATGGTTTGAGAAACCCAGACTTTTATGAATTGATGCAGAATGAAATTAACATAAATAGGAGAATAATTTATAATGACAACAAACAACTTTGAAACAATTAGAAATCTGATCAGTGTAATACCAACCATGACTCCAGAGAACCAATAGTAAAGTATGATCTACACTTCTTGACATTGCCAATGTTTGACTATATGTGTAATGGAGATTTTGTTTTTCTTTCATTCTTAGTTGGGAAGGATTGGAGGGGTTTCAAGAAAAGGCAGATTTTTGCTGATTGAAAAATATAATTTAAAAAAAGTTGGATTGTGCTGGTGCGAGCTAACTACCGGCAAAATCAAGTAAAAAATGTCTTTCCCCTTCTAGACATGGGTGTAGTACCAACCAACCCTACTGGTTCTCAAATGCTATATTACATGTACAACAAAGCCCCAAGATCTCTAAACTCAGAGAGGAAAAGAAAAACAAAAGTAAAAAAACAAGGTCTTTATTTTTATGAAAAATAAAAGGCAGGAAACAGGTATAAATTTGGTAGTACAATTTTGAGGTCATAGAATTTGGACAATTTCAGGGAAAGAATTTTCTACTGTGCTTCCTTCTCAAGGATCTCTGTATTTTGAACCTAGTACTTTTTTTTGGCTCCAATAACAATGCATCCATCATCCAGCTGAGAAAGCGAAAGACCCAGAAAAGTAGAGGTCATGAGGAAATCTAAGTAAAAACTTCCTCATGGGGCAATTTTGCTTAAATGTTTGAGCAGCATAATTAAACAGTTTGCATGTGCAATATAAAAATTATTCTTCCTGTAGGTTAGGGCTTTAGAGTTAGTTGGGGCTGCCTGCCAGCCTGATCTCTACTGCTCAAAGGGCTTCTTGGTAACATGAGAGTGTCTTGGAGAAACTAACCTAGGCAGCACCTACCCTAGGGACAGATACTCAGGGTCTGCATTTAGCACAACTGACAGGCTAGCCCATAAGCCACCTGCCCCCCAACCCCCATCCTACCACTGTTCCCCTGTGCCACACAAATGGGATAAACAGGACAAGTCTCAGCTCTTCAGTACTGCTGTTGGCTGTGAGGAAGAAGGTTTTTCTTGGTGGCTTTATTTTTTTCTTACCCTTGAGATGTCTCTGAAAATGGATTACAGCTCATTTCCCCAAGACTGCCACACCATGGACACACTGGAGAGGCAGCTCATCTGTCCCATCTGCTTGGAGATGTTCTCCAAGCCTGTTGTCATTCTCCCCTGCCAACACAACCTGTGTCGGAAGTGTGCCAATGACATATTCCAGGTGAGCTGTGGCCCTGTAGCTATAGGAATCCCTTCTTATTGACTGCTATGGATTCTATCTTCTTGCCTTTATCTCTCCCCCTCCTCTTCTCTTTCCCCTATCATTCTCTGAGAACTTGAGCAACATCAGTCTTAAACTATACTTTCTTCCCAAGTAACCTCCCTGGTCACCTTCATCTAGGCACCTGTGTTCTGAGTAAGGAGGGAACACTTCTGGGACAAACAGGGAAAAGGCGGATATTACCTGCAAACACTGGGGCCCACTGAATTACAGCACCAAGATGCACTATCCAAGTGAGATGACCAGCCCAATGAAAGACTAGTAGGACTTTATGATCTGGGCCTGGGGGCTAAGGAAAACAGTTTTGCTGAGTGGATTTTCAAATAATCAAATGAGATAATATTTATGAAGAGCTTAGCATAGTGTTTGCACATAGTAGGCATTTAAATTCTGGTTCCTTTCTTCTTCCTATAGTTTTATGTTCAGAATTTCAGAGTACAGAGTGTGTTTAAGATTTATGGGGGAGTTTGTGTTGTATTGAGAATTTGTGTCTATGTGTGTGTTCTGCCTGATATATACTTGTTCCCAGCTACCACTTAAAGTATAAAAAATGGGGGGAAGGGCTTTTCTATCATGTCATTTAGTGACACTGGATTTGGAGTCCAAAGACCCAAACTCTAATCTCAAGTCAAGGTAATTATGTGACCTGAAAAACATCATTTTTAAGCAATTTGAGCTGAAATTTCCTAAACAAAAACACAGGGAGGTTGAATTTGCTGATTTCTAAGAACTTTTCCAACTCTAAACTTTTCTAACTTAGGATAAAGCCTATAATCCTAAGATTTGAAGTTATTTAATTTCTGAGAGGTCCTTCCTAAGAGCACTCTGGCCATGAAGAAAAAGACTCCTCAATGGCTATTTGGTATCTGGGATATACTGCCTATCCTTCTAACTGGGTGGAGCCATAGGACCAGACGAGGGCAGTTGGTTAAAGGCATAGATGATGGCCTTATACTTTCCATCTCCTCCCTCAAGAAGCAGTAGCTGTCACTTGATCATCCAGATTAAATATCCTGTGTCTACAATTGCGAATTTGTCCCATGAAACCTCCTGGTAAAAATACCCATGTCCCCAGTGCCTGTCTATCTCCAGATTCTTCTCCAGGTTCATTGGCATCACCTTCTCAACCAGTATCCACACTTCACTTCTTGAGTTTCAGCCTTCTGTCACCATGCTGGCTCCTCTTGCTGCCTACCCCACCCCCTTCCAGGAGCAGAGACAACTCCTTCAAACTTAAAGAAGAATGAGGCCCCCTTTTTTAATCTTTCAAAAGTCCCAGAAAACTATCAAGTAAAAAGCAACTTAGTGCAAGGTCTTTTAGGGAGGGAAAAATAAAAACGTTCTCCTTGCCCAATTGAAAGTTAAAGTTAAGAAGAAACACAGTTGAAGTTATTTTCTGTACCTCAGTTTCCTCATGTAAAATTGAGATACCAATATTTTTACTGTCACTCTCACAGAGTTGTAAATCTTAAATTGTATTTAAATATCAAATGTTATTTGGAGGCAGTATACTAGATAGACTCTAAGTTTCTTCTCAACTTAGAGTCTATCAAGTATACTGCCTCCATTTTATAAAGAAACTGAAGCAGCCAGGACTGAAATTCAGATCTCCTGAAGTCAACTGACATTTTCTTAATTTTCTTATGTGCCTATATGACAGGCACTGTGATAAAAGATGAGATTACTTTAAAAAAAAAAGTCGCTGCCCTCAAGCTTATTGTTTAAACGGGGAAACAGCATGCAAATAACTGTACAAATAAGTTTTGTATATATGCATATATATATGTATATATACATACACACAGAAGATAAATTGTAAATAATCAACAGAAGGAATTTACTAAGATCAAAGAAGACTGAAAAAGGACTTTAACTGAAATTGGAAGGAAGTCAAGGAATCTAGGAGGTGGAAATGTGGAGAGGTCCAAGCATGGAGGACAGCCAGTGAAAATGCTCAGAGTAGAGAGATGGAGTGCCATGTTTGAAAAACAGCAACAAGGCCAGTGTCACTGAATTGCAGAGTACATGAAGGGAATAAAGTGTAAAAAGAATAAAAAGCTAAGAAGGGACCATATTATAGAGGACTTTAAAAGTCAAAGGGGTATTATAGTTGATCCTAAAGGGAATAGAGGACCAAAAAAAGTTGATTAAATAATAGGGTAACAGATTTTGATCAGATTTGAGCTTTAGGAAGATCACTTTGATTGATGAGTGAAGGATATATTGACATACAGAGATACTTGAGGTAGGGAGACAAACCAGCAGGCTATTTCATTTGTCCATAAGAGATGATGAAGACCTGTTCCAGAATGCTTGTAATGACAGAGGAGAGAAGGGGAAGTATATGAGAGATATTATTAAGGGAGAAAGGACAAGACTTAAAAACACACAGGGGTTGAGAGTGAAAAATTGATGATGAAACCTAGATTGTGAGTCTGGGTGACTAGAAGAATTGGTGGTATCCTTGATAGTAATTAAGAAGAAGAAAGGATTTTGGAAGAAAGGATGAGTTCAGTTTTGGACATGTTGAATTTAAGATATGTGTGAGATATTCAATTTGAGGTGTCTAGTATATTTTTGGAGATGTGAGACTGAAGTTTGGAAAGAGATTAGAGCTAGACAAATACATTTGATAGAGAAGATTTAAATCATGGAGCTGATAGATCTCTAAGTAAAATAATAAAGAGAAAGAAAAGAAGGGGTCCCAGAACAGAGCCCTGGAAAAGATTATTCGGTAAATAATTTGAAAACTTTGTTTAATAAATTCAGTTGCAAATGGGTTAAAAAATACCCCCAAACTTTCTTTGTTGTAACGGCTGGAAGTAAATGTTGGAGTGGGAGACGGAGGGAAAATATCTAGAGAAAGGCTGAACTACTACCCCATCTGGTGGTCATGTTCTGGTATTTCTATACAAAAGCAGCTGCCTTTCCCTAGTGATGGCATAAAGTAGCTACTGGAACATTAGGTGGCTTCTGGTCTGAACCTGGTTCCCAGGTTTGGAAACACTGTAAGGATCAGAATCACAGAATTTCAGAGTTGAAAAAACGTTCAGTGTTAATCATGTCCAATCTATAGCCAAACGAAATCCCACCTACAAATTTCCAACAAGTGAATCCAGCCACCTAAGCAACCAGGTGAACACTCATTGGCTGTGTGACTGCACAAATCACTTAACCTCTTTATGCCTCAGTTTCCTCATATGTAAAATGGAGGACATAATAAGATAATAAGATCACCTATTTCTCAGGCTTCTTGTGAGGCTAAAATGAGATAATATTTGTAAAGCATTTGGCAAACTATTAATGGTCTAAATAAATGCTTGCTAACTATTAAGAGTTCATCCAATCGCTGCTTGAAGACCCCCTCTCCCTCAGCAAAGCGTCAGGAATCTAACACTTTCCCAGCAAGTGCCTTCCATTCGTGGACAACTCTAATTGTTAAGAAGCTTTTCCTTACTTACATCAAGCCTAACTCTGCAATTTCAACCCATATATAGTTTTGCTCTTTAGTGCCAAAGGAATCCCTCTTCCATAGCAGGGTTCTTCAAATATTTGAAAACCAGCTAAATTTGTCTATTACACACCCTGCTCTCTAAGGAAAACAAGACTAGTTTCTCTAACTGATCTACTAAGAATATGTTCTTCAGTTTTCTCATCGTCCTAATCGCTCTTCTCTGGGCACTCCTTTCCCGATCAAAGTCCTTCAAAAATACTGTACTAATGAGTTTTGGGAACAGAATCACTGGTCCCTCTCCCTCCGTTCTCCTCCACTCACAGAAGTCTCTCTCTGGAAATATTGGATGGGGAGAAAATTGATTGATGTGGGCTTTGGAAAAGCATCCCAAGCTTAGGTGCGCCGTATAATTTCCCTTTCAGTCCCGAGGAACCATGCTGGGCTCCAGCGGAAGATTCCGCTGTCCGTCCTGCCGCCATGAGGTGGTCCTCGATAGGCACGGGGTGTATGGGCTCCAGCGGAACCTGCTGGTGGAAAACATCATCGACATCTACAAGCAGGAGTCTGCCAGGTGTAACCTTAAGACCTAGACTCTCCCCTCTTCACCCCCCCCAATATAAAACGCTTCCCTCCCGCCCCCAAGCAGAATCCCCTTCTATAAGACCTCATTCCCCTGAGCATATAGAGCTGAGCCCAGTGAGGGCTGCAGTCTCAGGGTCCCCTGAGACTAGGTCTCGGCCTGACTCCCCCGTCACTTCCCTACCAAAAGCCCCAAGCCGCTACTGAAACCGGAGTGTCCCACCTGCGAGGAGCACGAGGATGAAAAGATCAACATCTACTGCGTCACGTGCCGCGTGCCCACTTGCTCCCTCTGCAAGGTGTTTGGGGAGCACCAGGCCTGCCGAGTAGCCCCCCTCTCCGACGTGTACGAACAGCACAAGGTGCTCAGGAGTTCGGGACTGGGGCGGAAGAGGAAACTGGGGTACCGGGGCAGGAAAGGAAAGAGCAGGTTCTGAGCGTCTATGTACTGCTTCTCCCTTCCCTCTCTCAGTCCGAGCTGACTGAAGGAATTCGAACCTTGGTGGCCTCCAATGAACGGATCCAAGGGCTGATAGCAGAGCTGCAGAACACTTGCCGGAATGTGGAGGTGCGTAGAGGGTCTAGGGACGTAGAATGCAACTAAGGGTTATCGTTGTCCCCGAGAGAACACCATGACTATTAGAATGTGAGAAATTTTAGGGGCAGCTAGGTGGTGCAGTGGATAGAGCATTATCCCTGGAGGACCTGAGTTCAAATGTGGCCTCAGACACTTAATACTTTCTAGTCACTTAACCCCAATTGCCGTAGCAAAGCAGAGATCTAGCCCAACTTCCCCCCTCTCACCTAATCCCCTGTATAAAGTCCCTAAATGGTCAATCCAGCCTCCGGGGAACGCACAGGAATCCCAGAGGCAATTCGTTCCACTTTGGGATAGTTCTGATTGTTAGGATTTTTTTTTTCCCATTTGGAGCTGAAATTTGTTTCTGGATATTAATGAGAACTGTCCCAGAAGCAGGAAAAACTGCAAGTAGGGGACTGGAATTTGAGTGACATTGAGAAACCTTCATAAAGTTAGCCATGAAAACCACCTTACTTATGAAGTAAGTAACCTAAGTTAGGTGTTGGTAAGAAACTGCTTTTTTTTGTAGCATCCTGGAAACCCCAACCCCAAAAGAGATGGATATTAAAGGGGCTGGGATTTGATCTGTAAGGTGATCTAACTTTTTGTGATTCTCCTGGAACCTGCACTGGGATTAATCTCAGCCTGGGAACTCGGTAGTCCTGGAGGCGTTGGCGATCCCTGGAGCGGAGATCCTCGCCTTCTCCTAGAGCCAGGATAAATCCTAGCCCCCTGTCGGCCTCTGGCCGGCGTCCTCTCACCACTCCAACCCCCCAGGACAACTGCAAGGCTCGGAAACAGACGCTGTGCGAGAAGTTCGAGCGCATGGCGGGCATACTGGAGGAGCGTAAGGAGATCATGCTTCAGCGTGTGTCCTACGAGCAGGCGGAGAAGACCCGCCAGCTTCGAGCCCTGAGCGAGACCTACGAGGCTCGGGTGGAGGCTGCCTCCAAACTGATGGACACAGCTTTGCAGGCTGCTGAGGAACCTCAGGTTCCGCTCTTCCTACAGGTAGGTAGGTAAAAGTGGGAGTGACTTAGGCAAGCAGGTAGGTGGATGGACTAGCGGGCAAAATATAGAGGCCAAGTGGGCTGCTAGTGCTCCTGGGTCCCGCCTTAGCTTCTTTTAGCTAAACAACGGAGCTGCTCTGGGCATAGTGCACTTGAATTTTCGTTTCCTCCCTTGTCTGTTGGGAATGGACTCGAGCCGATTCCTCAGTTTCCTCCTGCTGTCTTCTCCAGAACGCCAAGGTTCTCATCCAGAAGTGAGTAGCACCTCTTCTCCCTCATCTGCTTTCTTCCCTCCATTAGGGTTTGGGACCGGTGGCTAACGCGTCCTGTTCGTTCTTTTTCCAGGATTGCTGAGGCTGTAGGTGGCCCAGAGCTGGAAAACGTGGAACCCGGATTTGACAATATGGAACATTATGCAGTGGACTTCAACGAAGAGGAACGGGCACTCTACCAGCTGGACTTCATCAAGAGTGGGTTCCATCTTGTCGTGTTCCCTTAAAAATCCTATGTGTCTCTTAAAAACACTCTTTCCAAGGCTTTTCTATCATTCCCTCCCACAGTCACTATCCTCCATTTTCTTCATCTCCACTTCTGTACCCATGTACTCCCTGTCTCCCTTCTGTATTCTCCAGCCTCTACCTTTTGAAGTGTTCCCTCATTGTTCCCTCATGGCCATCGTCCCTTATTTCCTGTATTCCTCCTTAGTCTCCTCTTCTTTCTATCTCTTATGTACCCTTTGTTTCCTTCTTGTCACTCCTGTCCTTTAGTCCCTTCTTTGCCTTTCCTTTGTCACTGTCTCCATGTCTCCTTCCTATCCTGTCCCCTCTCCCTCCTCTTCTCCTTTCTCAACCTCTTCTCCTAGGAAAAAAAAAAGTCCTGACCCCTCCCCCTCTCTGGAGTTTAAATTTTCTGGGTAGGATAGGATAGGAAATTACTCTAGATTCTGAGTCTGACTCTAGATGAAAGAGCTCAATTTGTATCTGTACAAGGATACTTAGCAAGTCTGGGGGAATCAGTGTAATTCGAGGAGTTAGCGTCTTAGAAAAGGGAAGCTGGATGGGGCTGCTAGGTGGTAAATAGAGAACCAGCCTTTAATTTAAAAGTTCAAATTTGACCTCAAACAGTAGCTGTGTGACCCTGAGCAAGTCATTCACACCATTTTCTCCGATTAAAAAAAGAAAGAAAAAGAAAAAGGAAACAGGAAACATGTGACCTGTGATAATAGAACTGAAGAGTGTCTGAGGGAGTGAAATTGAGCAGAACCCTGACATCTGGGAAGGAGAGTAACTTAATCTGTTGAATTAAAAAGGAAAATACTGAAGAAACCCTAGGAAGCATGCAGAAAGCCAGCTCAGAGACATTGTTTTGGGATTAAAGAGTATCTGTAAACAGTCCTGACCATATCCAGATCATTTGATATATAGTAAGGAGTTTACATTACTTTTATGCAAGCTTTAGTTTAACAACAATTTTTTTTAACTTTAAAAGAAAAAAAAAAGATCACTGGGAGAGCCCCAATCCTAGATAGGGGAGGGATAGTTGGCTGTTTGGAAGTCCCAACAGGGAGAAACTCGACCCTGATAGGGCAAGTTTTAACCCTAGTTGGGAGGTTCTGAAAACTGCTATCAGAATTGAGAGAAGGAAATCGAGGGATCAACTATGGTGGGAGGCTAGGGGAACCTCAATCTTGGGGGAGTGGCTGGAGAGCCTTGGTCCTAGGGGAAAGGGTTGAAGGAAATCCAGATCCTGCTATGAGGAAGAGATTGGGACATCTCCAGCACTAGCAGGGCCGCTGGAGAACTCAAGGACTTCGAGACTGAAATCTTCTGAATTGATTGTTTCGTTCTCCTTTCCTTACAAATCATCTAGTGGAGGAACCGCTGGAGGCAGCGGTGGTAACTTTATCAGAAGAAGGAAATTACACTACCCAGACAGAGGAACCTGGTGTAAACGAAAACCAGGAAGAGGAGGTAGCAGCGACATTTGCTTCGGGAGCCGAGGTCACTGAAGAAGCTGGAGCCGGGACAGTGCAGCTCCGTGGGACAGCCCAGGAGGACGAGTTGGAACCGAAAACCCGGCCACAGGTAGGGCATTAGGGAGCATGTCATCCTTCTGGATTTTGGACAGAATCCCTGGGATTTTTGATATTTGAGTCTAGTAAAAGTCCCTGAAATCTACTTCCCAGGATGAAGAGGAGACAGGTGGGGAGCCCGAGGCTAGCGAAATGATGAGTGCGAAGCTTCAGGACAGCGGGTGCTCTGCAACTCCAGGCCGTATCCCGGTACCACCTCCCCGGGCTCTCCGGGCTGAATCCCCCAACTCGGGATTGTATGGGATTGAAATCTCGGGAAGCGAAGGGACCTGCAGTAGTATCAACGGCCAGAACGAGGATGGAGCAGGAATATCGGGATGCAGCCAGGCCAGTGAGATTGGGAACAGACTTTTTCCTTTATAGATCTCCACTTCCCATCCCTCTGGGTATCTTAGTGAAGAATGTACTTAGAAAACCATTCCCCCTTCCCTCCCCCTCCTGGGACAAAGAAGATGGGGCGGGAACCCGGGAGAGGATGGAAGAGGATGAGGGGAAAGATGAGAAAGACCTGTGTCTCCTCCCTCTGACTCTTCCCTTCTTCACTTGCAGAGTTCAGACGTGGCTGCCTCGGAGGGGCCAGAGCTGGAGGCGGGGGAGCCCCAGGGTTTTGCCTCCGGTCCCTTCTTAGTCTCCAGTCCATAGTTACTGCAGTGCTGACGGAAGGGCGGGACTTCCCTAGGTTACTACTTTCTCTAACCCAATCCTGGGGTGGCCTCTATCCTGAGGAAGCTTGAGTTCTCTGCACATTTCTTTCAGGCTCTTGTGTTGTACACTACAAAAGTTTCTTCCCGCCCTCTCCCTGGATACCTGGAGCCCCAAACTTTCTGTGACCATTTGGAAATTGGGTTTGAGAGGAGAGCTGTCCTTTCTCAGGTCAGGAAGTAGGAGGTTGGACTAAATGCCCAATGCACTCTCTTACTAGGCAATACTTTCTTTCCGAAATACTGAGTCAATCCCAAGAGTTGGGAGATCCCAGTGTTGGAGTCGCCATTTCCCAGAGGAGGTGGGCTACGGGGGAAATGGAAGAATTCGCCGCTAAAGCAGAGACTCAGTTACTAAGACTGAGAGAGACGTTGTCTGGGTAGGGGGGAAAGGGCGCCGACACAGAGGGGATAGTTTCCCTCAATAAACCAGAGGCTTCAATTTTGCTCTAAACTTCGCTGTTTTACAAGATCGTCGAACCCTCAGCACCCCCGCGGTGCTTTCCCGACCTCTGTCCTTTTACTTCCCTACTTCCAACTCCCCATCTCCCGTCTTTATCCCACAGGTATTCCTCCTTCTTAGGCCCTTGACCCCGCAGCCTCACTAGCCCACTCTCCCTAGCAAGCGCTCGTTGCTCCGCGCACGGCTGCGCATCCTCTCTTCTCTTGCGCGATCCAGCAACTCCCGCAGCAAGTGGAAGGGCAGATCCAGGGCATTGGGGGTCCTCTCCAGCTGCTTCCACCCTGAGGGCGCGCGAATCGACCGCCACTGCTCGCCGCTAGAGTCCGCAGGATGTCTCCAAGTCCCCAGATGATCCGGGCTCAGTACGGGGACTTCCCAAGCACTGGGCAGTGGGAAGCAGGTGTCCGGGGGCAGGAACAGCAGCGCGGCCACAGCCAGTGTCACTGTCACGACCCGGAGCCTCCGCAAGGCCATGGCCTGCAATACACGTGTTCTCAGTCCGACTTATCCCTAGCTCGGCCAGGAAACCCGTCCTCGCCCAACTCAGAACCTCAGAGCTCACCCTAGCATTAGATCTTCTGTCCCGGCCCAGCCCGGATTTCCTTTTCTCCCTCCCCTTCCTTAATCTTCAACTATACAACAATTCATTGGACCCTAAATCTGACCGGCTTTGATTGTACTGAAGCGGGGGGAGGGGTGCACGTTGCTGGGCAGGGTTGGAATGGATTTAAAGAAAGGTAATACTGGGACGGCAATGGGTCAGGGTCCCGGCATTCCCCACCTTCCCAATCCCTCCCTCTTGTCCTGAGACACTCACAGCAGCCGTGCAGTTCTAGCCTGGATCAGTCGGAGCTGGGATAGGGACTAAGCTCGTTTACCGAGGGTCCGGGAACATTGATTTATATTCCTCAAGTACGACTATACCACGTGACAAAGCAGTAGAGGCGGGGCTGGGAGGAGCCAGAAAAGTAGCCGGAGCTGTCCTTGGTGCTGACGAAGAACGAGGACTTGGGGCGGGGGTTGCAGTAGCCTGACACTCAGACCGGAAATTTGTATTCACATTTACTGTCTGTCTGGGCGTAGTCTGTCTCCGTGCTGTATATCTGGGCTTCTGCTTCTAAGTATGTCCATGCTTGTATTGCTTCTTTCTGTATGAATGTCCCATGCACTTCTGTGTGTCTGAATGCTAAACGTACCCATTTGCACTTATGCATAATGCTTTTACGCCTCTTCTAGTTACATGTATTGTAAATTGTGTGTGTGTGTGTGTGTGTGTGTGTGTGTGTGTGTGTGTGTAAGGCATTCTAATGGCTAGCCTCAGCAGCCTAAGGTTCAGTGACTGACACCATGATATTTGAGGAGCTAGTAGGAAGACCAATGACTTTCTACTAAAACTATCACCTCAGCTAACAGAAGTTCCTTACTTTTGCTTTTATATAATAAGCAACACATACGTCAGCCAAGACATGAATTGGATGAATTTGTTTCCTTGCCTTTTCCTCTACCTTGCTCTTCATCAGATGCACACATTTGGAAGTCCAAAATGCATACAATGCTTTCCTTGACCAAAGGGGCCCCCTGTTGGTGGTTGACTAATTCTATCTCAGAAGGGACTTAAAGGCTCTGGAAATGAAGGTGAACTGCAATAATCAGAAAAATGTCCCTTAATAGAAGCTAGAAATGTAACCCAGAAATTCCAGGCCTGAATCCAAATGCCATTCTACCCCCTTTCCCACCAGGACTGCCAAAGAACGCTGTGGGGAGATGGACTCAAAGCACATATTCCTGGGATGGCACAGAGTTCAAGTTCCTTAGGGGAGGAAAAGTAATGGGAGTATCAGCCACTGGGGAGTGTAGTAGAAGTTTTCAGGATCTTATTTTTTACTCAAAATCACAGTAGCCAATGAATCTTCAGGCTCTCCATAAGATCAGGTCATTGCACCAATTCTTCCTGTCTCTGGGAAGACAAATACCCCCCCACCCCCGTCCATCCTCCCACCCTATTTGTCATCCAGATTAACAGTAGCTTCAAGTGTAGATTCTGGGATTCGAGGTCTAGAGAAGGCACCTCATGGGCTGACAAACCTGAGATTGACCCTAAGATTCACCATTCTCAGGTTAGACAGTCCTAGATGCACCTTCCATTGCTTCCAAACCTCACTCTGGTAAGAGAGACAGACCACTGAATAGACTTTGCATGCAAATTTCATCCACTGTAGATCTGGGGATATACATCCACTGGGGATTCCAGTTTATGTGGGGATTCCAGAATTGGCCCCGAGGATGTGAATCCAATGAAGTACAGCATCTGAAGCATGAGCCCTTTTCAGTTCCAGAAAAGAATGTTGAAATATTTAACCCAATAAGGAATGATTTCAATAATATATAAAATCTTTGCAGGAAGGGATTGTGTGATTAAAAAAAAGTCTTCCCAGAACCTTGCACAAGACATAATTGCTTAGTTGAATTGAAGTGAGTTCCAGGTTCATTGGGAACTGGAGAATCAGCTGTAATTAGATAATCCCTATCATCAAATTGATGTGATCTAAAAAAGAGAGAGACTCACACAGAGGGAGATAGAGATCTAGAGATAAAGAATGAGAAAGAGAATAAGAGAGAGAGAATAGGAGAGAGAGCGATCGAGAGAGAGAGAGAGAGAGAGAGAGAGAGAGAGAGAGAGAGGGAGGGGAAGAGAGAGAGACAGAGACAGAGACAGAGAGAGGCAGAGAGACAGAGAAAGGGAGGAGGGCAGAGAGAGAGAGAGAGAGAGGGAGGGAGGGAGAGAGGGAGGAGTCATAGAACTGAAAGAGAAAAGGTTCTGGAACATGAATTCCTGGAACTTCTCTGTCCTTTACAATCCTTTTCATCTTTCCAATTCCCCTCTTTGTTACTACCCTTCCCTCATTCTTCTGCTTTAGAGACAGCTAGTAGTGCAGTAGACAGAGCATTGGATCTGGAATCAAGATGACCTGAGTTCAAATGCAGCCTCGAACACTTACTGGCTGTGTGGCCCTAGATAAATCATTAAATCTCTGCCTCAGTTTCCTTAAGTGTAAAGTGGAGCGAATGATAGCACTTGCTTTTCAGGGTTGTTATGAAGATCAATGAAATACTATTAATATTAATGCCTGGCACATTGTAGGTGCTATATACTGTACTTACTCCCTTTCCTTCTTCCTTCTGCTTCACTATTTACCTACCCTGTCATTTTTCAATCCCTTCCCCAATCTGGGTAATCAAAGGCTCCACTTATGCTCAGGGTTCAGTTTGAAAGAATGGATTTGGGGGAAGATATGTTTAAGGTATCAAACTTGAAGCTTAAGGACTGGCTGTGGCCTACAACACTCCCAAGTGTAACTGAGTTAGATTAAAATGTAATTTGGAAATATTTAACAAAATAAATAGAAGTACCATAAAACATTTATAATTATTACATTTTAAAACTAAGTCAACATGCACCCTGCAGGGAATCCTTATGTTAGTTTAGTGGCCCCATTGTTTCCTGAATTTGCTCCTAATCCTCTGGAGGTTGCCTTTACTTCTTCCCCAGAGAAAACTGATTTTATTTCCAGAGTGTTTTTACATAAGGGCAACCACTCCCTAATCTAAGTCTCTAATCTTTACTTTTCTATCCTTCCCACTTCTTCCCACTCTCTCTCAACTTCATTTTCCCCTTTTACCTGCCTATCCATAAGATATATCTATCTAAATGTATTTCCACATCTTTGACTTATCATGTCCCAAACTAAACTCAATAACTTTCGCTCCACCTACCTCAAATCTGAATTCATTGTGTCCTGTGGGCAACCTTTTCTTTCCTGGAGCACAGACACTTCTCTTCCTGACAACACAGATTAGATTTAAGGAGAAAGAAGCTTATTGATACTCTATAGAACTAATGGGACTTAATCACAGATTATATTTCTGACTCTAATGGAGGACCCGAAGTTCATTCCCCCTTTATCAAGTTGGCCCAGGAAAAAGGCAGGGCTGCTTTGTAGTGTGTCTGTGTCAGATTACTAACAGAAGCATTAATTTTGGGGAAAAAGATTGAAAGTATCCAATCAGAAGTCCTGGAAGGAAATTAGGGTAGGATGAAGGAAGAAGTGCCACTGGGATAGGAGTTAGGGCACATGGGTCCTAGTACAGACTTGGAACAAATTATTACTCTTGAGTTTCTTGATAAGGTAAATGGACATCCTATAGCTTAGATCTGCAGGATGCTTTTGGATTTATTAGGCATATTAAATACATCTCATTAGATTCACTATAATTCTGCTTGAATATTAGTAGTGCAAATATTACTCTTACTTTACGAATAAGGAAATGAATGCTTATAGCCACATGGCGAGCATGAGATGAGGCTAAGATTTGAATTCTTCTATTTTACTTTAAAACTCAGTACTTTACCTGCTACTTTATTATTTTTCATTTTTAATTAGTGAAATAAAAGCATTTCTCTAACATAATACAATAAAAATGTCATGGCACATGAAATTGCAAATCTAATATATACAACTTGCTATTCCTTTCAAATATGCAACAAAATGTAAATTTCTTTTTTCTTCCCTCTTCCTCAGAGATGGTTATCATTGATCCAAATAGGTGTATAGATAGATAGATAGATAGATAGATCTATATATATATGTAAAATTATTCTATACATACTTCTATTTATCAATTCTTTCTCTGGGTGCAGATAAAGTCTTTCTTCATATATCCTTTATAATTAATTTGGCTGTTTATAATAATGAAAATAACTTACTCTAAGTTGTTCTTAAAACATACTGCTACCCCAGTGTACAACTTTCTTTTGGTTACTTCCTCATTAAGTGAAATAACAAATATAAAACATTTTGAAAATGTTAAAGTATTATCTAAATATATATTACTGTTATTATCATTACTACTATCTTGTCATCTTTTTCTATGGATTTCAAGTAGAAATAGCTCTAGGAGACTTAATATCCTGTTATTTCTTTAAATTCAGTGATTTAAGTATTATTTCATAGATTTTTGTGTTGTTTTTGTTTTTTTTTTCTTTTGGTGAGGCAATTGGGCTTAAATGACTTGCTCAGGCTCACACAATAATTCTTCTTCTTTTTTTTTTTTTTGCTTTTTGCTGAGGCAATTGGGGTTAAGTGACTTGCCCACAGTCACACAGCTAGGAAGTGTCTGAGACCAGATTTGAACTCAGGTCTTCCTGACTTCAGGGCTGGTGCTACACACAATAATTCTTAAGTGTCTGATTTGAATTCAGGTTCTTTATAGTTCATGGCTGGTGCTCTATCCTCTGCGCCATCTAACTGATGGTACATTGCATAGATTTTTAAAAATGGCTTTTGTTGTTGTTATTGCTGTCATTATTATGCCACTAAGTATCTTGGTAGATAGTGTTGGGCATTTAGTGGAGAAGATCTGAGTTCAAATATTTCCTCAGACAATAGTTGCATGACCCTGGGCAAGTCAATGAGTATCATATAGATGCTTTGGGCAACTCTCCAGAGCCCAAATATTGTGCCACAGCTCTGCATTAGTTGGAAGGAGTTCTCAGTAGGAGAGAATCATACATCTTTTCTGTTTTCTCATGTTACTGGACTACCCATTCTTCCTCTCTCACACCTCCTTGGACTAGAAAAGATATTTCTGAGACCCCTTCAGGTAACAGGGAAACAGGGCCTGAGGAAGGCTTCTGCCAGTAAATGATGTTGAAACTATGGCTAGAATGTTTAGACATCAGCGCAGCTTAGGTCCGGGCACCTCAGCATTGCTTGCATGGCTTAAAACAATACCGCTACCACTGTATAATACGTTCTCTCAGTTACTTCATTATTAAGTGAGATAACAGATGTCAAGTGCTTTGAAAATCTTAAAGTACTATCTAAATATCTATTACTATTATTATCATTATTGCTATCTCATTGTTATTTCTATGGATTTCAAGTAGAAACGGCCCCAGGACAACTTCATTATTATTAATTTTTTTAAAAATTCAATGATTTAAGTATTATTTCAAATTCCTGGGACATCACTTGACCTTAACATCACGGAATGTAGAGGTTTTTGGTTTTTTGTTCTTACCCTCAAATTTTCCAGCACTAGGGCTTTTCCAGACTTTTTCTTTAGGAGGGAGAAAAGGTAAATGGCCCCTCGATGGGCCAAATTACCTGCTAAACTTCATTAAGGCCGGTAAAATAATCTCACTCTCCTGGGTTTGGCGTCTGGAGACCACCACTTGGTTCATCTGTATCAAAGACAATTAGGTCTCTAGGTCGAAAATATAAGATATTTAGAGCAGTTCTGTCAGGTCAGGAAGGCTTCTTCCATGGTACCAGGAGATGGTGTGGGTGGGAAGACTGGAGGAAGGGAAATGGCGGGAAAGGTGGAACTGGGGACTCCCAATCAGAACCTGGTCCCAATTCTCACAACAAACGGGGCCCTTCATTTGGGGGACGATACATTTCTCTGGCCCCTTTACAACATGAGGCTGCCCTAGAGTCTCAGGTAATGAGGTCAGAAAACCTGCAGAATTCATTTTCGTAGTGTTCCTCCCCTTACTTTCTTCACAGGGAAATATAGAAATATAGGGCCTGATTGGAAATGGGAACCTCTCTGGCCTCTGCTCTGCAGAGCAAGCCCCTCACGACCCCCCTAATAGGATTCATGACATTAATGGGATGGGGTGGAGAGAATTTAGGGTGAATATGGAGGGGTGGAGTCTGGGTTTACTTCTTCTGAAGTGCTCTGAGCTGGATTAATGGACCCAAACCAGAGCCTCATCTTCCTGCCCCAGACCCTCCTCTCACGTGGGGTGAAGATTTGGCTCCCAGAACCCCCCACTTTTCTACCACTAATCTGAAAAGAACCCTGCACCTACCTCACCCGGGAAAGGGGCAGGAGGAAGGGAATCCCGGTGCTCCTGCATTTGGCTCAGCTGGTTCCTCTGCCCGGCTTGTCTTTCTGGGTCTGGCTGGCTCTTTGGGCCCCGTCCTGCCCTTCTTCTGCCTCTCCCACTCTTTTATGGCCCCCACTACTGCACTTGGTAGCAAGATGCCGCCCAACGTCAGGCTTCCTGTCCCCGCCCCCCCACCCCACCCTGGGCAGTTTCCATGACACAGCCCAGGGCCTGATGTAGCAGAGGCCTCTGCTGAAGGCAGAAGAGAGCGACAATAAAAAGGCCTGACCACTCTGAAAACTGAGGTCCAGGACCAGGAGGAAGCAGTTCTCCGGAGCCCTGTTGTTTTGGGAGGAAAAGCTATAATTTCTGAGACTTTTCCCTCATCCCTCCCAATTCCCATAGAGAGGCTGGAGCCGGTGTTATCTGTTGTACCCTTGGCCAAAGAGAGAGGCCCTAGGAGGTGGCTCAGTCCCTGCAAGATTTGGAGGCCTTTATAAGAACACTAAGGTACAGGAAAATAAAGCAGACTTCCAAATGTGATTGGGAAAATATTTAAAAATGCAGTTCTACTGGAAAAAAAAAAAGTTGATAAAAACCTTTGGGCAGAGGCTGGATCATCTCTTGTCTGGAACAGGGTGAAAGAATTCCTGTTTGGGTATGAATGGGACAGATTCTTCTGTGCCCGATAATTGCTTCTTTCACACTTCTGCACAAGCAGCCTCTTAAAGTGCTTCTTAAAGCTTAGCCTCTATGGTATGTCCTATGCAGGGCTTTTCTGATTTCCCTGCTGTTTGCACTCCTATTCACGGATTACTTTGTATTTGCTTCGGCAGAGTAGAGGCTAAAGGGTTGGCCCTGGACCTAAAAAGTCTTGAGTTCAAGTTTAGAGTTGACTGCTATTCTGACACATAATGAATATGACAATGAGAAAGTGATTTAATATCTCAGTATTCTAGGTGCCTTTTGAAGACTAGAAATTACTTAAAAGATGCTGATTTACATTGGTAGAGAAAGTTCCTCAGACAGAACTTATACCAGTGAAATAGCAAGTCCAGTTCTCATCCTTTGTCTAGAGGAAGAGACTTGGTTTATATTGGTTTTCCTATTCCCAGCACCTAACACCGTACCTGGCACAATACAAGCCCTTAAATGCTTGTTGGATTGAGTCAAATGCCCTTTTTGAGCCCCCTTTATCTTTGATAAATTTCCTGCAATGCCAAAGATGGTATCATAAATACTATTCAAATGCTCAGTACATAATCAAAAGGTCCTTTACTTGATAAATTCAAGATTCCCTTTGAGCCAGAGTTCAGGTTGATTGATTATGGGACTCAGCCCAGAGAGAGAGAGAGAGAGAGAGAGAGAGAGAGAGAACAGACAGAGACAGAGAGACAGAGACCAAGAGAGAGAGAGAGAGAGAGAGAACAGAGACAGAGAGACAGAGACAGACAGAGAGAGAGAGAGAGAGAGAGAGAGAGAGAGAGAGAGAGAGAGAGAGAGAGAGAGAGCCCTTAACTAGAGACACACAGCAATTTACAAAATTGTTCCTCCAGTTCTTTCATCTCTAGTGCTGAGGTGGGAGAAAATGGAGGGTTAGAGAAAGGATCAGGAGACCTGGACTATACTGTGTATGGACTCAGAAAAGGAGAAACCAGGCAGCTGGATCACTAGGGTAGAAACGGTAGGAAACCAGCAGAGGCTTATCCAGAGTGTATTAAAAGTATATCTTGTTCTGGTCCCCCTGACCACCCTTTTTCTAGTTATTATAGTAAGTTTTAGCAGGAAATAAGATTGCAAAGGGGAACCTGGAAATCATGTGTAAACTGCCCTAAAGACTGAGGGAGCAGAATTTAAAGATCATATTATATATTAAATTCCCATCCTAGTAATGTATGCCAGATCCAGAGAAACCATCTAGGCAATGCTTGTCCAGGTTTCTGGTATTATTGGTATGTAAATTCCAAACAAAATCCACACCTCCATAGTTTTGGACTAGCAGAATGATGGATGATGATTTTGGAGTTTTACTGATAACTTTGAGAAGATCTGGATGTGTTATGAACTACCAAGGTGGTACAGATTTGATCTGTTTTCCCCAAAAAACCCTATAAAAAGGAGACTCCTGTCCCCCAAGCATTCTTCCCTCCCATCAGGTCCATGCTTCCTAGTGCTCCCAACTCCAATCCCTAGTGTTGGGATTGATGCTCCTCCCCTGCCACCTTCCTATCCTGTTCTCTGCCCTTACCACCCTCGGCCTCTGTACCTCTTTCTAACACTTGTCATTGTGTCTTATTAGAAGCTGAGAGCACTTCACTTTCTACCACCAATTGTGACCTTTCCTGGTAAGTATCCAAAGAGCTAGGGCCACATCTGCTAGAACCAGAATCTAGCTCTATTTCATAATTTCACAAATTAATTACCATCCAAAGGACCATCCATAGCCTTTAACTAGCCTTGCCTTTGGAGAAATGAGAGGCCAGTCCTAGATATGGCAATGAAAAATATGCATTATTTTTGCAAATATGCATGATTCACCTCAAGGTTCAAGGCACAATCAGATCTACAGGCCCTCCCTGGGTCTCATCATATCCTTCCTGAGACGGTGGAGGGGGCAGGGGAAGAGATGCTCTCTTCATTTTATAGATGGAAAAACAGACCCAGAGTGGCCCAAGTGACTCATTCTGGCGTGAAGCTCCCTTGTGGTAGAGTGGGCTGGGGGGAGGAAGCTGGCCATGTGGCCACAAAGTGAGAAATGAGCTGGTGGTCCAGGGTGGGAGGTCAAGGCTGCAGTATGTTACCAGTTCAGCTGCTAGGTCTGGACTGTGCTTCACTTCACACAAGCAGATCTCAATCTCCTTTCTGAACAGGGCTGCTTTTCCCCTGGAACTCTGGTCATTGCTGTAGGAGAGGGGGATGGTCAGGAGGGGAGGGTGCAGGCCTCAATCCCCCTGACACCCACACTGTTTTCCGCTGTGGTTGCCTAAAGTTGCTGTAAACAAATTAGAGCACTGAGAGCTGAGGGAAAAAGTCAGTTCTGCGTTCTTACAAGCTGGAGCTGGGCGTGAGGTTAGACAGTCCTGCTGACTTCTCCCATTCACTCTGCTTTTTTTTTTTGCTTTTTGCTGAGGCAATTGAGGTTAAGTGACTTGCCCAGGATCACACAGCTAGGGAATGAACTCTGCTCTTAATAGAGCAATGAATACCCTTTGGATGATCACGCTGCTGCCCTTGTTTTCAATGAAATCCAACAGATATTAAACATTTACTATGTACTATACATTCTAGGTACAGGAGATGCAAAGACAAAAATAACCATCCTTGTCTTCAAGGAGCTTAGTGTTTAAAAGGGGCCTCTCTTGGTGTTTTTGTGTCTAATAAAATCTAGCTAGACTCCATAGCTTTTAAGATCTCTTCCAACTGTAAATCTTGATCTTTTCCAATTGTAAATATTTTTTCCTTTATACAAACAAGTACAATGTAAAATAGGGTATGACAGGGGCAAAGGCCATTTTTCAAAGTTTAATGAAAGATAACTTTTAGCTGGAAGATGAAGTCTCTTCCTAGAACAACAGGCATCTGAGCTGGGTCTTGAAGGAATGGGAGTCCAACCTTCGAGCAAAGAAGCAAATGTTTCCTAGCATGGTACATACTTATATGGACAAGGAGGTGAGACACAGCAGGATGAAACGTAATAATGGCTAGTAGTAGATTTCAACTAAAAGGTATCCAGAGAGGAGTACCATGAATTAAGGTTGTTGCTAGGTTGGAATTAAGTTGTAAGGGACAGTAAGCAGGCGATATTCAATGCAACAATTATTTATTAAGTATTCCCAAGGTACCGAGTAGATAAGGGGAAACTCAAGACAAAAAATAGAACTCTCATGCCTCAAAAAATTTGAGTTCGCATTTTTTTTTTCCCTAAAGGAAATAGATGGAGGGTCCTCAGCTTTCCAGTCAAATTGGCCTTCCTACAGGCCCTTGTACACATGGCATCCTGCCTTTTTGTCTGTCTGTACCATGCCTGTTATGGTCTCCCTTCCTCACGTCTGCTTCATAAAGTTCCTGGGCTCCTACAAAATGCAGCTCAAAGGTCTTTCTTTGATGCTCTTTGTTGCTAGCTGCCCTTCTAAATTACTTTAAACCATTTTGTATTTGCATTTTGTTTGTATAAATTATATTTACAGGATACAATTATGTACATATATAAAGTATGTATACTAATAAGTTGTATACCTGTATTTGTATGTTATATACACATTTGTAGAGAAAAATGTGTACTGCATGTAAATGTGTAATTTGTATAGTACAGATCGGGCCCAAAGTGGCTAATTTGTAGAATACAAGATCATTATGCATTTTGTTTTTCCCACAGAATGTAAGGCGAAAAGCTGAGACCATTTCATTTTTTTGCCAGTGAAGCCTCAGTAACTAAGAGGTCCTTAACAAAATGCTTTTACTGAGTGAAGGAATGAATGCTTTCCAGTAGGGGAGGCGTGTCAAGACTTGGGCATTCAAACTCCTCTGGCAGCTGTGTGGAAGATGAATTGGAAAGGCTGGACTGAAGGCATGGAGACTGGTTGGAAGACTTCATGTTCTAAGCAAGAAGTGAAAGGCTTTGATGTGAAGGCTGGTGGATACAAGAGGAGCCTTCCTACTTACCCTGTGACAAACAGCAGGCTACCACTAGTTTCTCCCTCCCCAATATCTTTTGGGTTTCCACCAGGACTGCTGCATGGGAAGGGGTGAGGCAAACAAGTGTGGAGGGAGTGTGACTCCTCAGGCAAACTCAGAGGTACCTCTGGCCAGGATGCTTAGGAAGCAAGGCTGTAGCCGCTAGCCAGCTGACAGTGTGCTGCACACATTTCACAGGGCTGCTTCAAGGAGTTCCAAGGACCACCTGAGCGGGCCTGCCATCCTGACCCCCATTCAGCGTGCGCCTTGGTAGTATGACAATAGCTGTTACTAGAGGGCAGGCTGAGGCCCAGGGAAAGGGAAGGACTTTGGTCTTGGGTCTAAATCCAGAGAGAGAAACTGGTTGTAGCTCCTGGCTTGTTCTTTAACACAGGCTGGTGGGTAGAAGGCTTTACTATGACTCTGGGACTCATGCTATTCCTTCTCATAGGGACTCTGACTCTGGCGCCTGAGAGAACAAGACAGATCCTGACTCACTGGATAGGAGTGAATGGGCCCCTATGGAAAAGCCTCCATGGAGATTGGAGGCTCCATGCTGCTGCTCGGCTCAGGGCCCGAGGGGTGCCCTGCCTCCTTCTTCCTTCTCCTTTCTATTTTCACTGTTTCCCAGTTTCACCCCCCCCACACACCCCCCCACCCCACCCCCCCACACCTACGCACAAACCCCTATGCTGTTGGCAGAAAAGACAATTGCAACCACATCACAGTGAGCTTTTAGTGGAGGAGGAAGGCTGAGGCTTTGGTGTACCAGGTCTTAGGGGGATGCTGAGGCTTGAACTCTACACAGGATGCCCTAGGCAGGACAGGCAATGGCGTTGTGCTGGTGAGGTAATGTCACCTGGGAATTAGTTTTAGAGTTATAAAGCAGCAGGGGTGAGCTCCTCACCCATGGTAGCCTCTTATTTTTTCTTTCACAGGTTCTACTACTGGAATCACAGGTTGAGCTGTGGCTAAGCCAGGGGAGAACTAGCTGGGAGAACATTTGGTCCCCTTCATGTCTTGGCTCCTTTCTCTGCTTCAAGGACCAAAATTGGGGTTACAGTGTCAGAAGAGAAAATATTCATGGGAAAAGTCTTAGTCCACCATTCCAATCCTACTAGTAACTTTAATATGGCTAACATTTTTAATTCATTTTTTTAATAAAACTTTTGGAATAAATTATATTGGCAAAGCTAAATCAAAATAAATTAATCTCTCTTCTCCCTCCCTGATGCCCTGGGAGTCTGTGAGTCCAGGCCCTTCCACAACCCTGCCTGACCAGCCCTGTTCTGGAGGTCTGAGAAGGCTTGTCTAGGCAGAAGAGAGGAAGGAGGGGAGAGGGCAAGGATTCCCTTGGCAGGCTGGGTGAACTAAGTCCCAGCTAGTTCTTCCTCATCACTCCAGTCAGGCGGGGCATCTGTCCCAAAGTATCGGTCACCAAAGTTTCCTGCAGAGGGAAAGGAAAGAATGTTGAGATGGGATATTCCTCAGGCTCATTCTGAGGGCAATGAGAGGGGGACAGATAGGATGGGCTCTGCTTAGCGGGGATCAGAAATTCAGCTTCTTGCCTAAATGGACTCTCTAGGACTTCTAGGCCCCAGGACTCCTCCCAAGATGATCCTCTGTCAAGAGTATGGGAAGGGTCACTGTTCTCTGAATATTCAGGGCCAAAAACAGCTTTTAAAATGTCATATGAGGATCTTTTCTTTATCCACTGATATGGATGTAAATAATTCTGAGAGCCAGAGGAGAAAAATGACTTACCTAAAGTTAGAGGCAGAACTGGAACTAAACCCCACTCTCACAGAGCTGTTAGCACTGCCTCATCCTGCCACCCTAGCATCTGCTCTTGATTTCTGTGATGGCCAAAAGTCCCCTGACTTACCAGTATGCTCTTGACCTCTTCCTCCCACCACTAAATCAAGGAGAGTATGAGTAGAAGATGTTCAGAAACTCTAGCTAGACTCCCCCACAACATGAAGAATGTTTTTAAAAAATCACTTCAAGGGGATACTACATGGTACAGTGGAGAGAGTGCAGTGAACACAGCACAGGGCTTAGAGTCAGGACCTGAGTTCAGATAGGGTCTCAGAATCTTAGCTATGTGACCCTGGGCAAGTCATTTCACCCTGTTTGCCTCAGTTTCCTTATCTGTAATGTGAGCTGCAGAAGAGAATGACAAACCCCTCCAGGATCTCTGCCAAGGAAACTCCAGATGGGATCATGGAGAGTCAGACAGGACAACAATACACACTCCAAGCCCCATGAAAGTGATTTGTGGACGACTGACCCCTTGGTCTTTCTTCATGGGAGGGCCAATTGGGAGTCAGTCATATTTCCCAGTTCAAGCCCTCCAGTTGAGGTGAACTCCTGCTGGGGGCTGGTGTGGTCACTCAGGGCCGTTGAGGAAAGGACACTCACCAATGCCGGGGATGATGCGGAAAAGGTCGTTCACCTTCTTATCCACAGCTGTGGTGATGATCTTCACCCGCGGGAAGGCATAGGCCACAGAGTGGACCCCCATCTCAGCCATCAGCAGTGACAGCAGGAAAATTTTGTCTTCTGGAACATCATGATCCTGAGGGCAGAACAGACAGGACCCCAGACTGGGAGTCAGAAAACCTGGGCCCACCCTCTGACCCTGCCTCTCAAACAAATGTTTCTGCACCTCAGTTTCCTTCTCTGTAAGATCTAAAGGGTTGGATGAAAGGATTTCTCAAGTCAGTTCTAACTTTAAAGCCCATGGTCCTACTGCTTCGTCCCAGAGGTTGTAGAAAAACAGCATGAGATACTTCTGCATCCTGGAGAGAGTTCTGTGCCCCCCTGTAAGCTCCAAATGACAAGCCCATGGCCCGGGTCACCAGAATTGTGGCGACCTGTGAAGCAGAGATGCTACCTACTCCTGCAGCCCTGTTTGCAGCCATTCCATTTTTCTCCTCACTCACCAATAGCACTCTCACTGCCATCATAGCTGCCGCACCAGTGGACACCGTGCAGTCCATCAGGATCACATGGTCCTGGCTGATGTCCTTGGGGAGCCGAAGGTAGTGTAGCTGGGGAGCAGTGAGAGAAGTGGGGGTCAGAGTGAAGTGCAGAAGAGGAGCTGTCATCCTGACCCCCCTCCCTCTGCTCCTTGGAAAAGAGCTCTAAACCTGGAGCCCAAGCATCAGCCTAGGAGCTGTAGGCACTCCGTGCCACCCCAGAAGTGCCGCTTTGTCCCCTCACCTCTGGCTCGCCAGTGAGCTGGTTGGTCTGGATGAGGATGGTGCCAATCCGGACGTCTTTGCACACCGCCCGCAGAGCCGGTTCCATGGTCTCCCCAGCCCTTAAGATGGACACCCCTGTGATCTGTCCCCACACGGAAGAAAGCAGGAATTGTAGAGGGGCCATTCTGCCCAAGGGCGCTGCTCCCACTCTGAGAACCTCTTCAGTTCCTGTCATACCTCCTGCTGCGATGGCAGCCATTATGGTCAGTCTTCCCCAACCCCAACGCCTTTCTTGTCACTCACCTGTTTCCCAGCATAAGTTTTTCCTTCATAGTCCTGCCCCTGAGGCGTCTGGACTGTGCAGCCCTGTACAAGAAGAGAACGAAAGGGAAGGTGTCAGTTCAGACGAGATCTGGCTGCTCCACAAGGACCTGAACCTCCCCGCCTGGCCCACTGCCTCCTCCCTGATGATGGAGCCATGGGAGCTGGCAGGTGGGGATTCCTTCAAAAGCAATGGAAACCTAGCTTTCTTCCCACAGGAAATTAGGGAGTCTTAGCAGGGCCTCCATTACTTGCCTGCTTAGAGCTTCTTGGATTTCTATCAAACCTACACCCTGCAGCACAAGGGATTCTCACCTGAAAGGGCAGGAAGGAGAGAGCATGCTCAATGAGAAGTCTCATCAATCTCTTTGAATAGAAGATAAACTCATCTCGACTGGTCTCCTTATCCCTGGAAAAGAAGACACAGGCTAAGTTTAGGAAGGAATGAGGGAAAGAAAGGGCAGATGGCATCACTTCATACCCAGGGATCAGAAGAGATCCTGCTCTTTGTGCTAAGATAAGCACAGAATAAGGAACTTAATAAATGTTGGATTTAACCAAACACTGAAAGTAGTCATTGAGGGGCAGCAAGGTGGCGCAGTGGATAGAGCACCAGGCCTGAAGTCAGGAGGACCTGAGTTCAAATCTGGTCTCAGACACTTAATACTTCCTAGCTGTGTGACCCTGGGCAAGTCACTTAATCCCTATTGCCTCAGCAAAAAACAAAAAACAAAACAAAAAAAAAAAGAAAGCAGTCATTGAGTGAAATGTTAAATAACCCAGACCAGCTCAGGAACTACATCCACCACATAGCCTTTTCTCCTGGACATTTCCTGGTGGTAAGCCTTTATGCATATTAGAATAATGTTCAGTTATCAGGCTGGAAAGGGGAGGAAGGCCAAATTCCTCTGTACACAGGAAGGAAGCCATCTTTCCCAGCTTTGCCATGAATAAATTAGGACTGGCTTCTAGAGAATCTATTCAGTGGGTGGTCCTAGTCTAAACAGCATCAGATAATCTCAGGGCTGGAAAGGCCTCAAAGACCATCTAGTCCAATCCATGTCCTCTAAAGAAACAATTTGCAGTTTTTTTTTTGTTTTTTTTCTATTTTTGCTTAGGCAATTGAGGTTAAGTGACTTGCCATTACACAGCTAGGACATGTTAAGTGTCTGAGACCAGATTTGAACTCAGGTCCACCTGACTTCAGGTCTGATGCTCTATCCACTGCACCACCTACCTGCCCCCAATTTGTAGGGTTTTTTCTACATTACTCCCATGATTTTTCACTCTCCACTGCAAACTGACCATCTCTCTTCTCCATGCATTTGTAGGACTTGTTTTCCAAGTTTAGAATGCCTTCTTTCCACCCCCCCCCATGTTTTCCTTCAAAGTATATCTGAAATGCCCAGTCTTGCATAGTTCAGTCACTATCACTCTTTCCCTTTTATATGACCTTGTATGACTTTGATATGCATCCTACATCTTCCTCTCACCAAAGGAATGTAACTTCTTTATGGGCAGGAACTGTTTCCCTTCTTAACTTTGCAGTTTCATCACTTAAAGCAATGCTTGGTACATAGTAAGTAATTAATAGATGTTTGCTGAATTGAAGCAAGTCTCTGACAGATGGTCACTATCTGAAGATCTTAACATTGGATTCTACTTCAAGACAGATTTAATTATTCAGAAATCTTTTCCATCATATCAAATTGAAATCTGCTTCTGAATATTTGAGAAGAAATACTCTGGAGACAGGGTAGAAGTGGGGGTCAAAAAAACTGAAAAGTTCTGTACCCCTAGTAAAACAACTAGATACAACTTCACTCAAGCCAGATTAGACTGGTTAAAAAAAAAAAAAAAAAAGTAATCCCATATGGGGGTCTCATAATTGAATGTGGAGGTTGTGACATCATTATTTATCATCAGTAAATATTTGACTTGTATACTTATTTTATATACCCATATACCCGGGGTTATGCAAGGATTTCTCAAGCAAAAAGGGGTCAAGAGTGGGAAAAATTTAAGAAGCCCTGCTTTAGAATGATGGCTGTGGCTTTGAAAGTCACCTCATTCAATAAGTATCATAGACTAGTGCTGCTGACATTGTTTGGATAGCATCCCATAGATGAAGACCCCAAGCTGACCAAAAAAAAAAGAAAAAACCTGGCCTCTTCCTCATGCTACCAGTAATAGGAACAACCCAACCCAGGGATTACACCAGCTATACCTGATGATGGTGTGCATCCCCCTCACTTGGGGGGTGCTCTTCAGCACACTAAGGGTCCTTGGGAGAGGATGACATTGGTGGGCGGAGGCCAAGGCTGCCCTGGAAATCAAGAGAAAAACTATGTTAGTGAAGGTCCATCAAAGGAGAGGCAGAGCCATATCACCACCACAGCCAAAGAAAGGACAAGAGAGAAACTTCCCCAACTACCCACCCCAGCCAGGATGGTTCTGCCAGGGCCAGAGAGCAGAGGGTGCATTGCATCATACATACGTGACAGCTGATTCTTCTAGGCTAAGTTCCCCTTCCACCCACAGTATTCTATGACAACTATTGAAGACCTCTGCCCCCTCCAAGCCTGAAACCAGATAAGCAAACTTATCTGGAGACTTGACTAGAAACTATGAGCACACTCCTTTTGGGGGGGGGGAGGGGAAGAGAGAGAGAGAGATATGTCTCAGCTGGAAATTGAGGCACCTCGGGACCACAGCCTTAGGTGCCAACTTCATTGCGGACCAGAGTGGGGCAGCTACATTCAGACATGTAGCCCAAACACTATTCTGAAAGCTGTGCAACACTTCACAAGCTTGATGGTAACCAATATCTAGGGGACAAAAAGTCCAGAGGCCTTTGGGCCATTTACACTGGCTACTTAGTTCATTTCCTGCAGAGAGAAATTTAGCCAAGAATGTCCACTACAGGCCAAATCCAAATCAACTGCATCCTAACCCCTCCACCACAGGGCTTCCTTCATTCGGGACTGAAGCCTGCTGTGCTGCTATTCGCTCCCACGGGGCTGAGATAGATGCCATCTCCTTTTTCTGGAGCCCAGTAAGGAGGGAAGACCAAGTACTCACCAGGTACAATAAGGGGGGTCCCCCTATCTGCTATACTTTGGGAGCAACACTGGGGCCGAGGGTTAATAAACACACAAGCCAGTCATTAAGCAGCAGATTATTAGGCAAGAAGAAAGGAGGGGAGATGATGGGAATATCCAATTTGGATACACCAACCTCTCTCTCTTCTTGGCCAAGCAGATGCAAATCACAATAGCATGTAGTACTTATAATAAAGCCCATCTGGCAGGCAGCACCTCCAAGCTGTTCTGGCAATCTCACCACGTTATGGGACATCTTTTTACATGACTAATCCACGGGACTTCAAGTTATCTTAACTTTGAGCCTTGCCTAAACACAGGCATGTCTAACTGCTTTCTAGGTGAGGAAGCACCTAGGAGGGGGTGAAAGTGACAGTGAATCAGCTCCTACATCTGTAAATAATCCTTCTATGTAATCCAAAGGCACGATTTAGGGGAGTTGCTCCAGGGACAGGCAGGAAAAATGGTCATATGATAAATAGTGGTAATGTATGGTTAGGGGTAGGACTGAGGGAATAGGAAGAGAAGAACAGGAAATAAATATGTATAACAAAGACCAGGAAATAGCCTGTTCTCAATGGCACTTTTTCAGTTCGTCTAGTTCAAATGACAAAGCTGGTCAACTCTGACAGTGTCATATGTCGGAGAAGGATTGCAAGAACTTTAGTCCCCTGGAATTTTTATTATGAAACGGAACACCTCAGTGGGCCAGGAAGTTAAGCTGGATCTGGTTTGTGAGGGAGAATTGTAGCAGCTTTTTCTGCCCTCTCTTAACTATTCCTCTCTCCAGCTAAGAAGCAGATTTCTTTAATACTCTACTGCTTCAGGTTTACACAGAAATGATTAATCATAGGCTTTAAAGTCTTAGCTTCTTGAAAAAAAAATTTTTTGATTTGGCCCAGAAGTTTCCTGCAGCCAAGGTCAAGGTTGGAAAGGGTGAGGTGAGTTGAGTTCCTGGCCACTAATCAAGAAGGTAGGCAATTAAATTCCACATTCTCACAAAAAAGCAAACAACAAATGACAAAAAAAAAAAAAAAAAAAAAAAACCCAAACCCTAAAAAACCAGTCCTGTGGAGGTTGGTTGATGACCTGTGTAGACTGTTAAAGGCATAAGTCACTACCACAATTTGGGACCAAACAAGCTTGGGGTGGAGAGACTTAAATAGAAATCAGTCTCGTGCTTGTGATTCTGAACAGACGAGGAATGATTTTGTTGTTGTTATTCATTTTTTTAAAAATCTAATTATTTCTTTGGGATCAAATCTATGGTGTCTGGATACATTTCTCTTGGGAATGAGTCACAATTCACACACACTAATTCCCGGAAAAGAAATGGAAGGGAAGACATAGCCACACAAGGGAGAGTCCTGCTTCAGCAGACACTGGGGAGGTGGTGATGGTGGTGGATCTGTCAGAGCTGCTCCAACTACATCTAATCGGAGAAATCTTTCCCTGCTCTGAAGAATTCATCCCTTTTCCAATAACCATACATCAAATTGCCTTCTCCAAATGTTCTCCAAAGTGAACTATAAGCACTCACAGATTATCCAGAGGCTCTTACAGTTTAAGACTGTGTGCTACGTGATAGACTAGTGTGAGTAACTGCATCCAGGCTCTCCTACTGCCCCATGCTTGGATGGAATTGTTAAGATTGCACGGCTGGGCACAGCTGGCAAACCCATCATGTGTGCTGTCTGTGGAAGTATAAGAGCAAACAGCTAAGTGTCCTCTCTAGCTTCTGGCTCAGGTCCTAGGTTGTTGGCTTGCACAGTATCATAAAAAAAAAAATATCCTGGAGAGGGTGCTGTAGGCCGTGCCTGGAGGGAAGGGGGGCAGGCAGCATGCCCTCAGTGTCCTACCTGTGGATCCTGTGCCCATGCATAAGCACACACCAAACTCCACATGCAAATGAGCCCAGTCAAAGAGAGGAGAGGGACAGTGGGCCCAACTACCAAGCTAACACAATTAGTATCAGAATCAAAAGAGTGCAACTTTTTCCTCACATATCCCAGCGTAGCTTCCTCTGCTCACCAGATTGAAGATTATGTTCAGGGAAGACACAAGGCAGGAAACACATAGGGTTCATTAAAAAAAAACAACAACAATAACGAAAACAAAGAGAAGAAAGCTATTTAGTTAAGGCCTTGCCAGTCACTCCCAGGAGGGGTTCACACTGCTGGTCACACATCCCAGTTTCATCACAGAGGCTCTTGGACATAATAACGGTAGGAGAGTTTTACAACATCAGCCTTTATTTACTTCATGGATGGGCTGTACTTTATAGGCTGAGCTGCTGCAGAGTCCCAAGATGCCACCGAATCCAGGGATCTTCAAATATCATACCTTCCCAGTCAGGTGCCCTAAGTCTAAGTGTCTGAAACCAGACAAAGGGAGGTCCCAGTCTACTTGTAGCTGGCTTCCATGTGGTACCAAGAGAGTGATAATGGAAGCCAGAGAAGAATAAGGAGAATCTTCAGGATCACCAAGTATGTGTCCACACAAGCCAAGTCAGTTCCTAGAGCTCTTCCCACCCATTCCAGCCCTCCCCCATCTGAAGATAGAGCAGAGATTAGGCTATTTCTAACCCACTGTTTCCCAATCATGCTCTGACATCTGACAGTGGCCCCAGATTTGTCAATATACTGAATTCTTTTGTTACTTTTCGCCATATTTTAACAAGAAAGATGGAGGAATTACAGTAGAGAGAGGATAGTTGGATGAGATTAGAGGAGAAAGATGGTTCCACAGATGACAAGATTGGAGCTGTATTTTACTAATAAGATGGCTAAACAGAGTAAAGGAGAGAGGGGAGCACCTTCCTATTTCATTCAGTGAAACTGAGTGAGGGCAGGAAATTCTATAGACCAGACCACTAATCCTATGTCCCTGCAGACTGCCCATTGATGCCTCAGCCTGGTAATGTGTCTTCAAGGGGCCCTGGAAGGAACTTCTCCCAAGCATAGTAATCATATTTCCTGTGTCTGAAGAAGGTACTTGGGGCCTCCTACCACCACTTCCTGGTGGCTGACCAATGAATGGAAAATTCAGCAGGCTGCTCTCAGGCACTCTGTAAAAGTTGAAATTTTGGAAACTATTTTCATTTTTTTTTCTTTTGCAGAACAAAAACTTCAAAAGAAAACAAAGAACAAATAAAATAAAATCTGAGGTGACCAATTCTCAGAAAGTGCCTCATAAAGACAACATGCAGTTTTACAGGAAGCAGACCAGAGGCAAAGAGCTAAGCAGATGAAACAAGGACTGAACATGTGAGAGGCATTTCAAATACCAAACAGCTCTTATAGTTGACATATCCATCGTTAAATCACACCATCAATGTGGATTTGAGTAACTAAAGCATGGCTTCTCCCTAAAGAAAATTATGTTTTGGACTACAAACTTGAGGACCATGTGTTCTAATACTGCTGTTAACACTAACTCCTGACTCCTATATCAATGCATTTTCTGGATTAAAATAATAAAGCTATTTTAGAACATACCTTTCATAGTAATGGGTTTTGCTGTTACGAAATGTGGTGCTACAGGATTCCTAACCTAATTCCAAACTAATTTCGAGTTTTAAATTCTAAATGGATCCCAAAGTCTCAAAGCATTTTTTAGTTGTTCAGAGAAAGCAGAACTACCTAAGACAATCACCTATGAATATTTCCCAAGTGAACATCCCCAAACATTCTGAAATGGCAACCATTTCCCCACTTAATAACTTGTTTTTCAGAAAAACAAATGACTTTGGGGGCCAGTGGTGCTTTGTTTGCTTCAACAATAATGGATTCAAGCCTTTTCTATTATTTGTTGTTTAAATCAGGAGCTTAAGTTTAAATTCACTAATGAGATTTTCTCCGGGAGGCCTTTGAGAGAGATTCCAAGGACAACAAAGGAACTAGCTTCAACATGTCCTGGATAGGTTGTTCATTTTCTCTGAGGCCCTTAAGGACTCTATTGCTCAGTAAAAATCCCTTTCAATTTGGAGATTCTCATTCTGATCACTAGATGATTCAATGATTCTATCAAAGAATAATATGAACCAGGAAAATCTGGTTTATTTAGAAATATATCTTGATTACTTAAGTCTTCCTACATAATCCCAGTTCAAGCCAAGGTACTGGAAATACCTCATTTGTTGCAAACAGGACAACATGAAAATTCTTACCTGACGCTGAGTTCACGCTGTGGCAGCAACACAGAAAGACAAAATGCAATTGGGGTTATACATCATTAATAGCAACATAGGCATTATTTTGCTTTTCAAAGGCAGAAAAAACACAACTGATTCACACTACATCTTCATGATATCACTCATGTAAAACTTTTTACAATTATGAAGGCTTGGGATTTCTTGGTCTATACAGCAAGCACAGGGATAAGCTCAGTCAAATTCCAGACTGGGGGATCATCAGTGTAGCAAGAGTGGAAGGGGAAAAGTCGGCTACTAGCTTGGTCAAGACCTTTTCTGCTTCTGTATCACCAGGTGAATAGTCTAGGCATCCAGGTCTCCCAAGTCCGGGTTGTTCTGCCCTATTACATGTCTTCTGATGGGATAGACAGCATGATTCATGATTCTGGTTTCTCCAAAAAGAGAAAGAGGTCTAATACAATGTCCTGCAGTCCTCAGCTGGGATGTCAGGGAACCTACCTCAAAGCCCAGTCAACCTTGAACACAGGGAGGGGCCAATTCTACGTGGCAAAATACCACTCATGGTTTAGCAGAGAGTACAAAGGGACTCTCATCTTTCATTGCAAAGGGTGGGAACTACTGTGGCTAGGACAACACATAGCCACAACACCACCCTGCACAAAAGGACTACTCAGTAAATCTTTGTGGACAGAATAAGTAATAAGCACAAGGTAGAAAGAAATGCATCAAAAGGCATGAAGAAATCTGGTAAAATTAACCTCATGTGGTCACTCCTGGATGGCCTGCTTCCAGTATGGTTGAAAGACTTTTTGGAATTCCTTAAATTTAATGTTAGATCTTAATAATTTGACACTAAAGATCTAGGATTAATCAGACCGGTGAAGAAAAAGTCGGGATGGGAGAAGCACAGATAGAGATGGCCCATCAAAGCAGGTACCTCAAAGATATCACTAATCCTTTCCACAGATTTTAGAAGAAGGGACATATACCATGAATATAATTTAAGTAAAGCCTGCCTATAAACAAAGGGATGGAGTGGATGAATAGGGAAGACCTTGGAGGCAATGTAGCACAGTGGAAAGAGTAGCTTCTACTCGATCATCAAGATCTTTGTTTAGGTTCTGCCTCTAATATATACTAGCTACAAAGCCATGAACAAATCACTTTCTCTCTCTGGGCTTTCATCTCCATTTAAAAAATGAAGATGATAAATAACTGCAGTACTTACCCTCATAGGAATTTTGGGAAGATCAAAGGAGAAAATGTATGTAAAAGGGTTTTGCCAACCTTAAAATGCTGTATGTCTATTTTTGTGATTGTGATAATGTCTTAAGATGACATACTTATCGCATTATTAAAGACCCAGATAGCTCTGAGGCTCTGAAAGAAATACCTCTTTACCCATTTTTCTCTGAGCAACCAAAATTACTACTCATGGAGATAAGGCAATTGTGTGCTAGTACATAGGTATAACTCAGAAAACTATATTACCATATTATTAGCCATAATATAGTTTCAAAAGGTTTCAGTACAACAAAGAAGCTGTCATTCTCTGCTGTCTGTCTCTGAGAGGCGCAAATCCATGTCTATGAGCACTTAACATGTTAGAGACAGGGAGCAGCAGTGAGTATGGGGAAAGCAATTATGCTCACATTTTCCAGAATGTTCATCTATTCTTTTAGGAACTGAGCAGTAAAAATTAACAAAAAGAAAATCCATTAGAACTAAAATCTTCTTAGTGTACCTCGATAATATGAATGATAGTGAAGGCCCTTATGGTAAAGGAGCTGGGGAGAGACTGGAAAAGACTTGGCTATGACTTAGTTTATTATGTGAAATAGAAGAGGCAAAATACCCTCAGGAGCCTAATAAACAGGGGAAAAGAATGGGCCCACACACATGTGAAACAAAGAATGAGGCAGCTCACCGTGACCAAGACTCAAGCCTCAGTTTTTAATTAAGGGCCTTCTGTTGGCTCTTTCCGCTTACTCAAAGCTCACCTCTTCCAGTTGGCTGTGGACATGCTGAACAATCAGATCAATGGCCACGGTATTTCCACTCCCTTAGGGGATAAGAGGAAGAAAAAGGCATGCTTGGTTACAAAGTATAAGCACAAGGACCAGAAATCGGATCTTTTTAGAGGAAAACTTTCCCTACCCACCCTCACCACTCATTTCCTAGCAACTGCTAAAATGACTGCAAGAAATAGTTTCTTTTGGGGTGGAAGAAGGTATCAGGCAAAAATTATTCTTGGTCAATGATTATGCAAATTCAAAAAGTTTCACTGGCTATTAATTGGGAGGGTTCTACTGCTATGGGGTGAAAGGCACTGCTTGGGCTAAAATTACTGAAATAATTTCTACTTTAAAAAAAAGCAAGAGCACCATGCTCTCTCATCAACTCTCCCATTCCTTATTTAAATAAAGCACCTGGAAATAATACAAATAACTTCTGTCTCTGTGACTCCCAGAAAGACCACAGCAACCAGCAGAGAGCCAGGCAACTGAATAGTTCCACTGAGAAGAGGTGCATAAACCTTGGTTTCTAGTTCAAGAAAGCATGAGTGGCTATCAATCTCAATTTTCTTTAAGGGCAAACAATGGGGTAACTTGATATTTTCTATAGGGACTGGGGTATTTTCATACAGAGGCAGCAAAACAATTAAGAACAATCATCTACTACTCATCCAACCAATAAAAAAATTTATCCACTAAACAACAATTGCTCAGTAAGAAGGTATAATACTTGGAAATAAAAGTCTACAAAGAAAGAGAGGAGAAACAGTTCACAGAGGGCCTGGAGAAATGAATGACACAGGTTCTGGATCCTAGGGATATTGTAATATCTTATACAGGTAGACTAGGGGAAAAGTGGGAGAAGGGCAAAGAAGCTTGGAATAGAGAGACTCAATTGCTTATAAGTAGGTGGCAAGTGGTACAGAATAGTAGTGTTGAGGAGTCAGAGATACCCTAACAGTGATGGAGTCCCCGGGCCAGTATCACAGGTTTTTTGAGAAAGAATTCAGAGTCCCAATCTGCAAGCAGAAGTTTTTGGCAAAAAAGATGGATTTATTTACACTAAGAAGCCACTCAGTGGGCCAAATTCTTGATAGGAATTAGCAAAGGTTTGGGTACAGAATCTTGACTTTTATCCAGCCTTCTATGGTTTGGGGCTAGGGAGTGATTAGGTGCTAATTTTCAAATCAATAAAAGGTAGTGATTTTTTCTCCAGACCAAAGTGATTCCCAGATCAATTGGAAAGTGGGAGTTTCCCCGTGGGAACCAGGTAGGAGAGAAGGGATCATTTTTAATAATTTCCCCAGGCCAGGTGGCCACCCTCCACAAAGATAAGGGAGGCCCAGAGTCCTCTTACATCAATAGCATGATCACTAGTTAGGAAGAAATGAAGTGGACAGGAAAAAGCCAAGTTTTGTGAAGAGCTGAGATTATAGTAAGTAACCCAATGACTGAATACCAGAAGTAGCTTCCATAGGCCATTAAAATAACCCTAGTCCCTCTCCAATCCTTGGGGAACACTACAGATGCCCTAACTTCTTGCAATACTGTTCCAAACAACACCCCACCTGACAAATGAGTTAGCTCACCTCGGGGAACTACAATGTCTGCAAGCCGCATAGTGGGCTGGATATATTGGTCAAAGGATGGTTTGACAAATTTGTTGTACTGCTTGATGACCCCTTCGATGTCCCGACCTCTTTCACTGATATCTCTTCGAAGTCGTCGAACCAGGCGGATATCCGAGTCTGTGTCCACAAAAATCTTCATATCTAAGAGCTAAAGAAGGAGACCGGCTAAAGTGACATTTTTTTTTCCTGAGGGACATCTCAGTGAGACAGTCCACTCAGAGCAGAGGGAAAAGTAGTCAGAGTGGGCAGATGAACACAACAATGTATGAACAATGACCCAGAAGGAATTCTTTCTGGTCCAACAAGGTTAATCACTAATAGAAACCCATTATATACCAGACCAGAAGGCCTCAGGCACCCCTGAGGAGAATCTTTCCAAAGTTCATCTTGGGTAGCAGAATTTAGTCTGAAAGGTGTTGATTTAGCAAGACTAGAAGAAGTCACAAAAAAAGGACAGGGGTACTTAAAGCTTCATTTCCCTCATACTCTCCATCCATGACTGTAGTGGAATTTCCTGTTTACTTTCTTGTGCCATATTAGTGTCTGAAAGCAGTTCCCTACAAACTATCCCATCAAAATTCTTCTGGTTTACCTCTAACCATCAGAGCAGTCACATAGACAGGTGCTAGCCACTTTCTATGAAGCCTGCTGCCTTGTATGAGCTTTCCATTGAGAGCTCTCTGTGAACTCTTTTCACTCTTCATAGTTACCAATGCCTGGCAACTGGCAGTAGATCTCCTAAGGCCCTTGGCTACTTGACACCAAGGGTAGATGCACCCTCCATCTGTTTTCTAGCTTCATGCCCACTGCACACTCACCTCCAAGAGCTGCTTGTCTGCAAATGCCATGATTCCCTCAAAGATGATCACATTAGCCCCATACAGGGTTTTCTGCAAGATAATAATAAACTTGTCAGAGATCGCCATTAGCTATAGGAAGGGACCTAAAAAGAAAAGAAAAAGAGGAAGAGCGCTATTGTCAGCACCCTAACTGAAGGCTTTCAACCCCCAAATGTAATGAAAAGGCAGCCAGTTAAGTCCATGGAACTATTATCTAACCCATTTCCCCTGAGGTCCTGAAACAGTTAAGAGTCAAAACTACTGGCAGAGGGGTTTGAAGAATCCAACTGTGGCTGATGTTCTATCCTTCTTTACCCTTTACCCTTTAACCTCCCCCTCCCAAAAAAAGTTTACAAGGTACCAAGGTTCACTTGGCTGTGGTAAAGCAGTTCTCAAAATTCCTTTCTTTTGAAGGGCATTAGGGAAATAAACTGCTGTCTGCCTAAAATGAGAAAAAAATGCCAAATGTGACCTAGAGCCAGTGAGTGGGGGCTAGATGGAAACACCAAGAATCGAAGAGTACATCCCTTGCTTCCCATGCATTTGATAGCATAAATCCTCCTACCAGTGGAAAAAAAATGATCTGACCTGCCCATGATCTTCAACATCAGATTCAGCTTTTCCTTCAGAAATTCCAAAGTATGCCTGGCTATTTCATTCTAGCTCTTAGACAAGGTTAATCCTTGACAACTCTATCTATTCTTAGGAAGGATCCTTTCCTGAGCTCTAGATCCAGGCTCCAACACAGCTCTACCATACAGGCTCCCATCCCCCTAATTCCTGATCTTAACACTTACAGAATCTTAGTCAATCTTTAAGGTGCTTGGCACAAACACTACTCTAGGAATTAGCCTGATCCTCAATCTTGCCTCAGTTCTACCTCTTGTCCTCCAAAATCTTTAACAATGTCTGAGTCAGAAGGGATTACAAATCATCCTGTTCAATTGTCATTAAACAGGAATCCCCTAAAATTCCCCCAGAAGGAAATCAACTAGCCTCCACTTGAAAACTTTCAGTGAGGAGGAACTAGCGATTTCTAAGAAGATCCATTTCTCCCCGACCCTAGACAGCTATATCTGACAGGAAGTTCTTCCCTAAATCAAGACTAAATTTGCCTTTAAACCTATGCCTGAGCAAGAGCCTCCCTTACAGCATATCTTTGCCTTTTGGAGATCATGGTGATGAGACTTAAAAGGTCATAGGGGATAGCTTCCTCTTCCACAAAGTCAGATTTTTCTCACAGGAAAATGAGACTAAATGGTTCACAAACAAGAATGTGCTTCCTTAATCCAGAATCTTACTAAAATCCCAGGCAGAACTGGAATTAGATCTTGTAGCCCAAGGCACTCAAGTGAAATCTAATGATTGGATAGGGTTTTTAAATGGTTTCATTTCATTCACTGCATAAGGTACAGAGAGGTACCCAGGGGTCACTGAGTAATACCTGGGAGGGAGAAAAGGCAGGGCCTGAGGGAGATTCAATGATTCCCCATAATAAACTTTATTTTTTTTCAACCTTTACTTCCTGCAGAGTGTGGGACCTCAGACAAGCCAGGAAAGGCTGCACTAAGTTCAAGAGTATAAATGTATTTGGGAAACTCTGGCACCTTCTTCAGCAGCTCTGCATTGCATCGGCCCCCAGTGCCAACCATACCCAGTCCTTTTTCCGGCTGTGTGTGGTAAAATCATAGATGGGGATCTTCACACTCTTTCCCTGTTTCAGTTTCTTGAGGGTACAAACGATGAGATCAAAATCAAAGGCATCAGGGTGGTCAAAATTGAAGTCATTGTTGGCTGCCTGTTCCTGTTGTTGCTTGGTAAGTACCTGTCACAAAGAAAGCCTGGGGTAAAGAACTGAGGCGAGGAGATGAGCCTGTGCCCTCAGCAGACTAGGATAACTTCTCTCAGAAGAAAGACTTTGGAAGGAAACCTTTACTTAAGGCTTCTGCTGAAGAAGAGGAAAAAGGTATCTGAAAGGTCTTTTCAGAGATTGTGTGAAGTGCTTTACATTTATTATCTCACTTGATCCTCACAACAATCCTGAGAGATAGGTGTTATTATCCTCATTTTTCAGATGAGGAAACTGACTTTCCCAGAGTCACACCACTAAGAGATAAGGCAGGATTCAAACTCGTCTTCCTGACACTGTCTAATAACCCACCTGATGTACCACCCAGATGCCCTTCTTTCTGACAAAAAACTTATGACCCAGGTGCTCCAGGAAAGACAACACCTTCTCTTAGTTGTTTACTTGGTTAGTGCAAGGCAGGCGAGAGCCAGGCATAATCTGCTCTTGGGTGAAGAATGCTGCCAGGAAGCAAATGAGCAGCCTGGGCCGGAGCCCGTCATTCCTGAGAGGGCAGGCAGAGGAAGGCTGATAGATTAAGCCTGCTGTTTGTACTCTCCAGGACTGAGAGGCCCACATGCCCTCCTCGGAGGGACAGATGTCTCTCAACACACCAGGCTAAGGGCATGTACCTATCTGACACATTGGCTAATGTGGCCACTCCCTGCAGCAACCAGCTACTGCTTTGTGTGGGGTCATAGGAAGATACATGCATGTGTGTACTACAAGCATATGACAAAGTGACACTTCGAAACTGGTTTTCTAGAGCAGAGCAGAGGGAAGTTACATAAAGAACTGAGTCTTCAAGAAATAAAAAGGATTATGGAGAAAACTACAAAGCTGGCCATTTATATAGCTGTGACTTGGAATGGAGAGAATTCAATAGAAATACAAATTAAATAATATAAACAGAAGTCCTCAGATAAAAAACAAATCAAAACAAAACTGCAGAACACAATTTAATGTGATTTCCTTCTATCCACTGCCTCCACATGTTTTTCATGTGATATTATCTTATTTCCCCAGTTCTAAACATAGCAACAACCATTTTTCTCTCTCTAGTTATCCAAGGGCTTTGACTTTCTTCTCAACATCATGTTAACTATGAGTAAATCATGAATTCCCTATGTCTCTGATTCTTCTTCTTCTTTTTTTTTTTTGCTGAGGCAATTGAGAGTAAATGACTTGCCCAGGGTCACACAGCTAGGTAATGTTAAGTGTCTAAGACCAAATTTGAACTTAGGTCCTCCTGACTTTAGAGCTGGTGCTCTTTTCACTGTATCACCTAACTGCTCCTGTCTCTGATTCTTTACCAAGGAAGCACACTGATCAGTTCTAACCTATTTAAATATTCTAACCTAAATAAAGGGTTAAACATGACTTACCTTGTAGAAGGAATCCATGGACAGCAGGACTACCCAGGGGACATCCAGAGCTTCAATAATCATTCTGGCCACAGTGGTTTTCCCAGAGGCACTACCTCCACCCAGGCCTGTCAGGGAGAAAAGTAGGTTATGTGGAAGGAATGAGCTTTATTTTTTTAACTGAATCTTCACCTCTTAGTTCTAATGTCCAAAAAAATGGCACAGCTCTTGGAAGACCTGATATAGTTCCATTTTATGACCCTTAAAAGGCCCCTGAATATAAAGTGAATCTATCTAAGACTACAGTTCTTACTCTTATATCAGAGAGACTCTAAAGTCAGAGAGCAAAATGGCAAATGTTGTCTGGATGAGTAGATAAACAGGAATCAGAACTGGATACGACTTTCAACAAGCATAGGGTCTCAATTCTTTCCTGGAGTCTACCAAAGGGCTTCCCTGTTACCAGCATGGCTATAAAACAGACTCACCCATAGAAGGCTCTGATGGTCTTCATGAAAGAATAGGAGTCTTAAAGACATAAGAACCCAGGGGCAACAAACATTTAAATTTCAGGCTGTGACAATCTGGCCAGAGCAATGTCCACTTTAAGTTTATCATAAGTATTTGAGACTTACCAATGACAAAAGCTTCTTTTGACTGTGTCCCATGTTCATTGTACCAGGGGGGCCGCCCAGCTGTGTAGATTGTCCTTTTGCTGGTCCGCAACAGGGGTGGCTCAGATTTACACTGGCTAGTGGTCCGTTTCCGTGGTGATCGGCCTGTGCCCACAGGAGGAAGAAGTCTGTCTAGAGACTCAGCACTGCTGTTGTCAAGAAAAAAAAAAGGCAGTAGAATTTAGATGAAGAATCACTGCAATGGACCAGGAGGAAGTCTCCTTTCAACAGTCTGATACTTTGTATCATAGGTCAGTCACCTATTCTTATTCAATTTGATTTCATTTGGCATTTTTCTAAACTCAAATATACTTAATGGCCTTAATTAACCAATCTTCCTGTCTACAATTTCATTTAATAATCCAGTTTTGGTAAATTCATTTTTTAAGTTAAGAATCTGAGTCATAGGGAATTATAGATTTGCCCATAAAATCACATGGAATAAGAAATTAAGGTCCCTATTTAGAGACATGAGAATAGCTATCATAGTTGGGAACTAAAAAGATTAAGCAATATGTTAGAATCACAGATTTAAAGATACGAGGCACCATTTTTAGTCACATGAAAAAAATGCTTTAAATCATTATTGATTAGAGAAAAACAAATTAAGACAACCCCGAGGTACCACTTCACGTCTCTCAGATTGGCTAAGATGATAGGAAAAAATAATGATAAATATTGGAGAGGATATGGGAAAACTGGGACGTTATTGGTGGAATTGTGAACTGATCCAACCACTGTGGAGAACAATTTGGAACTATGCCCAAAGGGCTATCAAATTGTGCATACACTTTGATCCATCTACTGGATCTGTATCCCAAAGAGATCATAAAAAAGGAGAACCCCCCCCCACGTGTGCAAAAATGTTTGAAGCAGCTCTCTTTGTAGTGGCAAGGAATTGGAAACTGAGTAGATGCCAATCAATTGGAAAATGGCTGAATTGGCATATGAATGTAATGGAATATTATTGTACTATAAGGAATCATTAGCAGGCTTTCAGAAAACCTGGAAAGATTTATATGAACTGATGCTAAATGAGGTGAGTAGAACAAAGAGAACATTGTACACAGCAACCAGAAGATTATGTAATGATCAGCTATGACGTACTTGGCTCTTTTCAACAATTCAGGTGATTCGAGGAAATTCCAATAGCTTTGTGATGGAAGGAGCCATCCATACCCACAGAGAACTATGGAAACTGAATGTGCACCAAAGCATAGTATTTTCACCTATTATTTCTTGTTATTGTTTGTTTGCTTATTCTCATTCTCTCTCTCTCTCTCTCTCTCTCTCTCTCTCTCTCTCTCTCTCTCTCTCTCTCTCTCTCATTTTTCCCCCTTTTGATCTGATTTTTCTTGTGAAACATAATCAATTTGGAAATACATTTAAAAGAAGTGTACATGCTTAATCTATACGGGGGGGGGGAGAGAGAGAAAAATTTGGAACACAAGGTTTTGCAAAGGTGAGTACTGAAAACTATCTTTACATGTATTTGGAAGAATAAAAAGTTATTATAAAAAAAATAAAGATAAGAGGCACCTAGAAATAATTCAATCTTACTCCCTCATTTTACAGATAAGAAAACAGGCCTGGAGTGATTTCCCAGATCCACTCTAAGTCTAATACTCTTTCCATTACACACCCTGACTCCTTGAAAGATATACAATGACTAGCAGTAGAGGTGGCTCATGAATGGGAAGGAGAAACATACTGCATAATACTCTGAAGTTTTTCAAAAGGGCTTTCACACATTTGTTTCCTCTGGCATAGTGGAAAAAACAAGACATTAAAGACACAAGAGCACAGAGTCCTTCCTTACACTTCCTGATTAGTAGAGTGACCTTGGACTGGACCTCAGTTTCCTCATCTACAAAGTGAAGTTGAGTTAGCCAGCTTGAAAGCTCGAGACTGAATAGTTCTCTAGAGGTCACTTGTGGGACTTCCTCAGACTTGATCTTAGCAGCTGGCTTACCTTCTGCTCATCACTAGACAACAGGCAATGTGATGACCACCACAGAAAAAACAAGAACATTATGGTGACAGTCACAGAATAAAAATCCTGGTCCTAGCTATGTTAGCACCACTATTTTCATGATCCAGTGATATTTCTTTCTTGGGCTGTGTTAGGTTCTGTTTGGAGTAGACTACAATGTCACTGCTTATGACCAAAGCAGCCTGTGTATTGAGCCACCACAAGAAAGAGGAAGTAGCAGAAGTCCCTCAGCTGCCTGCATATGGACAAGTCAGTCTAGCTCTAACCTTCTGAACTTGTCAGAGATGCACAGCTGCAAGCCAGAGGATTAAAAAGATCAGCAATTCAGCCTGGACTTGAATAACACCAGCTCTCCAGTTCCCTCCCTCCCTCCCTCCTTTTGCAGCACAGGACTGGGCAGAATGGAGCATTTGTATTGGGCCTACTACTCTGGACCAAGGAACTTCCTACCTTCCGACAATCCTACTAGTATCCCCTCAGTGCCTCACCCCTTTCAGCACCACCATCCACAAAGGATTCTTATTAAGAGGGTTAAATTGGCTTTACTCTTAAGTTTTCTTCAGAAGTCTGAAAAGCTCTCTTTCCCTCTCTCTCCTCATCATCTCTGTTGCCTGTAGCTGGAAGTAGGATTTTTTTTTAGGCCTTTACCCTCACTGGGAAGTAGTCTGTTGAGCATTATCTCCTATACTTCGTTCAGTGACAGACACATAATAGCTTTATATTTAACTGCTGGGGATTTATGTTTGAGTAATAAATGACATGTAACTTAGGAAAGCAATTCCTCTCCAGGCTGAGCAGACAGGGCTCTGACCTCAGAGCTAGAAGACGATGGACTCGTGCTGTGATTTTTAAGGACTACTGCTCATTAAGTCCCTGGGGATAGCCCAAGATGCTTTTGTTTTGAAATGCCAATGTTCCCAGAGGCTCCCACTGCGAACAGAGGAGGAATGAGACTGAGAGAGACACAGTAGGCTAGGTGGGGGTCTGGGTTCTTCAGAAACTGGTGAGTAAAACAAAAGTGCCATCACATTTTATTATTCACCTTACATATATTTGGGGGTAGATTTAAGAATTAAGAGACAAGACAGAAAATTTAGATCAAAGTTTAGGCAGCATAAAAAAATATCCATCAATAATATCTGATGAGAAAAGCCCTCTGCCCCATCTCCTTAGAGAAAGAAACAAAAACATAACTACCCATCCTATCATGGAGAAAATGGATGAGCAAAATCAGAGCAATTAGTCAATATATTTTGCTCTGTTGAACCTCTGGTGCCTCTGAGGCAGCAATTAACTAGCAAGCACCATTCCCAAAGGAGGGTTGACATCAGTGGTGAGGCTGGGACATAAACAAAGATGTTCTGATGCAAAGATAATTGAAGAGTACATGTTTTGTAACCAAAAGCAGGCTTGTTGACTTCACTATTTTCCAAACATGAGAAGAAAAAATAAAATAAAATTTATTCCCCTGAATGGGATAAGGGGAAGGAAAGGAGAGATGAAGGACAAAGATGAGCTAAGTAATTTGCAATACTAATCAATGATTTAGTTGCTTTGGGCAAGCAGGCTGGCTCTATCAATTTATAGTGAATGTTCCCAGACCAAAACTCTACTGCACTTATGCAGATAGTTCAGGTGCTGATTGGTTTGGTGCACTTGATTTTCTCTGTTACAAAGGAGGGTTTATTGAGGGAAGGCGAATGGAATAACAGTTAGAAATGATGGGGACAAAAAGTATTCATATTTATTTTCATAGAATGGGGCTAAATAAAGCACCAACATTCAAAGGTACTTCACTAAATCAAAGTGGCACCGTCTGTTTTATCAGTGACAGATCTTCTTTCACAAAATCATAGAACAAAAGAGTTGGAAGGAAGCTCAGAGGTCCCAAGCTATACCTAAATAGGAATCTCCTCTATAACAACCATGACCAATAGTCATCCAAGTTGTCTGAAGACCTCCAGAGATGGGCAATTTGCTACCTATTAAGACAGTCTATTTCACTTTTAGATTTTATTAGAAGGAATCTTCTAATAAAAGTCTTTCCTTTTGAAACTTCCACTAATGACTCCAAGTTCCTCCTTTGGGTGGGAACAACTAGATGGTACAATGGATAAAGTGCTTGGCTAAGTCTGGAATTGGGAGGACTGGAGTTCAAATCTGTTGTGTGATCCTGAGTAAGTCACTTAATCTTGTCTGCCTGGGTTTCTCAATTGTTTAAATAAACAATCAAATTAGAGAAGGAAATGGCAAACTACTCAAACATCTCTGCCAAAAATGCCTTAAAAGAAATCAGGAAAAATTGGACATGACTAAAAACAAATCAATAACAACTTAAGTTCCCCTTCATTTTTTTTTTTTTTTTGGTAAGTAAAATATCTTCAATTCCTTTAAGCAATTCTGCCATGGTGTTCTCCAGGCCTCTTTCCAGCCTCTGCCAGCCAGGCCTCTTGTATGCCAATGTTTATCGTCAAAGTGGGGAATCCACTCTGAAATCTCCAAATCAGGAAACAGAATCATATAAATTTGGAATCTGAGAGGGCCTCAGAGATAAACAAGCTCAATATCTTCATTTAATAAACGAAGAGACTTTGGGTCCAGGGAGGTGAAAGATTTGTCCAGTATCTCCCCAGTTACTGCCTTACAATAAGAGAAAAAAGCCTCTAACTTCAGAAACATTGTTTAGCATCAAAGGAAGAAAGGTCTTCCTTTCAGCCTCTTCTTCACTAATCCATTTACTATTATTATTACCACTGAAACAAATGCAGTGAAATGACTACATTCCCTTTGTGAGTGGCATCTGCTTGAATTTCACTAGTTAATGTGGTCAGTTTAAAGATTTAATTTATAGTTAACTGAGGACTAAGAATCCAATAGAAAAAAAAAATCTCTCATCTGATAACCAACCATTCTTTAAGTCAACCACCAAATCTAAGTGTTTGGTTTGTTGGGTTCCCCCCCCCACATGAGTTTTGTGACTGTCTCCCTCTTATTTCCTTGTCCTCATGAGCTTATCTTCATTAGCTTCATATATTTCCTTTCAAAGACTACCCCAACAGCAGTTCATCTTGATACCTTGTAAAGATGAATGGGGGTGGTCTGACTTGAAATCCGGTCAGGCTTCCACAATTTAATAGGAAAAATGAGGCCAATGAAAACTGAGAGAAAGCCATTCCTATCCAGAGACTTGCAAACCTTCAAAATCTTACTATTATTCTGGCTACCAAATTTTCCCTGGGCACCCCACATCAGTTACAAAGTTTTCTCGTGCCCTCAGATAATAAAACTTCGCCTTATCAACTCACTGGGGGAAAGTTTCCCTTTCTGTGGAAAAAATGACATAGGGATCTTTTCTTACCCTCATTTACAGTTCTGCAAAGATGTTTCTGCCCCTGGAAAAGAAACTATATACGGAAACCAAACAAGCAATACCAGCTACAAGAATAATTTACAATTAACAAAGATTGGCACTGAAAACAAAGCCACCCCTGACCTGGAGAGTCAGGGATCTTTTACCTGGCTGCTGCCTGTTTGTTTGTGGATTTCCATAGATACATTCATACCAGCAGATCCTAGTGGCCAGCACTCCAATTGGAGGCTTGCTCTGAAGCCAATAGCAATAAAAACAATAAAACAACTCTGAGACTCACCTGCCTTCAGCTCCAAGGGCCCAGCACCCTGATATCCTGATCCCGGGGTAACCAGGAGGGCTGCTCATTCCCCAGCTTGTAGCAATCCCAGGACAATGATGTGGATCAAGCAGGATGCTCTGAATATCACTGATGTCTGAATATCTGATGTCTGACTCCTAAGTCAGGTGGAAGAGAATCTACTTCTAAACTTCCCAGTTCTTTTACCAAGACCTATAGTTCTCTGAACTTGGAATGACAGTTTGCCAGAAGAAATCTGGAGAAGTTCTTAGCTGACTGGGCTGTACCTCCATGACTGGCTATTCTAAAGGTGAGACTTGAGGGAATGATTCAGGAACCTGGTGTGGCAGAGGAAGGTGGAAATTTGAATTTTCTTTAAGGTGCAATTCAATGTTTCTGATGTGCTGGATGTAAGGGCAATAGGACCCACATTAGGAAAAAGCCAGTACGTGCTGCTCTGACTTCAATGTCCTGCACAGGCCAACAGGATAAGAGGATAACTTAGCTAAGAGATTATGTTCATTACTTGATATTAATAGCACTGACTTTGGTTTAAAAAAAAAAAACACCAAAACACAACCAGCCCAATAACAAACCAGTAGCACCTCACAAAGCTGCCCCTTTGGCTGTGACCTGGCTACAATATGCTTTGCTCTGGGCTCCCCCACCCCCCCACCCCGCCCAAGGCTCTGCTCTGATACGTTCTGGTGTCTGCCTTTAAGCAGTCCCAGCAGACCCGCTCTTTTTCTAGGAAAAGGCGAAGACCCAGGAGCTAGATTTAGTGGCCAGCCTGGGCGTTCCCAGGAAGAGTGGAGGGGCCTGAATCCCACCTGGTAAGGTTGCCCATTTCCTGAAGTTCTGCTCCACCCTTCAGAACAGGAGCAGGCGGAGCTGCATTAACACTAGGCAAGCAAAAGGGATCAACATCAGCCCCCAGGGCTCTCTTCCCTTCCTCCCTCCCACTCCAGCCTTAGCAGGAAGCTTTCCACTTCCCTTAAAAAAAAAAAAAAAAAAAAAAAAAAGAAAAACCAGTTAGAGCCAATGTCCTGGCCAGCAATGCCCCATCGAAGGGCACTCTCTGTCAGCTCCTCCCTCACGACAAGGTGCCTCTAACCAGGCATAAACAAACACGAAACTCTATACTCGAGGCTCGGGCAATGTAGCAACTAAGAATAACTGCTGCCCTCTCTCTCCTTTTCTCCTTCCCTGGTTTTGCTCTCCTCAGCCATCCCGGTGCCAAGGGAACTGAGTCTGCAGGGCTAAATTAGAGGCAGCAGCTAAGCTCTCCTGAAGTCTAGTGTGCACGTGGCCCAGAAGGCTGCACCCCCTGAGCTGGCAAGTCTTTACTTTGGCCCTCCAGAATAGGTTCTGGCTAGAATGGGCCCCAGCAAGTGCCAGGAGGAACATGCGCATTCCCTGCACCTCTTTCATCTAGAGTCATTTTTATTGGAACTTTTATAATTTCTGGATCCCCTAAGCAATCAGCCCTACTACTACCAAACTGAACTTCTTCCAGCCCCCTCCCCACTATAGCAAAACAACTGTAAGCACTATTCTGCCCTGCTTGGTCCCTTGCCTCTCTACCCAGAGAAGCAAAATAGGTTTTACTGATTGGCCAGGATTATTAATGATTTTTCAATGATTCTAGCCAGACTTCCTTATAGTGATTTTTTCATTTATATCCATTTAGTTATTTTGGATACTTAATCTGTTTATTTTAATTTGCATCAATTTATACAGTCTTTACTATGTTTTTGATGAATTTAATGAATATAATTCCTCATAATCACTTCTAACTCACAGTAATATTTCATTAAATTAATTGTTCAGTCACTCCCTAATCAATGGGAATCTACTTATAGTTGTTTCCAGAAAAGTGCTTCCATGAATATTTTGGTACATATTGGAACTTTGTTGCTGTCTTTGAATTTATTATGTTCTATAGATATGTTTGTTGTATCTTAGCCCCCTACTAGATTTGAAACTCCACAAGTAGCAAGGAAGTTCTATTAGCTAAATTTTCTCTAATTCACTTAGCCCTGAGCACAAGATATTTTGTACCTACTGACTGGAGAACAAATGAATGAAATTAGGGAACTGGGGTTTTTATAATTCCTGTCTTCTGGTGTCCCAACATGAAGAGGCAGTGATATGCCAAGACAAGATGAAGTCTGGAGTTTGACTAAAGTGTGGCAACAGGATTAATTTACTAGACTCAATGGCTATTGAAGGGCTACAAAACTGTGCATATCCTTTGACCCAGCAATGCTATTATTGGGTCTGTATCCCAAGGAAATCATAAAGGAGGGAAAAGGACTCACATGTGCGAAGATGTAGCAGCTCTTTTTGTAGTAGCAAAGAATTGGAAAATAAGTAGATGCCCATCAATCGGGGAATGGCTGAGCAAGTCGTGGTACATGAAGGTAATGGTCTATTATTGTTCTATAAAAAATGATGGACAAGCTGATTTTATAGAAAGGACTGGAAAGATTTACATGAACTGATGCTGAGCAAAACAAACAGAACCAGGAATAAGTTGTATACAAAAACAGCAAGAATGTGTGATGATCAACTATGAAGGACTTGGTTCTTTTCAGTGGTTCAGTAACCAAAGCAATCCCAATAGACTTTGGACAGAAAATGCCATCTGCTAAGGAGACTAAATGTTAATCCACAAATGCTATGTTCCCTACATTTTTCTTTAATCTCTCCTATGGTTTTTTGCTTTTGCTATGATTTTTCTCTAAACTTACTACAAAAAAAAAGAAAGAAAAAAAAGAAACTTCATAACCTAAACATTCAGTCATTTACTTGACATATTTATTTGTAAGTTTATATATTTATGTGTAAGACACTATTAGCTAATGGGAATAAAAAGAGAAAAGCTGAATCCTGTCTTTAGGAAGGCTAATTTCTATCAGAGGAAATAACCTATATAGAAACAACCTACATAGAAATAAACAAAAATACCTACAAAGTAAAGGATAGGTAGCAAGAAGGAACTCATCAAAGAAAGGCTCTTTGAGGTGAGTCCTGAAAGAAGGTAATCTGTGAATAAACACCTTTTAAGTGTAGATACAGAGCTAAGTGCCTGGGATACAAAGGCCAAAATAGTCCCTGTCCTCAAAGAGCTCCCATTATAATGAAAAAGACAAATATGGAAATAATTTGGCACACATAAGGTACAGAGTACCCATACAGAGAAGATAGAAGATCGTTTCAGAGAAGACACTAGCAGAGACTAGGGATTCTAAACCGAAGAAGTGAGCAGGTGCACTCTAGGTACAATGGCCAGCCCACACTACTGAGGCTCAAGGAAGGCATGGATTGTTGTGAGTGGGGAAGGAAGCAAGCAGGCAAGAACATAATATATGCTACAAAAATCATGTGAAATCAATCTGGAAAGACAGGTGGGGGCCTGACTGTGAAGGGCTTTAAATGCCAAAGGCAAGAGTCTGTATCTTATCCTCACCATCAGAGTTTCTAGAGTAGAGGAATGACTTGTTATGCCTGTGCTTTAGGAATATTAATTTAGCAGCTGTAAAGAAGGGACTGGAGAGGGAAGGCTAATTAAGAGGTTATCAAATTCAATAGTCCAGACAAGAGGTGATGACTGATGGGAGGGGCTGTGTAAATGACTAGTGACTTGCAAAAAATGCCCAAGAGGCAGGGGAACTGGCTGAAAATGAGGAATGAATGAGAACAAAGAGTCAAGGATAAACTGCCAGACTGAAAAGGCTCCCTCAACAGAAATAGAGAACTTAGGAAGAGGAGTGGATTTGGAAGGAAATGAATTCCATTTTCAGAAGATGAATTTGAAAGGCCTATAGGACATCTAGTTGGAGATGTTCAATAGGTATCTGGTGATGTGGAACTGAAGCTCAGGAAAAATTAAGATTGTAAGGCTGGAGATATATAGAGATAGATATATGATTATACATAGATATGCTGACATATAAAAACATAGATGCATTGTGCATGGACCTACATGTATATATGTGAAGTTCCCTGAACAGAAATGATAATTGAACCCATGAGCTGATAAAATCATGAAGAGAATGTGGATAAAGAAAAGGAGGCAGCCTAGGATGAAATCTTGGGGGACATTCAGTTTACAGGACAGGACATGATCCAACAAAAAAGTCTAGAGAATGGCTAGATAGGGAGGATAATCAAAATCAAAGTGTCACAAAAACCCAGGAAGGACTTTGTATACAGGAGGCAAAGTTGGACAATAATGTCAAGAGCTGCAGAGAAGTCAGGAAAGATGACTTGAGAAAAGCCAATGGATTTAAACAATTGAGATCATTGGTAGCCACAGAGAAAGCATTTCCCTTGAGTAATGAAGTCCAGACACAGATGGGGGATAAGTTGAAAAGTCAGTAAGAGAGGAAATAAAGGCAAATAATATAGATGGCTTCTAGAAATGTGATTATGAAAGGCAAAGAGCAATCAAGTGACAGGTGACAGCCTGAGGGGATGCTCTTTAAAATGAGGATGAAGACTTTTTTGTTTGTTTGTTTTTTTCCAGCAGCAGGGAAGGAGCAAATAAATAGCAAGAAGTAAAAAGGAGGAGATGGTTGAAAAGGTAAACTGTGGCAATAGACAGAATAAAGGGCATAAGTGGACAGGCTGGTCTTGTAATAAAGACCATCTCTTTGAAAGATTGGAGCAAAGTAAAACAGAGCTGGGAATCTCTAGGGAATGTAAGTTATAAAACAGGAAAGAGGAAGTTCACAAAGAACTGTCTATTTACTCAGTAAAAGCAGGAAGTTAAATCCTTTGCTAAGTGGAAGGAGTGATATAGGAGGCTTAAGGAAAGAGGTGTGAATATATGGTTAGGGCTGTGGAGAGTGAGAGACAATTAGGGGAAAATAAAAGTATAATGGAGAATCAAATAGGAAAGACTAAAAGACTGACTTACAGTAGTGAGGGCCTAGTTGAAATCAATTAACCTAAATTTGTGGTAGACCTAGCACAGTTGTGCTATCTCCTCTAATGCTGGTCAGCAGCACAAGAACAGGAGTAAAAGAGGCAGGGTTAGGGCTTGGCAAGGACAAAGGAATGAGAGATTCTAGAATTGAGGATCGAAATAAAATTGGAAAGGAAAGCTAGAGCGAAATGAGCAGAACCAGGAGATCATTGTACATAGCAACAACAATACTATATGATGATCTATTCTGATGGACATGGCTCTCTTCAACAATGAAATGCTTCATACTAGTTCCAGTTAGTTGTTCAGTGAAGAAAGCCATATACACCCAGAAAGAGGGATATGAAATGTGGACCACAACATAACATTTTCATGCTCTCTATTGATGTTTGCTTAAAGTATGTTTCCTTTCTGATTTTTTTTCTTGCAGATACGATTTTTCTTGCACAACAATGATAAGTGTGGAAATATGTATACATATATTCGATTTGTTAAGTATTTTAACATAATTAACATGTAATGGACTTCCTGCCATCTAGGGGAAGGGTGGGGACTAGGGGGGAAGAATATGTAATGGAAAGCTTTGTAAGGGTCAATGTTGAAGAATTACCCACACATATGTTTTGCAAATAAAAAGCTTTAATTAAAAAAAAAAAAAAAAGAAAAAAAAGAAAGGAAAGCTAGAGTAGGAGTGATGGCCTGGAAGAGCTCAGAAGGATGGATAGACAGGAAGTCACAGGAGAGATGAGTTCTGAGAGAAGTGAGGAGTAGGAGGTGGAAAGAAAACAATCTATTTTAAAAGAATTCTCTCCACTTCTCCTGAAACTGGCTTGTGTTTTAGCGACCTATTCACAAGCACTGAAGGTTAACTGTAACTGTAACATCAGGTAACTGTAGCATCAGGGTTACTGAATCCCTAACTTCCAGCCTGATTCCTTAGACATCCATTTCACTGTCCTTTTGGAACCCCAATCCTGAGGAATGCAGATCTCCCCTGAACTTATGACAGATGGCTATACCTCACTCCTGAAATTTCTGCAAAGAGACATTTTTAAGGATTTTTTTCAAGGTGGAAAATGGTTAGGGATGGATGGGTCTAGGGAAAAGACAGAATAGAAAGGTGACAGAATGTATGCTTTTCCCCCCACTGCTTTGGACTCTATTACTATACTTTTAAATATTTTCCCATACTATATATGTATGATACTATGCTTATGTACATTATGTATAATAAAATATACAATTGTGGTATAATATATTTATTTAATATTTTATTTTAAAAATAAATTTTCTTCATCACTTGTAATCCCTAATAGACTCTATGAGGAATGTCAAGGGAATGCTTTTCTTAGGGAAGTCTCCTAAAAATGTGAAACAGAATGGTTTGTAAAACTTAAAGTGGTACATACATTTATTGTTGTCATTATTATTAACCACAACAATAATAATAGCCATTTAATGGATCAGATCTTGAACTTATTTAATTAAAAAAAACCCTACTATAACTTTTCTCTCCCTCCCTCTTCTCTTCCTTCCTTTCCTTTTCTTTTCTTTTGAAGTGACTTGAGTTTCATGGCAGTAAAGAAATCCCAATGAAGAAATTCCCTCTATTCTTGGAGTTTAGGCTTAGGCTGAAAGCACTGAGAGGTTAAGGGTCTTTTTCAGGATCACACAATCCTAAGTATCAGAAGCAGGATTTAAAATACATATCTTTTTGACTCAATAGTGAGTTCTCTAAATTACCCTTCTTTACCACCACTTTTCTTTCTTTTGAGTTAATTGGGATTAAGTGACATGTACCTGAGGTCACATTTGAACTCAGGTCCTCCTGATTCCAGAACTGGTGCTCTATCCACTTCACCACCTAGTTGCCCCACCAAGCAGCCCCCACCATCTCTTTTTGAATTAGAATCCACAAGAAAGCCATTAACTTTTACTCATTAACCGAATACACAGCTTTTCCTAATGTTAGATTTTTAAAATACTAACTAAAATACTTCTGGTCAGTTATATAAAATGACAAGCAGTGTAGCTGCCAGGAAGGGCCCCTGACACATACAGGATATAATCTGGAGCAAATCATTTAAGCTTTCAATGTCCCAGGCAACTCTCTTAAGACCTTAAGTGACAAAGGAGGTGCCTCCTCCCCAAGTAGATAGAGGAGTTTCTTTCTCTAGGAGTTCCCTTTTATCACTGAAATCACAGGACCAGTCCCTATTTTTATTTCAGCAATACAGTTAGTATTCAGCACCCCATAAAGTGATAGCCAAATATCTCAATGTACCCAACAAATAGCTACATGTTTTCCATCTCTATACTCAATAAAGCTATGGCCATTATGAAGAAATTAAAAATGAAATAAATGCACAAGCAGTGTTGAAAGAACTGGTTGTCTTTGTTGTCCCTGTCTCCACCCCCCTCCCAAATTTCCTTCTCCCTCCCCCTTTTCCAGCCTGCTAATTAAGATCCATAAACTAAGTCTAGACTCAGGACCCCAAGGGAAACAAATCACATTCAGTCAATGGAAGATTTAACAGAACAAGAATTGGGTTTCTTTTCTCTGAAATGATAAGCAAGGAAAGGGACAATGACCTGGGTTTTTCTTCTTTTTCTCTTGTCTCTCTTTTTCAAACTTCTTCTATTGATTTGGCCAATAAAAGTATTAAGCACTTTATGGTGTTTTGGCAGACGATGTTTTCTCAATACCTCATGGTATAATGAAGTATTTTCAGTATGATTAAGACTGTTTTATGGATCATGGAATTAAACATACTTTTCTTCCCCAAACCAAAAGTTTCTGCTCTGAAATATAAGTTTCTCAACTAGAGTCTTGAATAAGCACTTCTCAGATACTTTTAAGGGATCTGCAAAAGGATAGCAAATTGCTCCCTCTGGTGGCAGAAATCCATGAAGTTAAATTAAAAACTTCAAAGTGGCACCCAAACTTCCATAGATTTAGTGAATGTTTTCTCAAAAAGCCCTATCCTAGATGACTAACTAGCTGGGGTCCTAAGAGACACAACAGACTCATCTCTCACTGCACAACAAAACAACTGACTTTAACACCCAAACTCTAAAGCCAGCATCCCAGGCTCTAAGCATCAGCATGCTTACATGTCATTTCTGAAAGAGAGAACCAAAATCTAAGTAGAAAATGCTTTCTTCCAGCTTCCTGTCACATCTCCATTCAACCTCTGCCTCTGCAATCTCCTAATATTGGGACCTACAGAGACCTTGCCCTAGAAGAGCTAAACCACTTCCTGCCTGGGGCCATACTTTCAAATTCATGAAGGCTCCCTCACATTGCCCCAAATGCCAGTCAGTGATTTTCCCCAGCCATCTTCCGCTTATGCCAATGGATGTGTGCCCTTTACACTTTTCTAGTTCTTATTCTGTGAATAATAATCAAACCAATAATACCATTGCTTCTAGAAAAGAAGTGTCAACCAATGGCTCCAATCACCATCCCATTCATTTCCCAAAACAAAAAACCTCTACTATGTGTTCTTATCCCCATTAGAGGGTATGCTTTTGGAGGATGAGGCAGCTAGGCAGCCAAGTAGATAAAGTTTAGGTCTGAAGTCAGGAAGATGAGTTTTCCTGAGTTCAGATCTGGCTTCAAAAACTTAGAAGTTATGTGACCATGGGCAAGTCACTTAATCTTGTTTGCCTCAGTTTCCTTATCTATAAAATGAGCTGGAGGAGGAAATGGTAAGCCACTCCAGTATCTTTTCCAAGAAACCCCAAACCACAAAGAGCTGGACAGGACTGAAAGTGACACAAAAGTTTTCTGAGGATGGGGTGGATCTCTTTTCTACACCTGTATAGGCAGTGCTACACACAATGCCTGGCACATAATATGAACTTAGTAAATCTTTTCATTCATTCATTTCTAAGTATATTTAGAAACACTAAGAGTATTATAACTCTCCTGATCAGGATCTATTTTTAATAGCCAATGAAAATAAAGCACATTTTTTCCATTTTTAAATATAAGAATGCTATGGATGTTCACAAAACACTCACCCACCTAACCAAAGATGGCTTTATTCACTCACTCACTATCTAGATATGGATTTTGTGGCATTCTATCATTCCACTCTCTGAAAACAAATTGCTTAAATTATAATTCCTACTACTTCTCTCAGAGAAAATGATATTCTTAAGTAGTTGTGAAGTTATTCCTCAGAAATTTGAACTGGAGAGGCACAGAAAAGGAAGATGTCTCCATTCCATGAGTCATTAAAATCCCTAACATAGAAGGATTCAATAAAATTGACATCCAGTGATTGGTCTTCAGCCTCTACTAAGCAGGATTCCAGCACACACAAAAACCACCACAACCAGGAACATATGGTATGATTTCTTATAGTAAGACAGGGGAAAAAAGAGGATTTTTCATTCTGTATTCTAATTCAAAAAATCTAAGAGGTAGATGAGTCATAAGAGATCATCTAGTCTAACCCAAAACTGAACAGAATTTCTCTCCCAAGACTGCCCCATAACATTCCTCATAGTAGTCAGTTTTTTAAAAATTAAAAAGCTTTACTGAAACATACCCTTCCACATTTGTTCAACTTTGTTTTAAAGATTTTTAAGAACCTCAAATCTGATTCTGTAACATCTACCTTTTTTTCCCTCCTTTTTTTGCTTCTGACCAATAATTTTTCCCATATGACAGCACTTCAGATAGCTGAAGACAGGTATCATGATCCCTTATATGTTCTTGAAATGCTGCCTATGGATTAAGGAAATCTGTTCTGTATTTCAAATTAATATTTTTGAATTCTCACATTGAAATGATGAGTTGTAAAAAGATATAGGTCAATAATCCTGGCATCTATGATACTCATTCAAATGGAACATTCTCAGAACTTAGAAACTCAAACAGCTGCAAGCAAAGAAACAAAGCCTGATGTTTAGAAAGGTTGGCATAGAAACTAGGCAGGTGTTAAGGAAATTAAGAACCCAGGATCCGGACCATAGACTTAGCAAAAATGTTTCCTCGGTCCATGAAGAGATGGAGCGGGATGAATATACACAATTCTAAGGAAAGCAAATTTTAGAATACATAAAGTTTAAAGGGGGCTAGTTCAGAATCTAGATACAAATAATAGATAACAGCTACATGCCGCAGAAGCCCTCCCCCCCCCCCCCCCATCGTGGGCAGCGGACGGAAGGAGTTAAAAAGGGATATGTATTAGGTGAGACCTCTAGGAGGTCCAGCCCTTAAAAGATCCTGCTCTAGCCAGACCATGTGAATAACCCCGGAAGTGGAGGGAAGGAAACCAGAAGATGTGTATAACAGATGGGGGCAGACAATCTTTTTTTTGTGTGTCATTGTCCCTTGTGGCAATTTGGTGAAATCTATTGACCCCTTCTCAGAATTTATATATTTTATATTAATTTGTTTCTACATTAATAATTGAAAGAAATTAGACATTTCAGTTGGAAGTTAGTGAAAAGGAAGTTGTTAATTCTCCCCCTTTCCAAGTTCAAGGACCCTCAGAAAGCTATGGAATCCTATAAGAGATCTCAAGTTAAGAACCCCTAGAATTCGGGTGTGGGCTAGTATCTAGGCGTGGAGGGAGCTATCTGAGTAGAGGAGCAGGTAAAGTGAGGGAAGGGGAAAAAAGGCGTTTCTCTGGAGCGAGAAGCAGAAAAAAAAAGGTGGGGCAGGAAGGCATTTGTCCGAGAGAAAAGAGGGGGCAAAAAAAAAAAGGGAGCGGGGCGGGAAGGAGAACAGGAAGGGGAAAGTATACCTAAGAGTCGGGGGGGGGGGAGGGGGGAAGGGCAGATGAAGGGGGGAAGGGCAGATGAAGGAGGGAAGCGGCTCCCTTAAGCCTGTTGCTAGCTGCACTCTTCTCTGCCCCGAATTCTCCCCTGGAACACAGTAGTGCTCAGGGACAGGAAGGGTCACGAAGAACACGTGCAGCAAGAGGCCCGGAGGGGCCTCCTCCGCAGTTCTTGGGCCAGAGCTCCGACCGAGGCAGGGCGCCCCCTCCCGGGCGCCAAGCTCTGGGTAAGACGGCGCGCGCTCCTGCGTTCGAGAGCTTTAGCTCCGCGCGCTCCTTGCCTCTGCCCCCTCCCTCGTTACCTGGCTTCGCACCGCGCCTCGCTCTCCGCCCCATCTTCCTGCTCATCTAGTCCCGGGGGAGTTTCCTCCGTGGGAGGCGACGGAGAGGCGGCAGCGGCCGAGAGGGGCAGCGTCAACGCCGTCGCCATTGCACCTCCAGATTCGTAAGGGGCCGGAGTCCCGGGCCGGAGCCGGGAGGAGGTGGACACAGACAGAGTAGGAGGTGGCGGCAGCGGTACGGAGAGAGAAGCGCTCCCACAAGGACTTCTGGGAGTTGTGGTTCCGCAGTCTTGCCTTGATTTTGGAGAGCAAGTACGGCGAGAACTACAAGTCCACTGGGGCTATATGGTGGGGCTTCCAGTGCATCCTGGGAGCGGTAGTCTTTGCTGGAAGCGACTAGACCATTGATTGGGGATTTCTCCGGACGCCAACCTTAAGGACAAGTGAGATGGGCGGGGAACTCATTCTGCGTAATTCCCCGTGCACTTTACTACGCCCTCATAGAGCTGACATTCCAGGAAGTTTCGCTGATCCAGCCCGCTTTCCTTCCTCAGATTGTCTCTGAGCACTTATTTTTGTGTGTGTGTGTATAAACCATATATAAACCTTGTCTTATAATTTAAGCACTTACCTACTGCCTCAACCCCTACTGCTACCACAAAGCACTTTGAGGAGAAACCGTGATGTTTTTAAACTTTACACACCCCTCCCTCACTAGTACCTAGCACAAATGTGCACGTAGTAAAAAAAAACCAAAAAAACAAAAAACCCTTCAATAAAAGCATGTTGAATCGAAGTCGTTGTCCAATCGAGATACTTTCAGAGGAACTTTCTTTCTACCCAGAACTCATCTTGGGTGGCATGACAGACTGCTCACCCTCTTCTTCCGCCCCAATTCCCGCCATTCTCCATGCCGGTTCTCTGCATGTGGAGCACTAGGCTGAGTAGCTAAGTGGAACGTGGGTAATTTTCCAGAGTGGTGACCAAGGAATTTGGTAGGAAGCAGATGCCCGGATTGCTCCGATGAAGCTCCAGTATTAGTTTCAACACCTCATTTCTCCAAACTTATCTTGTACCCACTACCCCCTTTCTGAAAGGAAAGTTAGCACAGCCTGAATTCTGGAACTTTGCATCCTTCTTCCATCAACCCTTTACTATGGTTAAACGAACTTTCAAGTAAGCCCAGTGGCTGAAGGGGCTTAGGAATTTCGAGTCGAGTGTGGCGTGAGGAAAGAGTAAGACTGGGGTGGAAAGGAGACTGAGACTGAGGTGGTACTAATAGAATTTGGGGTGATTAAGGAGGAATACTGGCTGAGGGCCAGGTTCTGGTCAGTTTCAAGAAATTTTGCTCCAAAGCACACAGTAGGCAGAAACCAGTTCCTGTACATCACAGTCTTCTTAAACCTGTCTGGTCCCAATCAGAGTTTGAAGTAGTGAATTAAAAATTGAACCTGATACAAAAGGAACCCTAGAAAATGAAAGCTCCTTAACACTTCCTAGCTGTGTGACCCTGGGCAAGTCACAACCCCAATTGCCTCAGCAAAAAAAAAAAAAAAAAAGTTCTTGCGACACCTGTGGTTCATTGACAAGGAGTAAAATTATTCTGGCATTCAAAGCCTTGTATAGCCCTTACCCTCCCTTACATTATTTTATATAACATTCCAGCCAAACTGGTCTTACAGATCATTCCCTCTTTTGCATTTTCAATTTTCCTTTTCCTGGGCTTCCTTCTCAGCCAGCAACTTACTTAGGTCTTCCTTCCCTCCCTAAATATTCCCCAAAGTCATCCTTTCAATGACTATCCTCTTTCCTTAATAAAATTTTAGTCTATAATCTTACTTAAATTCCTTGTAAACTAATTTCTATCCCCATCATTCCACAGAAATGACTCTAGAAAATCACTATCATTTTGCTTTGGCTTAGGTGATACTACATTCCCATGGTACTACTACTTCTCTGCTTGTCTCTTTTATAGATTCCTCCTCCTCCCAACCCTTAAACATCAATGTCCTCTAATTCTGTTTCACCATTTTCTCTGCTCTCTTTAAACTCTACCTAGTTTATCTCATTATTCTCCAGGGTTTTCAAGTATCTCTTTTATGCAGATGGTTCCTAAATCCATCTTTTGTTCGTTTCTTCCTAGAGCTGAAGCTCCAAGTTTTCAAGTTCCTGTAATATATGGCCACCAAAAAAATTATTCCCTTAACATAAAAGATCTTAAACTTAACTGAAAGGTAGTGTGATGTAACAGAAAGAGCCCTGGACTTTAGAGTTAGGAGAGACTTAGATTCAAATCTCACCTCTGACAATATCCATGGAAAAATTATTTAATTTTTGTGGCTTATTACCTATAAAGTGGAAACAATAATACCTGTAGTACCTACTTCGTAGAGTTATTGTGAGGATCAAATGTAAGGTGGTTTATAAATCACAAATGTTATTTCTTACTACTAGAATGTAAACTTTTTGAGAGTTGAGTTGGTGTCCAGTGTGTATCTTGTATCCCTAGCATCTAGTGCAGTATTTTACATAAGAGGGACACGTCATAGATGCCTGTTATATCATATTTGCATTGCATCTATAACAAAGTCTTAATCCACATTTTTCTCTGAGGGACTTGTTCTTTTCCTTAAGACCTCATTTAGATGACTGCTAAAGCCTTCCCTCAGTTACCCAGTTACGATCCTTTTCTCCTTCAATCTCTTTAAAACAATTTTATCATTCTCTAACTTATATGATTCAGTTATTTTCGTGTCCCCATTCATTCACTTAAGAAACATTAAGCCTCTTCTACTTCCAAAGAACAATGCTAAAACAATGGTAGGGAATAGGGAGGGGATAAGACCAGAACACATATATAGTAAAGGTATCAGGGTTGCAAAACAAAACAGTATGTGATATAGGAGAAAGTGTGCCACCAAGTAGGAGAGTTGGGAGGAGGGGGAGACCAGGAAAAGCTTCATCTGAGACAGCCCCTCACATAGTAAGAGGGCAGTATTTTTGTTTTCCCAGCGAATTCTGGGTCCTCAGGGGAATGGGAAGCCAAGTGCTGGGGAACCACTCCTGAAGCTGCATTGGACTTCCTTCCCCTTCTCCTCAAACTCACATCTCCAGAGGAGATGCTTCAGTCTCTGGAGCCATTCAGTCTTCCTCAGTCCTGGTTGGTCAAGAAGGTGTGACGTGTCTCGATGCCCACTTGTGACCCTCCCCCTCTCTGCACAACAAACTCACTCGAACCCAAGTCATGAAAAAGAATCAATAAACATTTATCTGATACGGTTGTTTTCATACATACAGGAATCGGCTTCTAGCCCGGTCCTTGCTGGCCCCGGGCTTTACACCACTGTACCCTCCAGCTCGGGTTGGGGGGCCTTACCAACTTTCACCCCGTGCTGGCCGGTGATTAAGGAGGGCACAGATCATCACACTTGGGGAGGGAGGAGGGGGCGCTCAGCCTTGGGTAGGTCGCCGTTAAAACACCTCTCGCAAATAAACACTTTGTAGATATAATATATATGTATATATGTGGTTACAAGGGATAAATTGAAACTTTTTTCCAAAATGCACTTATGTCTAAGAACGGGCATAAAAACCAAACAAAGCCCAAAGGGAGAGGACGCTCTGATGGGCTGGGACAGGCGGGCAAGTCCAGGGGTTCTCTCCGGACCTGCTCCAACAGGAGAGTCTGAATCGGCGGTGGTGGGATGGAGAGGGGGAAAGCAAGTCTGGCCCTCCCCAGTCCCAAAATGACCCCGACAGCAAGGGTTAGAGGCTTTTTGGGGAGGGTGAGGAATCTGTGAAAGGGCAGATTTCAGAGCCCTTGTGGAAGGCCGAGGCATAAGTATTGCCCTGCCCCCATCGCCTCTGCACGTGCAAATAAAGTGCATCCTTTTCTTTTTTACCTTGACATTCTGCCCACCCCTCTATCATACCCAAACTCTGCCCACCCCCCACCCGATCTCCCTGTGCAAGCGCTGGCCCTCCTCTCTGCATACACACACACACCCATCCCCTACCACTGAGGGCTGGATTTGGGTGCCCCAGCAAGGTCAGAGGTAGATCTGGAGAAGGTGGCCTTGATTATGTCAGTGGCAGCGAGAGATTGTGTGTGTGTTTTGGGAATAGGGACATCCGTAAATCCGGAACTCAGTGCCGGTGCTCCCCCTTCTGAGGGCGGAGGGGAAGCAGGGGGAAATCACATGTTGGGTAGGTGCGGAAGGTGGAGGACAGTGGCTGCAACACTCGAGCCCTCACCTGCCTGCAGCCATTCTAGATGTGACCCAGACCTGCCCATCCTTACCAAAGCCAGTGGAACCCACACACCCAATTTACCCAGGCGGGAGTAAAGTGCTAAAATCCAAATTAATAGAGACCCGTCTTGCTCTGCAGTTCAACCCTCCATCCCCAGGGATTCCTTGGTGGGGAGCCATGACCACCTGGTCTCCCAAAAGAGTATTAGCTCAAGGACTGAGGGCAGACCTCCTCTTTTGTATCCATGAGAACTACCTCCACCACCCTTTCCACATACACCTCTGACCCCAATAAACTATTCCCAGAAGCCCCAGGTTTGGGAGGAATTAACTAAAGGATAAGAGAAGATGGCTTGAGAGTAGAAGAAATGGTGTGTGTAAGCAACATAGCACATACCATCTCTACTCTGCCACTAGCCTTCTTCCAGTCTTGATCATCTTAGCAAAATAACCCTTCTGATATTTCAAAGAGCTCAGTTCTAGGTTGTTCCTCTTTTATCTCTCTACTCTTGATTTTCTCTGCTTCCTCTCAGGACTTTGGCTTTTCTCTTCTATCAATTTCCTCTTGTAGCTTTAAATCAATTCCTGTGTCTCCCTTCAAACTGGGGACCTCCTGATGGAAGGGATCAGTATCTCCCCTCTTATTCCAAGGTAAAGCAGAGGGAAGGGCCCAATTCCTCTAAGACACCACCATATAGGCTCAGCCCCTCTAATATACCTGGCCCTAAAGCGCTAGCCTAGGAGGACAGGAAAAGCAATGACATGTCCCAGCCCTAAGCCAAGGATTCCCATCTCCCCTTTTGTCCTTGCCCCTGAGGATAGCATCAACCTCAGTCTTGGTTACACACTGCTCTGAGGCAGCTGAGTCAAATAAGGGGGTAAGAAGGCTCAGAGGGGAAATTATCTTTGTGAGGTGTATCCCTGAGCCCAGCCTCACCATGAGGGTCTATGGGCAGGACTATGTCCACCTCCCCCATGGACCTGTGCTGGGGTGGGCCCTGCCCTGAAGGCTCTTTTTGGGGGTTGGAGAGATGCAGCCATGGCCTGAGTCACTAAATCCTCAGGTCCCTGACTGAGTTTCAGTAGCTGGAGGGAGTAGGAGAAAGTGGTCCTGGACCTGCCACTGTGATCCAAAATGTCAACTTCTGAGGCTCAGGGAAGCACTGGCTCCCCCAAAGTACAGTCGGTACCAGGAAACCCTTAGCACCAAAGTGTCAAAGATTAGACAATTTATAGTATAAAAAGGATATAAAATCATTTGTTACTTGTGAAGACAACTGGCTTTCTCACAATATCTAGGAGACACACACTGGGCAAATATAAAAATTCACATCACAGACTGTAGCTCCTACAAATGGATCCTTGGGGACACCTGGGGGAGCAGAGATCCCTTCCCCAACCAGCCCACTTATAACAGCTCCTTTATGTCTTTAGCTACATCCAAACTTCTCTCAACTTAAAGGGGCTTTCTTCTCTTCCAGGGAGAAAAGGGGATATAGAGGGAAGACCCAGTAATAAATTGGGTCATAATTATGTCTATTATCTTCATTAATGGAGGGGAGTGGTGGCACAGATAATCCATAAGAGCAAATAATCTAAAAACAATTTGTGTTTGGGAAGGCAGTGTAAGCTTCTGTGTGTGTACTAGACTAACTCTCCTTTTTCATTCTGACTGGCTCCTCATCTCAGGTGACTTTTCCTACATGAGGTCACACTATATTCGTGGGAAGAAGAGGGAAAAAAAGTCAACCTTGACTTTTACAAATTCACTAGTCCATAGCTATCACTTCCTTGTGGATTCCACTTTGCCTTGACCAATCTCCATCATAAGCCTGTGATGTGATGAGAAAAGTACTGGATTTGTTAGAGCAATTAGGTTCAAAGGTCAACTCTTCCTCCTTGGGGACCTCAGTAGCTTCTTGGGGCCTCAGTTTTTTAAATGTAAAATGAGTGAACAAAATGACCTCTAACGTCACTTCCGGTTCTAAAGCTACAATACAAGATCAGAACTCCTTCCAATTTCCCGAAAATCCATATTTAATCCTTTGCTGCCTCCAATCCTCTATCTAATTCTTTCTGCCATTAAATCTAAAGATAAAAGGTCCCAAAGGAGATTTGGAAATCAATTGGCTGGGGACTGAAGAAATGCTCAAAGGCAAGGTTACAGTGGATGCTAACTGCTTATTGAGGAGGATATGCTGGGGGCAATTCCCATTGCTTTCAAGAAATAAGAATTTCCTAACCATCTCACTAGTGCTAAGCACTCCCATCTTGAGGACACTCACTCTTCACCATCCACAAAGAAGGTGCCACATATCTCATTCCAACCTAGAGAGTCTGGAACCTGTAGATCATTCTACATGGAAGAGCATATCAGGAGCTGTAGACCCTTCCTATCATCAGCATCCCTGGAGCTATCATTAACATTAACTCTACTTTCTAGTCTCTGAGGCAGCAGCCAGTTTGGGCACCATGGTATGGGGAGGGAGAAGCTTTGTATATGGAGTCAGGTTTGGAATCTGACAAACTTCCATTTCCTGAGCCTCATTTTTTCATCTGTCACAATGAGGGAGTTGGACAAGATGATCTCAAAGACTCCCTTACAGTTCTAAATCCTATGATACTATGACTGCAGAAAACTAGTAAAAGTCAAGTGCAGAGAGAGCAAGGGGGTCTTGCACAACTTGCACAACTATGTTCTATCTCTATCACCACTAGTTCTGTGTGTAACTGTCACATGCAGAACATCAATCTTTCAAAACAGGGGATATGGAGCCCTAGAATACAAAGTACCAGAGCTACAGAGATGAAATTTACCTTCGCTAATTTCTGGCAATCTTCCCTCAACTCAACCAAGGGACCAGAGAAGTCAACACTCAGAGATAACGAATGATAGATGGGCAAGTCATCTAAGAGAACAGCTCCCAAGGGAAGGGAATATCAGAAAGTGGTTTTAAGGGTGTTCTCATCGGCCCTTCTACTTCATCACAATATTAGTCAGCCCTTCAGTTCTTAGTCTCCCTATACTCTCTGGTGGAGGGGAGTAGACAGATATAGAAGGAAGGAAAAAGAGAAAAGAAGGGATGAAGAAATACAAAGGGACTGCCTAGAATATATAAGTTCTATTCAAGAAAGTGGCTAGAGAGGGTTCAGGCTTACAGTGCTGAGAAGAAAAGCTATGGACATAGGTTGGGTCTTAGGACACTCTTGCCTAACTCTTCCCAAGAAACTACAAGCAATCCTTTTCAGAAAAACAATGCCATGAGAACACAAAAAGGGAGATCTCCTGAGAACAGGACCAGCACTTCTATCCAAAGGCTAAGAAATCAGAAATGTGAATGTAGAGCCAGTAAGTACAAGAAAGTCCAGACCCAATCATTCCTTCAACTAAAGCAAAAATATGTCACCTACCCTCAGGAGGAGACCTGAGAACCTAGATAGCCTTCCCTTTACCTCCCCAGTATAGCCCTGCCTCTCCAGAAGAAAGTTCTGGACCTTTAGCTCTTTTTCCAAAGTACCCCAAAGTCAGTTTATCCCTGGGAATGTGGGAAGAAGAGGGAGGTTTTCCTGGGGCCTCCACTCAAGATCACTCTTAAACAATTTCCAAGCATCCAGTCTTGGCTCTGAGAGATCATCTAGACATGGATCTCTCTCACTCCATCTCCCATACCCCCAGTGCCCAGAGCCCTCCAGACAAGTATCCTATCAGTCCCCATTAATCTCTTAGGAAGTCTTGTTGCTACTCCTAAGGAACCTCCCCCCTCCCACCCCTATTGCACTTTCTTCTCCCTTTGAACACCAACTGGTCCCCTCCTCAACCTGAGCACACTGCAATCCGTGTGTGTGTCTGTGTGTGTGTGTGTGTGTGTGTGTGTGTGTGTTTACCTGTGCACACCAAATGGCCCCTTCCCCAACCTGAGCACACTGCAACCCAGGCAAGCATGTGTATGACATGACAATGCATGTGGATGGACTAACTGACAAATCCTTAGATGGGCTGCCACAGCCTCTCTCAGTTAAACAAGGCTAAGAAGCAGGTCCCTGGGAGTGGTTTTCTTTTTCCTTCCAAAGGAACGGCCAGGGAGATAGGGAGAAGGATAGGAAAGCCAAAGAATGAGGGATGGGAGATCGGAGCCAGCTCCCTCCTCCCCTCCCTTCTCCTCTCCCTGGCCTGTAAACTCAGTACCCAGACAGTCTGAGAAGCAGCCTGGCCTCCCCAATCCCCACCCTCTCCCCCAGCCCCAGCCTCTGCTCACTTCTCAGGCACCTTACTGGCTCCCGATTTCCGGCTGGGCACCATTCGGTTCCCCTTGTCTCGAACACCCAAGGGCCAATCGTCCTGGGGCTTGGGGGAAGTCTTTGGGGGGGGGCCCTCAGAGGGCCGTTCCTTGGGTTTTCGGCCCCGCTTCTTTCCACTTGATGTGCTTTTCTTCTTCTCCTTGGCAGAGAGCTGCTCTCTGCTCTTGGGTTTGGGTGGGGAGTCTGCTGAGGTTCGGAACCAGTTCTATGGAGAGAAGAAAGCAGAGTGAAGGCTAGCAGATTCAGGAGTAATTATTATCCATGTCTAGTATGGTCAGTTTTTCCTTAAATGTTGGCTTCCCAATCTCACTATAACTATATGACCGACTCCCTCCTCCCATCCTTCCCAGACTCAAACCCAGCCTCCCCTTCCACCCACTCCTGATTCCAGGGGGACCAGGCTGAGAACCCTTGTTGCTGGGATTGTTATTCAAGAGGTTCAGCTGACAGTCCATGGTCCTCACCTCTGAATGTGTCTTGATGATGTGGTATTTAACACCGCTCTCAGAGCTGAACTCCTTCTGACACAGGAGGCATCGATACTTCCCCACCAAGTGGTCTCCCTGCAGTACACAGAGCTGGGTTCATGATCCCCCAAGCCCTCCATCTTGGCCCTGTCTCACAAGGCCTCAGAATATGCTTACAAGCAGTTCTGCAATCCTCAAACCCAAACAAAGCCAGGCAACACAAACATCCATTCTTCACCCCACCCCCAACACACATATACAAATCTCCCTCTCCTCCCACAGGGACTCAAGCAACTGAGAAGCTGCAGCCCCAGGGACAATAAAGTCTGTATGCCTCAGGAGGCCTGTCCACTGGGCCATTCTCAGAGAAAAGACCAGCATCCCCTTTGGAAAGGAGGTCCCATCTCCCTGGGTTAAGTGGGATGCTCAGAAGAGGCCTGTCAGTCTAAACCCAGAATGACACTATATACACAAGTCTCACTTCCCTGGGAGCCTCTTGAGCAGAGTAAAGAGAGTGTTCCAGCCTAGAAAATCTTTCTCGGTCACATCCCATCTTACTTTCTGCAAACCACTAATGAGCTTCTATCAGGGAAGTACCAATCATACTTCCCTATGTGAGAAAGCCCTCCTCATAAAATACCTAAACTATTCTGACAAGAGGATGGGAAGACAGCTGGACTTAACACTGCACCATGGCCTTAGAGCAACCTCTTTCCAAAGACTACTGATGACTCTCTCCTCTTGCCAAGACCAGACCAGCATGATTCCTGAAGTTCTCTAGTTAAATACCTCTCTTCCTTCCTATGGAATTGTCAGTTCTGGGTGAAGAGGCTGTGAGAGCCTGGCCCAAAGCCTTCTCTTGCTGCCCCTGCTTCCCTCTTAGAGCTCCCTGCGGTGTCTCCAGTTCAAGTTGCAAGGCCTTCCATTAAAATAGGCCAAATAAAAGGGACTATTGCTTTCAGCACTGATTAGCCCATCGAGCTCTTTTGTGATGCCTCTTTGAGTCCTAACAACAGACCCTAACAAAGGGAAAGATTTTCCACTACTTTGGATTAACTGAGAGGGCATCATTTCCTTCTGTGGTACAGATAACTGTGAAGGGATTATTTCATGTGAACCACTCTTCTCACTGTGACCCAAAAACTTGTACACAACTTCTATACCACTGCTAAGGCCCCTTCTGACAAACAGAATCCTGGGTAAGGGAATAGGAGACTGACCTTGGTGCAATTGGCCAAGTGGGCTTTCAGCCCAGACACACTGGAATAGATGGCTTCACAGCACTGGGAGGGAGACAGAAAACAGAGGCAGAGGAGAATCATGGGATGCTGCTGCTTTGTTGTATATAACATTCCCTTCCCTGGAAACCAATATCCCCTGCTCAGGTAATTGATGGGGTAAGAATAGGTGGGACCTCTGACGTTTCTTACAGTTTTAACATTCTGGGACACTATGGTGCTAAGAATAGGCCTGATCCCCCAAAAGTATCCCTAGGCAGGTGATCATTCTATACTGTCTCTCTTCCCATGAAAAAATTACAACAGGAGAGTTTCTTGGCCCTACTCCAAGGAAGGGAGCAGGGAGTTAAGGGGTGGAGACCTTGTCTCTTGTTTGCATCCACAGGAATCTCAGGACAAATCCCCAAACCTGAACCCCTTCTCATACTATAGCTTCTGTGACCTCTTACATATGGGCAATCTGAATGCTTGCTCAATGTCCCCAATACTCAAGGAAGTTAGATAGGGACTCATTTATGCTAAAGCTTCAGGAGAGATTCCTCATAACTCCAATGAGTTTGTTTAAAGTCAGAGCTGGAGACACAGGCAGGCTCTTCCCAGGGAAGGTCAAGTTTGGACTCTTTCTTCCCCTCCCCCAGCTTCCCCACATCTCTTATCCTTACATTATTAGGACAGTTGACATGACCTCTCTCCTTCACTTCATTCTTCCACGTCTCCAGCAGCTGGGGATTCAGTGTTGGGAGTCCTGGCCGAGTGTAATTAAGCTGCCAAACAATGTGTGTGATGGACGACAGCACAGCCTTCCCCACACATTGGCTCTCTTTGTGATGGGGGCAGGAGAGTACCAGGTAATCTGTGGCCAATCCCCTTACCTCCCCTCAAACCCCATTCTGCTCAATCATCTGTCTATATCATCCACTAACCTGGAACCACCATGATACAGAAAGAAGTCATGCAAGAAGGGATGGAAGGCATTCTCTACAGCTATAGACAGCACTCCAAAGGCCATCCCTGCCCCCCAAAGAGAGTCAACAGCAGTATAAACACTAAAAATAAATTGTGTAACCAATATTGGGACCAGAGAGAGTGAGGTTAAGAGGCACTGGGCCCTTGTTTAGAAACCCAGTCCTTTCAGAGATAGGAGTGGATATAACTTTTGAAGCCAACTGTCAAGGCAGTCATATGGTCAGTGATCTTCAAGCAGGTAACTAAAGAGGGCAAATGACCAGCCCCAAATTATTTAGCACTTCCCTCTTCTAGCTGTCTCACCCTCTTGGTTTCAGGCACAAGATCATCCTTCATTCGCCGCTTGGTCCAGTCCCGAGCTAGCTCATCCTCTGCAATCTCCTGGAGGTGAAACACTGCCACTTGAGCAGACGTCCGGCGGATCCGTCCGCTTGGTGTCCGCTCCATGTCCATCTCAACGTCTGGTTCAGGAGGTTTTCCTGCAGGCTCCTCAGGAGGCTAAGCAAGAAAAGGTAGGAACATAGCATTTTGGGGAAGTCATTACATTTCCAAGAACAGATGTTCATATAAACACAAATCTAAGGGGAAGAGTGAAAAGGGTATCTTACCGGAGTAGGATGCTCTGAGCGGAGGTGATAGTCATGGCCAGCCTTGGATTTGTAGGTCTTACCACAGTGAGGACAGGTGAACACAGGACTGTCCAGGTCACATGGCTGCTTCCCACAGCGTCTCTGGTGATACTGGTACCCCATGAGACTAGAGAAGGCAGCTGCACATCCCTGTGGATACAATGTTCACTAAGAGCGAGGCAATCTCACCCACAGTTAGTCCCAGTCATTTTTGGAGAGGGACCAGAGTCACAGAGCCCCACCAACTATCCATTTCATTATGGGAAACAGCAATACATATAAACTGAAGAACCCTTTTTAATGACCATTGTCACTGTCTTTCAACCTGTTCAGAACAAGTTGCCTGCCTAGAGACTCTCCCCAAATTGAGTGATCTCAAACACAAGGGACATTGGGGATGAGAAGCATGACTTTTGGAGATTTAGGGGTGGGGAATGGGAAATGACCTCATTGGGACACTTGAGTTTCCCCATCTGCTTCAGAACCTTCCTCAAACGTTCCCGTTCCTCTTGTTCATCCAACTCTGTAGGTTCCACATCTGTCAGGGGCTGAGGCTGGGGACAGACAAGGTCAAAGTTAGAATTAGCATCTTTCAAGAGATTTTCCTCCTTCAACATACATACATACCTTGATTGCCCTCCTCCCCCACCACATGTGCTTCTTCCTATTCCAATTTGTACATGCAAACAACATGCCTCTGTCCTTGTACCATTTGCATACCTTAATCCCCTCCAGGTAAAACACACATCCACACACCCTTAAACCTCACAGACATGCACAGGCCTATTCTAGCCTCCTTCATATGAGTAATCAACAAATGTAACTAATGTAAATACCAAAGAGGGGTAAGATACACCAGCCTGTCTTAGACAGAGGGATATGACTAGAGAGTGAGTTAATGGGTCAGCAAGCTGAGAGGACAATCGGTATGAGAGGGATCAGGGCCAGGGGGAGGGGAAGACAATCATACCTTGCTGCTGTGCTCTGCCATGGTATGGTAGTTGAGCCCTGCCTTTGACTTGAACTGTTTCTTGCAGTGTTGACACTTGAGAGCATCCTGTAGCTGGACAGCCCCCCAACCCCACTCCCAGTCAGGTATGGGGGCAGGGGACAAAAGGAGACAAAATCTACTCCCTCCTTCATTGTCACCCTTCCTTCCTTCTTTCAGGTCTTGGGAAGAATGGGGTCCAGGCAAACAGGAAGCAGCTTTCTTAATTCCAGGACACCTGGGTCCTGCAGCATCCTTAACCCTGGGCCCCGCTGCATCCTTACCCCTGGGCCCCAGGGTCTAATCTTATCCTTACCTTCTGACAAACATCCATGTGCTTTTTGAGGCCTACAATGGTTTTTCTGGTGATGACTCCACAGGTGGGACAGACGACCTCACCTTTCTCATGAAGGATTCTTTGCCACTGCTCCTCAGGGCTCCCTGGAGTGCAAGAAGTAAAGGATATGGGGAGAAAGGGATAAGAGAGACCCGGGCAGGTAAGGAAGGTGCCTGCAAGGCATCCATCTTCACATTCCAGAAGGCCTGTACTCAAATAAAGACATGTACTGGTCTTCTGCTCAAAAGTAAGTCCATGTCTTGGCCACCTATATCTGATTTCTCCTTTGAACCTGCCTGCCCAAAAGCATTCTCTTTCCTCATTTATAAGATCAGAGGAACACACTGCATTTTGAGGCTATTTGAGCCTTTTGTTCTCTGTATTCCCAAGAATCTCACAATTCTTGGTACTGTTCTGAAACCCTTAACCCCCCTCCCTGAATTTTCTCCAGGGCATCAAAGAAACTTGTCAGGAAAAGCTGAATTTGAAATATACTCTATTACCTAGGGAAACTTAACCTTTCTGAAATTTAGTTTCCTTAGCTGTAAAATGGGGATAATCGTAAACTCATTTGGATCAAATGTTTATGCTTTGAAAATCTTAAGAAAAATGTGAGTTATTATTATTATTATTATTGGGCCAGGAATCAGCCCATTCTTTGACATTACATTTTCTTAAGCTGGAAGAATTCTTCCACCCACTCACCTGTGCTCAGGTGAGCTGTGGGTATAGGTACCACCTCTTTCTTCACATTAGCCGCCAAGACCTTTTTCCTCCCCTCCTCAGCACTGCTGCTGGCTTCCAACTTCTTTGCACGATGGGCCTTGGCCTTATCCTCTGCCTTGGCAAGGCCTGGGAGGGATAAGGATTTCACTAATGGATCCACTGTCACATCTAGCACCCCAGTTCCAAATCTCTTTTGGATATACTAAGATTTACAGTGATACCTCCACGTCCCACCATAAGCTTCATGGAGATACTAAGAGTTTCTCAGGAAAACACAAAAACCCATAGGTATCTTCTCCACATTGATTCTCCAGGAATAATGAGCAGATAAGAGTAGACAGCCTATCTGATTTTTCTACTATGTTAATCTGAAGGACTTCCCCCTTTAAATATCTCTAGAGTTTTAAGTCTACCATTTTAGCATTGAATCTCAGGGACTTTCCCAGAACTCTTACCCAAGATGGGGACCTCCTACCCAAGGGATATTTTTGCATTATATATGTGGATAAATATAAGGTAAGCTACAAGAACAAATGAAACTGAACTTACTATGCAGCTATATTAAAAAATGTATCATATCACAAAATAAGTTTCTTTGGATCGAAGGATTAAAAGTTGAAAGATACCTTAAAAATTACCCAGTTCAACCTTATTTGACAGATGTGAAGAAGCCTCTCACCAAATTCTCTTTTCTACCTCCCAATTTATCATATTATTGAATATTATAGTTAGAAAACCAAATGATTCATATGCTAAATAGACAGCAAGCTCCATGAGGACATAGACTGTCTTAGTTCAATTTTGTATCTCCTTCAGAATGTTATAAGGTTCCCTACATAGTATAATGTTTAAGTTAGTACACACACACACACACACACACACACACACATTCATAGGGTGCACCTCATATTCGTGACAGTAAAAATTAGCCCATGGGTTAATTAGGATTAATTTGTCCCTAAAAGACAAGTGGTCAAAAGAACATAAGTTTTGAAAAGAAGAATTATAAACTCTTCACAACCATATGAATGACTGGTACAAATCACTTATAACAAAGAAATACAAATTAAACCACTGAGATTTCATTTTATATCCATCAAATTGCTAAAGATGATTAAAATAGACATTGATGGAGGAGCTAAAAGAAGACAGGCATACCAACATGTTGTTGAAACTATAATGGTCTGGTCTCCATCCTGAAAAACAATTTGAAATGATGAAAGAAGAGTCACTAAAATGTTCTTATCTTGGAACCTAGTAATTGCACTGCCAAGCATGGTTCCAAGGAGGTTAAAGACGGTCTCTATATATTATATATATCAAATATATATAATATTATGCCTCTTCTCCCCTTCATAGCCAAATGCCTGGGAAAATTTGTCTCTATTCATTATCTCTATTTCCTCTTTTCTCTGTCACTTCACTTTTTAACTCTTTACAACCTAGAAGTCAACCTCTCCCTTTACTTTTACTCATGTGACATTCTGTCAGTTGCCAAGTCACACCTACTTCCACATTAGTTCTTATATCAATCCCATTCTTTCTATTCATATTACAACCATGTGAATCCAGGCCCCACTCCCTCTCATCTGGACCTGCAGTAGTATCTTCCCACTTTCAAATTCACCAATCTGCCAAAGTGATATTTCTAAAACACAAGTCTGATCATGTCACCCTTCCTCATCTGGATTCTCTAATCCTGTCAACAAGCTTTTGTACCTTCCTATTATCTATGGCATTAAACCCCTCTGATATTTAAGGTCTTTCATAATATGGTTACTACCTTCCTTTTGAGGCTTCCTGCATGTTACTCAGCTTCATATATTCCAAGTTTTAGAGAAACTAGCTTTGATGGTCCCATTCATAATATTCCATGCCTAACCTCTTTGGATATTTGTATTATCCAGGCCTGCAATATAGTTTACTCTCTACCTCAGAGAATCCCTAGTTCCCTTAAAGATGGAAGTACCCCCCCCCCTCCTAAATGAGGTCTAACCTGATCTTCAGTTGCTAGAAACTTCCTTTATTCCCCATATATTACTTTGTAGGTATTTTATCCTGACTTTTATTTATATTTTTCCCCTAATAAAATATAAGCTTCTTTAAGGCAAGAATTGTGCTATTTTTGTCCCTTTTAGCTTTAGTGCCTAGCATATAGTAAGCACATAATAAATGTTTGTTAAACACATGAATAAATAGTAATATTTTTATAATAACAAAAAATAAAAAACAAAGTGGAAAATAGGTAAACAAATTGTGACATAGGAGTATAACAGAATATTATTGTGCTACAAAGATCAACAAATATGGCACCAAAATAGAGCAAACACTTTTTGTAGTAGTAAAGAATTGGAATACAATAGATGCACATCAACTAAGCATTGGATAAATAAACCTTGATATACTGGAATGGAATATTACTGTGCTGTAAGAAATTATAAATACAAAGAAACATTAGAAGTCTTACATGAACTGATGCAAAGTAAACAGAACCAGGAAAACTATACACATAATTACTGGAATAATCTAAATGGAAAGATTTTTTTTAAAAATTAATTCTGTACTTATGATCAAGCTTGGCTTTAAAGAACAGGTGAGAAACTCAACTTTCTACTCTTCTTGGCAGAAGTGAGAGACTATGGATATTGTATATATTGTCAGATTCATTTGATGTTCCAATAGTTTTGCTGAATTACTTTTTTTTCCTCTTGTTTTTATTTTTTATTGTAGAGGACGTCATTTTAGATAGAGGAGATAGGAAGGACATATTTGAAAATTAAAGTGATGTAAAAATAAGTTGTTATTTTTTTTAAATCCCAGATATGGGCAATTCAGAGAAGTATGATATGAACTAATATAGAAAAAGTGAAGAACCAAAGTCACAATATACACAGTAATATCACCCTAATGAAAATGAAAAAAAAAAAGCTGCCCATTTTATTTAGAGTGTTATTAGCAGTTTTAGGATGGTCATATTGTTACTTGCTTCTGACTTAGTGAACTCAAGACATAATAGTCAATGACAATAGTAATCTAGTGTTTGATAAATCCACGGATTCCAATTTCTGGGATAAGAACTCACTATCTGACAACAATTGCTGGGAAAATTGGAAAATATATGGCAGTAACTAGAAACTGACTAACATCTACCACTCTATACCAAGGTAAGATTGAAATGGGTTCATGATTTAAACAAAAAGGATGATACTGTAAGCAAATTAGGAGAACAAGGGATAATCTAACTCCCAGAACTGTGAAGAAGAGAGAGAGAAATTTATGGCCAAGGAACTAGAGAACATTATGAAATGTAAAGTAGATAATTTTGATTGCATTAAATTAAAAAGCTTTATAAAAAAATCTCCAGGGCCAGATGGATTTACATGTGAATTCTACCATTCAAAGAACAATTAATTCCAATACTATATAAATGATTTGAAAAAATAGGGAAAGAAGGTGTACTACCTTCTATGATACAGATATGGTGCTGATAGCTAAACCAGGTAGGGTGAAAACAGAGAAAGAAAACTATAGACCAATTTCCCTAATGAATATTGATGCAAAAATCTTAAATAAGATATTAGCAATGAGATTACAGAAAATCATCCCCAGGATAATACAATACGACCAAGTAGGATTTATACCAGGAATGCAGGGCTGGTTCAATATTAGGAAAACTATCAGCATAATCAATTATATTAATAACCAAACTAATAAAAACCATATGATTATCTCAATAGATGCAGAAAAAGCATTTGATAAAATCCAACACCCATTCCTATTAACAACACTAGAGAGTATAGGAATAAATGGGCTTTTCCTTAAAATGATTAGTAGTATCTACTTAAAACCATCAGCAAGCATTATATGTAATGGAGACAAACTAAAACCATTCCCAATAAGATCAGGAGTGAAACAAGGCTGTCCATTGTCACCATTATTATTTAATATTGTATTAGAAATGTTAGCTTTGGCAATAAGAGAAGAAAAAGAGATTAAAGGAGTTAGAGTAGGTAATGAGGAAACCAAATTATCACTCTTTGCAGATGACATGATGGTATACTTAGAGAACCCTAGAGACTCAACTAAAAAACTACTAGAAACAATTCACAACTTTAGCAAAGTTGCAGGATACAACATAAATCCACATATATCAGCAGCATTTTTATATGTTACCAACAAAGTCCAGCAACAAGAGATACAAAAAAAAAAATTCCATTCAAAATAACGGTTGATAGTATAAAATATTTGGGAATCTATCTGCCAAGGAAAAGTCAGGAACTATAAGAACTAAACTACAAAACACTTTCCACACAAATAAAGTTAGACCTAGTCAATTGGAAAAACATTAAGTGCTTATGGGTAGGCCAAACGAATATAATAAAAATGACAATACTACCCAAATTAATCTACTTATTTAGTGCCATACCAATCAAACTCCCAAGAAATTACTTTACAGATCTAGAAAAAATAGTAGTAAAGTTCATTTGGAAGAACAAAAGGTCAAGAATTTCAAGTGAATTAATGAAATAAAAGGCCGATGAAGGTGGCCTTGCTGAACCAGATCTAAAACTATATTATAAAGCAGCAGTCATCAAAACCATTTGGTACTGGCTAAGAAATAAAGTAGTCGATCAGTGGAATAGGATAGGATCACAGGAAAAACTAGGCAATAACTATAGCAATTTAGTGTTTGATAAACCCAAAGACCAGCTTTTGGGATAAGTACTCACCATTCGACAAAAACTGCTGGGAAAATTGGAAACTAGTGTGGAAGAAATTAGGGCTTGACCCACATCTAACACCACATACCAAGAGAAGATCTAAATGGATTCATGATTTGGATATAGAGTGATATTAGAAGCAAATTAGAGGAACATAGTATAGTTTATCTCTCAGACCTGTGGAGAAAGAATAAATTTGTGTCCAAAGAAGAACTGGAACTCTTAATTGAACACCAGATAGATAATTTTGACTATATTAAGTTAAAAAGTTTTTGTACAAACAAAACTAAAGCAGACAAGATTAGAAGGGAAGCAATAAATTGGGAAATCATCTTTACATTTAAGGGTTCTGATAAAGGCCTCATTTCTAAAATAGAGAATTGTCTCATATTTATAAGAATTCAAGCCATTCTCTAATCGATAAATGGTCAAAGGATATGAACAGACAATTTTCAGATGATGAAATTAAAACTATTTCTAGTCATATGAAAAGGTGCTCCAAATCACTATTGATCAGAGAAATTCTGAGGTACCACTACACACCTGTCAGATTGGCTAAAATGACAGGAAATGATAATGGCAAATGTTGGCGGGGATGTGGGGAAACTGGGACACTGATACATTGTTGGTGGAACTGTGAACGGATCCAGCCACTCTGGAGAGCAATTTGGAACTATGCTCATAAAGTGATCAAACTGTCCATACCCTTTGACCTAGCAGTGTTTCTATTGGGCTTATATCCCAAAGAGATCTTAGAGGAGGGAAAGGGACCCACATGTACAAGAATGTTTGTGGCAGCCCTTTTTGTAGTGGCTAGAAACTGGAAACTAAATGGATGCCCATCAACTGGAGAATGGCCGAATAAATTATGGTATATGAATGTTATGGAATATTATTGTTCTATAAGAAATGACCAGCAGGATGATTTCAGAGAGGCCTGGAGAGACTTGCATGAACTGATGCTGAGCAAAATGAGTAGAACCAGGAGATCATTATACACGGCAACAATTCTATATGATCAATTCTAATGGACATGGCTCTCTTCAACAATGAAATGTTTCAAACCACTTCCAACTGTTCAGTAAAGAAGTCCATTTACACTTAGAGAGAGGGACATAAGATGTGGACCACAACATAACATTTTCATGCTCTTTATTGATGTTTGCATTGGGTTTCCTTTCTCAGATATTTTTTTTTTGTTCATGTAGATACGATTGTTCTTGCACAGCAAGATAAGTGTGGAAATATGTATACATATATTCGATTTGTCAAGTATTTTAATATAATTAACATGTAGTGGACTTCCTGCCATCTAGGGGAGGGGAGGGGACTGGGGGGGAAATCTGTAATGGAAAGCTTTGTAATGGTCAATGTTGAAGAACTACCCATACATATGTTATGCAAATAAAAAGCTTTAATACAAAAAAAAAAAGAAAATTGACTCCAATTTTTAAGAATTCAAGCCATTCTCCAATCAATAAATGATCAAAGGATATGAAAAGACAATTTTCCGAAGAAAAAATTAAAACCATTTCTAGTCATATGAAAAATGTTCTAAATCATTTTTGATTAGAGAAATGCAAATTAAGACAACTCTGAGGTACTACTTTATATCTCTCAGATTGACTAAGATAACAGGAAAAGATAATGATAAATGTTGGAGGGGATGTGGGAAAACTGGGATACTAATACATTGTTGGTAGAGTTGTGAAATGATCCAACCATTCTGGAGAGCAATTTGAAATTATGCTCAAAGGGTTATTAAACTGTGCATACCCTTTGATCTAGCAATATCTCTACTGGGTCTGTATCCCAAACATGCCATTAAAAAAGAGAAAAGGATCCACATGTACAAAAATGTTTGTAGCAGTCTTTTTTGTAGGGCAAGGAAGTACCTACTAGTTGAATGGTATAGTCAGTAGTGTTTTTGAGCATACAGCCTTCAGTTGGAGAATGGCCAAATAAGTTATGTGTATGTAACAGAATATTATTGTTCTGTAAGAAATGATAAGTAGGCTGATTTCAGAAAAGCCTGATGCTAAGTGAAATGAGTAGAGCAAGAGAACATTGTACACAGCAACAAGATTATGTGATGATCAACTGTGGTGGACTTGGTTCTTTTCAACAATGAGGTGATTCAAGACAATTCCAATAGAATTATGATGGAAAAAAACATCTGCATCCAGAAAGAGAACTCTAGAAACTGAAAGTAGACCAAAGTATAATATTTTCACTTTCTTTTTTTTTTGTGCAGCATGATGAATATAGAATTACTTTTAGAAGAATTGTACACATTTAACCCATATTGGATTGCCTGCTGTCTAGAGGAACGGGGGGTGGGAAGGGAGGGAGAAAAATTTGGAACACAAGGTTTTGCAAAAATTAATGTTGAAAACTATCTTTGTATGTTATTTGGGGGAAAAAAATCTGTATTATTAAAAAAAAAAAAAGAACTGGTAAACCTAAGGCAGGCAGAAGAGCTCAGGTCCTAGAACATTACTGGAATCTATCCTATCTCTACTCTTATTTCTACCATCACAGTATAAACCTGGATTATGATTGCCTTGGATTATCATTTCCTAGAAAAAAGTCACTTCTAGTCTCTTACTCTTTATTTCATTTTTCATTCTGCTGCCAAACTAAATATCCTTAAAAGTAAATCTTGTCGGGGGGCGGAGCCAAGATGGCGAACTGCGGACAGCTTTCTCTGTGAACTCCTGCGACATTCCCTCAAACCCAGACAAAGTAAGCCTTCCAACTGGTTTCTAAGTGAGAGCAACACCAAGCATTTGGACTACAACGCACTTCTATCAAAGATCTACCCTGAAAGAACTCCGGAGAAGGTTAGCCTCAGGGGAAATTGGCCGCTGGTCGCGATCAGACTCCAGCCGGGGCGGAAGTCAGGGCTGCGATAGAGGGGCGGATTTTGGGCACCCAGGAAGCCCCTGGGAGACGCCTGGGCCACTTTGCTCTGCTTGCGGGCAGGTGCTTTGGCAGATCTGCCTTTGGAAGGGGGTGGATTGAGAACAGCTGAAAACGTGGTCCTAGTGCGAATCTAGCCCTACCAGCCTCAGACCGGAAGTCAACTCGGCAAACTGCCCCAGGGCAAATACAAATTGTTGCAGTTTTCTCGGCTTTTGACCAATATCCCAACTTTAAATCATGAGCAAGAAGCAGAAGAGAGCTCTCACCATAGAAAGCTTTTACGGAGAAAAAATAGAACAGTCCCCAGATCCTGACATTATGAAAACAATCCCAGATGAAGCCACAAAGGCAGACTTAAGTTGGTCTCCCTTTCAGAAGGCTTACCTGGATGATTGCATTAAGAATCTCAAAAGAGAGCTAGAAGAAGAATGGGGAAATAAATTGAGATCAGGGCAACAGAAATATCAAAAACTGGAAAATAGGACTGGTGAATTGGAAAAAGAAAACAGTTCACTGAAAAACAAAATTGGTGAATTGGAAAAAATCACCAATTCACTGGAAAATAAAAATGGTGAACTGAAAAACAAAATTGGTGAATTGGAAAAAGACAACAATTCACTGAAAAACAAAATTGGTGAATTGGAAAAAGACAACAATTCACTGAAAAATAAAACTGGCAAAATGGAAAAAGAATGCATTGAATCAAGAAATTCAATTGGCCAGCTACAAAAGGAGCTAAAAAAGATAACTGAAGGAAATAATACTTTAAAAATTAAAATTGAACAAATAGAAGTAAATGACTCAATAAGACTTCAAGAATCAGTTAAACAAAAACAAAAAAATGAAAAAATAGAAGAAAATATGAAATATCTCCTAGGAAAAACAACTGACTTGGAAAACAGATCCAGGAGAGACAATTTAAGGATTATCGGACTCCCTGAAAGCCACGATGAAAAAAAGAACCTGGATGCTATCTTCCAGGAAATCATGAAAGAGAATTGCCCTGATATTTTAGAATCAGAAGGCAAAATTGGCATTGAAAGAATTCACCGATCGCCTCCTGAAAGAGACCCTAAAATTAAAAGCCCAAGGAATATCATGGCCAAATTTCAGGACTATTGCACCAAGGAAAAGATATTGCAAGCAGCTAGAAAGAAACAGTTCAAATACCGAGGAACTGTCATTAGAATTACACAGGATCTGTCAGCTTCCACATTGAAGGATCGAAGGGCCTGGAACCAGATATTCCGAAAGGCAAAAGAACTTGGCTTACAGCCAAGAATAAGTTATCCAGCTAGAATGAGCATCATCTTCCAGGGAAGAAGATGGTCATTCAATGATACAGGAGAATTTCACCTATTTCTAATGAAAAGACCTGATCTGAACAAAAAATTTGACCTCCAAATAGAGAACTCAAGAGAAACATAAAAAGGTAAAAAAGAAAACTCTTGAGAACTATATTCCTACTATAGGTATCCTTTAAAAAATGGCAGTATAATTTGATTTTTCTTTGATAATAATGGAAAAGAAATTAGAGGTGGAAGGGATACCATACTGAAAAAGAAAAAGGGGGGAGGGGGGAAAAGGAGGCAAAATAAAGTAAAAATAAAGGAGGTAAAATAAGGCAAAATCTCATAAAGAGACATAGAAGATCTAATATAATTGAGGGAAAGAAGGGAGGGCGATGAGTATTGTGTAAACCTTACTCTCATTAGATTGGACTCTAAGAGAGTATATCAGACACATTTGGCTTCAAAGAAAGGCCTGACCCTCCTTGTGGGAAGGTAGGAGGGAGGGGAGAAAAGGAAAGGGATACACTAATAGAAGGATTAGGGGAAAGGTATAAAGGGGAGGGAGGGACTCTAAAGGGAGGAGGATTATTGGTGGGAGGTGGTCATCAAGTGCAAAGTACTGGGGAGGGGGGAAGGGAGAGAGGGGAAAGGGAAGAGAAAATCATAACTCTGGATAAATAAGATGGCAGGGAATACAGATATAGTTATTTTAACTGTGAATGTGAATGGGATGAACTCTCCCATAAAACGGAAGCGGGTAGCAGACTGGATTAAAAGCCAGAATCCTACAATATGTTGTTTACAAGAAACACAACTAAAACATAGAGATACATACAGAGTGAAGGTAAAGGGCTGGAGCAGAATCTTCTATGCTTCAGGTGAACAAAGAAAGGCAGGGGTAGCAATCCTTATCTCGGATCAAGTAAAAACAAAAATAGATCTAATTAAAAGAGATAAGGAAGGAAACTACATTTTACTAAAGGGTTCCATAGACAATGAAGCAGTATCAATACTTAACATATATGCACCAAGTGGTATAGCATCCAAATTCCTAGAGGAGAAGTTAAGAGAGATGCAAGGAGAAATAGACAGTAATACTATACTAGTGGCAGATCTCAACCTTGCTCTCTCAGAATTAGATAAATCAAATTCCAAAATAAATAAGAAAGAAGTTAGGGAGGTTAACAAAAGGCTAGAAAAGTTAGGTATGATAGATCTCTGGAGGAAATTGAATGGTGATAGAAGGGAGTATACTTTTTTCTCAGGGGTTCATGGAACTTATACAAAAAGTAAATCTTGTCATGTCATTCTTTCACCTCCAAATCTGCAACTCTTTCTCATTTTTTTAAATGGGGAAATTTGGAAATGGGGAAAGAGTAGAAAGAGCATTAAATCTGGTGTCGAACAACCCGTCTACCACTTATAGCCTGTATGACCTTGGGCAAATTAATTTTCTGGGCCCTAGTTTCCTGAACTGTAAAATGAGAGGGCTGAACTAAATTAATTCTAAAGTTCCATGTGGCTCTGAATCACTTTGTGATCCCACTGCATAATGAATAAATCAAAGTCCTTGGTCTAGCATTTAAGGCCATCTGCTCTATCTCACCTTTCCAGTCTTCTCTAAAATAATCTTGCCCTCTACACTTCAGCCAAAATAATCTATTCTCTCTTGCCCACCCACACCCTGCAATGTCCTATCTCAATGTCTTTGCTGGAGCTCTTCCCAATGTTTACAGTATCCTTCCTTTACCTTTTAGCCTGATGAATTACTACCCAACCTTTAATGCCCAACTCAAATGCCACCTCCCCACTCTAAAGCCTTCTTTGAAACTCCTGATCAATAATATTTATACCTACCTCAGGGAAGAATTTGTTTTGTGTCTTTCAAATATATTTATCGATGTTTGTGATATCCCCTTACTAGATTGTAATCTCTGTAAAGGTGAGCACCCTACTTAAGTAGGCAGCCTACTTAAACTTTGTATATCCCCAATACTTAGAACAGTGTTCTGCCCTCAGTATGACTTAATAAATGTTTATTAAATCATTCATAAAAATCTAAATAGGCCTTGGAAGGTGCTAATTATTCATCTAGAGTATTAGGTTATACACACTTGGATGAGTGGGTATTTACGGGTTTATGAGAGTAACTGGGAACACTATTACAATAATGGATATATCTGACAAGTGTTATAATAGAGCCTAGGAAGACACAAAAGTATTATCCTCCTGGCAAAACCTAGCCAGGAATTTTGACACCCAAGTCAAAATCAGTTAAGCAGGGAATTGGGGTAAACTAAGGGATGGTATAAGATATGGCCACTCAGACAAGAGGCCCAGTGCATGTGAATTGAGGATTAGTGAAGAACTAGAAGGCCATGATGTCAAAAGGAGAAAGTTAAGAGTGCCAAAGACTATTAAGTTAGATCCTGAATTCAGAAGAAGGAATGACCCAGAGGTTCATAAATGACAGCAACAAGAATCTATATAGGATTGTGAGATGAAAAATTTAGACTTAGAAGAGACCTTAAGGGCCATCTTATTCAACTATCTCATTTGACAGATAGGGAAACTGAGGCCCAAAGAGGTTAAATGATTTGTTCAATAATAAATGATATATTGGGGAAAGCACCTGATTTGGAGTCAGAGGATCCAGGTGCAAATTCTCCCTCTGATACCTAGGTGACCTTGGGCTTCAATATCCTAATCTGAAAAATAAAGAGTTAGATTAGATGGTCTTCACTGTGCATTTTAGCTCTAAATTTATAATTTTATGATCTCAAGAGACAGAGGTCAAATCGAAATCCACAGTCTTGAGATTCCAATTCCAATATCCTTTCCCTTATACATGTCTCTCCATTGACTAAATTTACTATTACTTCTCAATCTTTCCCCCTAAGCCCTATGTTTCCCTTCTCTCTTAAATTTTATATTTCCCTTTGCTGATACAGACACGGACTTAGCCTCTTCGTAATTTTCCACTACTCTTAAAATAGTATGATACATTGCCTTAGATAGTCAATTATTCAGCAATGGGAATGGATTTCTATAAAATACTGTGGATGTTCTTTCCCTGGAGATCTTTAAAATTAAGAGAGATACCATTCTGAATGGGGCTGTTTAAATTGGACCCTACTTGGAGGCCAAGGGAATTAAGAAATTCTAAAGGCTCTGTACTCTCAGGGACTCCACAATCTGTAACTTCTTCTAATCATTGTTGGGCCATCACAAAATATTTCCAATTTGGCAGAGTCTTGCACTTTTGCTGTGGTAAAGCTTCCGTAAGTACAAGATCAATCCACATGAAAATAAGGCAACAAAGCAAACTAAGTTTGAAGAACTCACCAGGTGAGCCACAAAGTGATGAACCTTTTGGATCATACTCTCAAAGACTATTTTGGAAGTTGTGGAAATGATCTAAGAGACTGACTCTAGAAATTGCTAAACTAAACTGAACTTAGAAATCCAATCATCATTTCATCATCATTCATATTATTCACTGGCATAGATGTAATTTCCTTTTCCTCTATTTCCCCTCCCCTTCTCCCAACAAACTCTTCCATCCATTGACACCAACCTCCTTCTTGTCCCTCATATATATGACATTCCATTTTTTCCTGACTCCAGGCAGTTTCATGTGCTCTTCTTCTTCACCTCTGTTGCCTGACTTCCCAGGCTTCTTTCAAGACCCAGCTGAAGTCCCACCTTTTGCAAGAAACTTTTTCCAGTCTTCCTATATCTCAATACTTCCTCCCTGAGACTATTGTCAATTCACCCTGTTTACATTGTCTTTTTACATAATTGTTTGCATGTTATCTCTTCCCCATTAATTTGTGAGTTCCACATTTATTCTTTGCCTAGCTTTGTATCCCCAGCATATGCCAGGCACACAGCAGATGCTTAATAAATGCTATCTGAATAACTGACCATTTTCTAGAGGGGGGGAGTGGGGAGTGGGGTGGGGTGGGGAGTGAGAGGGAGAAATCTTTTTTCTGCCATGTACCATTTGGATACTTATAACATCATTGAAAGCCAAACAAAATTATCAACTTAAAAAATCAAGCAATGGGAGGTTGTTATACCTAGCTTTCAGTACATCATTGCCTGTAGTTGCCTTGAAAAGGCCAGACCAAATGATTTCATGGACCTTACATAGCTGGACATTCCCCAACTCTCTTTTAGAGTTTTAATAATATAAACAATATTGAGCATATTGAAAAAGAAGGAAACAGTTAAAACAAAGACCAACTCTAACCCTAAGGGAGAATGCATTCACCTCTTAATGAGAGTGTTTTCTAATACTTTGCACAAGAACACAGTATAGAATCATTTCTATTCTTGGCTCTATCACATTGAACAGTTAGAACTAATCACTTCTCTGTCAAGTTCCATTTCTTTCCTGGGAAGAATGAGATGAAATCTTTATTTCAGACTCTTCAAAACAAAACAAACAAAAAGAAACAGTTATACTGTGCAACCTGCCCATAAACTTTCCACTTTGATTCACTGAAAAAAAAAACATTCATCGAATGTCCACAGTGTGTGAGACCCTGCCCCTTTATAATTCAGCAGGGAAATGGAAGGCATGAAACAACCCAAGGACAAGGAGCTTGTGATAAGTGGCACACAAGAGTATTAATTTGGGACAAATTACAATGCTAGAGCCAGGACTAGAGCTCATATGTCTTGAATCTAAGATCAAAGTCTTAACTTGCTGTGGAGTATCAGGCAAATTAAGATACCATTAACAGGTCTCAGTGCCCTCATCTCTCAGATGACTGGATCACACCAAATCATGTCAAAAGTCTTATCTATAGCAATGGTTTTCAAAAGGTGTGTTATAAATGAACCTTGAAATTAATTGCATATAGATACCCAGAGTCTCCCAGCTCTTCCTATGGTGTAGCCACTTTTCACATTTGATATGATTGAGGGTCACCTGAGGGTACAGCACATTAAGCTCAAATTTATAGTGGGTTTAACTAGCATTGGGAGGTTGATATCTTGAAGTCTGGTTTTCCGATCAATTTCCTTTCCCTTATCTTGGAGATTCTCCTTTTTGCCCTAAATCCTTGTTGTCCCTTACCCTTCTGCTATGACTTAAGATGACCCCTAACCCCAGATGGATCAAAGAGACATCAAAAAAGCAACCTTGGTGCTCCAAATCACTATTGATCAGAGAAATGCAAATCAAGACAACCCTGAGATACCACTTCACACCTGTCAGATTGGCTAAAATGACAGGAAAAGTTAATGATGAATGTTGGAGGGGTTGTGGGAGGGCTGGGACACTGATGCATTGTTGGTGGAGCTGTGAACGGATACAGCCATTCTGGAGAACAATTTGGAGCTATGCTCAAAAAGTTATCAAACTGTGCATACCCTTTGACCCAGCAGCATTTCTATTGGGCTTATATCCCAAAGAAATCATAAAGGAAGGAAAAGGCCCCACATGTGCAAGAATGTTTGTGGCAGCCCTTTTTGTAGTGGCTAAAAACTGGAAATTGAATAGATGCCCTTCAATTGGAGAATGGCTGAATAAATTATGGTATATGAATGTTATGGAATATTATTGTTCTGTAAGAAATGACCAGCAAGATGATTTCAGAGAGGCCTGGAGAGACTTACATGAACTGATGCTGAGTGAAATGAGCAGAACCAGGAGATCATTATACACGGCAACAACAGTACTATATGACGATCAATTCTGATGGACATGGCTCTCTTCAACAATGAAATGTTTCAAACCACCTCCAATTGTTCACTGAAGAAAGCCATATACACCCAGAGAGAGGGATGCGAAATGTGGACCACAACATAACATTCTCATACTCTTTGATTGATGTTTGCTTACATTGTGTTTCCTTTATCTGATATATCGTTTGTGTAGATAAGATTTTTCTTGCACACCAATGATAAGTTTGGAAATATGTATACATATATTCGATTTGCCAATATTTTAACATAATTAACATGTAGTGGATATCCTGCCATCTAGGGGAGGGGAGGGGAGTTGGGGGGAAAAATTTGTAACGGAAAGCTATGTAAGGGTTATTGTTGAAGAATTACCCACACATATGTTATGCAAATAAAATAAAAATTTAAAAAAAAAAAAAAAGCAACCTTGGGAATAAAGGTCCTAAGTCCCGGATGAGTGGTAGACCATGGTTATAAGGGAATAGGCAGTAGGTAAAATAGTCAGTTCTCTGAAGAGAAAAGGAAACATCTCCCCATGATGCTGCCTCTGTACTAGTTCCGGTTCTGCCTCCCAGCAACTCCAGTGGGAAGAGATCCTAGAATTCTATTCCAAATTTGGAGAGGACTGTCATGAGGAAAATATTTATTAAACCTATATTATGTGTAAAGAGTGGTGCTAGGTTTTGGGGAAGAGTCCTTACCTTTAAGACCAAAGGTCCCTGAGATCGATGGCTGCTCCCCAGTGAACTTCTTAGGCGTTTTTTGTTTCCTTCCTGACTCAAGGGAGAGAAAACAAGAAGACCAAATCTGGTCAAATAACCATAGAGAAAAGGGTTAACCTTTAGTGCCACCCTTCATCCAATCAGTCTAGGACCATATCCCCCACCCCAAGGACTATTCCTACCCAGCTATAACAATGCCAGGAATGGGATAGAAGGGATTCCAGCTCTTATCATCCCTATTGCAAAAGTGGATGTGTAGACAAATACAGGTATGGGGACTTGGAGTTCCCGTAGTTCATCCTGGGCTCTAATCTTACTGTGCTTGGAACGCTCAGGATCCTCTTCTTGGGGTGATACTGGGCCTGTGGCCTCTTTGCTGCCTGTAGCCTTCGTAGCAGGTGAAGCAACAGCCTCCACTGCAGTCATATGCAAATCCTTACTCTCACATGTGTCTAGGGCACACTCTCCATTCTCCGGGTGAAGATCCCCTTCCTTCTCCAACTTTGCCTGTTTTGGATGGACAGGGCAGGTATCCAAGCCCTCGGCAGCCCTGGAAGTAATAGACATGACTTAAGGGAGAGAGGCTGGAGTCTTAGATCAGCTATACTGCTCACTCATCCCACCTATAGACCTCTCTCCTTATCCAAGGCAGGACCCCAACCCAGCTGAAAAGTTGTGAGAGATCCCAGACATCTCTCTCTGGGCCCTATATGTACCTTTTCTTACCACTGCTCCTTCCCACAGCTCTTTGCAGTTTGCTCTCCGGCTTGTTCATTGGCAACACTTTGCTGGGTGATGCCGATTTGCTGACTGGGATAGGCTTGCTGACAAGGACAGGTTTACTGGGTGGGAAAGGCTTGTTGATTTGGATGGGCTTACTAGGTGGGAAGGGCTTGCTGGGTAAGATAGGTTTGCTTACTGTAACCGGCTTGCTAGGAAGGATGGATTTGCTGACTGGGACCAACTTAGTGACTGGGACAGGCTTGGTAACTGGGATAGGTTTGCTGAGTGGGACCACCTTGGTGACTGGGATAGGTTTGCTGACCGGGATTGGTTTGCTGACCGGGACAGGTTTGCTGACCGGGACAGGTTTGCTGACCGGGACAGGTTTGCTGACTGGGAGAGGTTTGCTAACTTGGACCAGCTTGTTGATGGGGACTGATTTGGTAACTGGGACCGGTTTAGTGACCGGGACCGGCTTGCTGACCGGGATCGGCTTGCTGACCGGGACCGGCTTGCTGACCGGGATCGGCTTGCTGACCGGGACCGGCTTGCTGACCGGGACTGGTTTGCTGACCGGGATTGGTTTGCTGACCGGGATTGGTTTGCTGACCGGGATTGGTTTGCTAATTGGGACTGCCTTAGTGACTGGGACTGGCTTGTTGGTCTGTACTGGCTTCCCAGGGGGTGCAGTTTTAGGCAAGGGAAAAGGCCTGCTAGCTGGGACAGGCTGGTCCATGTGATTCCACAGTCTGTGCTTCTCTAGCTGAGTCTTGGAGGTGAAGGCAGCTTCACAGTAGGGGCATGGGTATGTCAGCTTCTCAGAAATGGCACCCTGGAGAAGAGGAGAAGATAGAGACACATGTACCCAGGGATGATGGGACCACAGAAACAGTACAGGTCCTGTAGGTGATATTCTCACTGGAGGCAATGGAGCTCCTAAGTTCCTTATCCCCAAATCCTGACTAGTACAAGGGAGGTAGAGAAATACAAGAAAAGTTTTGCTTTTTGAACTTTCCTTTCTGCTCTCAACTTCTAAACCCCCAGGCTGAAGCCAGAAGCAAAAGAAAAAAGTGTTAATGCTCTTATTTATTCCCCCAGAAAACAAATAAAGCAATCAAACCTGTGGGCTAAGAGGAACAACAGGACCAGCTTGAGCTAAACTTGAAAAGGGCAAAAAAGGAAAACTAGAGAGATAATTATTCCCTTCAATAATCATTCATCTCCCATACAGTTCAACAGAGAGCACATTCCAGAAAACAAATGGATCACACGTTACAGATATGTTCAATATAATATATACATAGCCACACATGCAAATGCTATATTTTATTCTGTCCATTTCCATGCTCCAGAGGCAAAAATGCCTGCACCTTGACTACATTCATTTGGTCATTCAGTGACTATTATTCAGCACCTATTATTTGCAGGGTCTTATGCAAGGTACTAAGAGGGACACAGAAATGAACAAGACATAGTCCCTGTCTTCAGCTGAGTAGAAGAGATAGAACACAGACATACAATTAGAAACAAGATAAAATGTCAATGTGCTATAATACAGTAAAGAGGGGATTAAAAGGAGAAAGAGATTAGGTCTTGGTAGAGGGATTTGGAAAGACTTCCTAGAGGGGGTAACCTTTAAGAATAAATAGAAATTATACAGATGCTTACAGTCAGGGAAAAACACTGTGAAAAAAAGCATAAGGGTAAGGAAATAAGAATAGGGATAGGGAGATCTCTAAGAAACATCAACAAACTTTTCCAAAGGATTTCAAGATTCCTGAGGGGTTGGAGGGAGAGAAATAGAAAAAGGAAGAGATTGCTCTTGCATCTAAGTGGGAGAAGTTAATAACTGGCAAAGACAACTTAGCCTTAGCTGAACCTGAACTAAAACTATAATATAAAATGATCATGAAAAACATTTGGTACAGGCCAAAAAATAGAGTAGTAGATCAATGGAATATGCTAGGTTCACAAGGCACAATAGTCAACGACTATAGTAATCTAGTGTTTGATAAACCCGACTCGTTTCTGAAATAAGAACTCATTATTTGACAAAAAATGTTGGGAACTCTGAAAAACAGTATGGCAGAAATTAGGCATTGATCTAACACCTTATACCATGATAAGGTTAAAATGGGTTCATGATTTAGACATAAAGGGTGATACTACAAGCAAATTAGGAGAACAAGGGATAGTTTACTTCTCAGAGAGAGAAGGGAGGAATTTATGGCCAAAGAACTAGAGCACATTATGAAATGCAAAATGGATGATTTTGATTACATTAAATTAAAAAGGTTTTGCACAAATAAAACCAATGCAGCCAAAATTAGAAGGGAAGCAAAAAGCTTCACAGCCCATATTTCCGATGAAAGCCTCATTTCAAATATATCTAGAAAACTGATTCAAATTTATAAGAATACAAGTCATTTGATCAAAAAATATGAACAGACAATTTTTAGATAGTCATGTGGAAAAATGTTCTAAATCATTTTGATTAGAGAAATGCAAAGTAAAACAACTCTGAGATATCACTTTCATACCTCTAAGACTGGCTAAGTTAGAAGAAAAGATAATGATAAATGTGAGAAGGAATTGGGAAAACTGGGACATTAATGCATTGTTCATGGAGTTTTGAAGTGATCCAACTCTTCTGGAGAACAATTTGAAACTGTGTCCAAAGAGCAATAAATGTTCAAAGAGCTGGGCATTCCCTTTGATCCAGAGACCATAAAAGAGGGAAAAGGACCCCCATGTGCAAAAATGTTTATAGCAGCCCTTTTTGTAGTGGCATGGAACTGGAAAATGAATGGATGCCCATCAGCTGGGAAATGACTCGGTAAGTCTTGGTATATGAATGTAATGGAATATTATTGTTCTATAAGAAATGATGAACAGACTGATTATAGAAAAGCCTGGAAAAACTTACATGAACTGATGCTAAGTGAAGTGAGCAGAAACATGACAATATTATAGAACAATATTATGTGAAGATTGATTGATGGACTTGCTCTTTTCAACACTGAAGTGATTCAAGACAATTTCAGTAGACTTGGGACAGAAAATGTATACACATCCAAAGAGAACTATAGAGAATGGATGTTGATCAAAGTATAGTATTTTCACCTTTTTGTTGTTCTTGGTTTTTTCCTTTCTTTTCTCCTTTAATGTGATTTTTCTTGCACAACATGATAAATACGGAAGTATGTTTAAAAGAATTGCACATATTTAACCTATAATAGATTGCTTGCTATGTTGGGGAAGAGTGTAGGTAAAAGAGAGAGGAGAAAAATTTGGAGCACAAGTTTTACAAAAATGAATGCTAAAAACTATCTTTACATATATTTGGAAAAATAAAATATTATTGAAAAAATACATGACCAGAAAACTCCTTAGGAACCACAACCTGGATGAAGGCGCAGAGATGACTCAAAAATACTTATACCTTAACTTGGAAATATTCATTCTGGTAGTTAAACAAGGAATGAGTAAGAGAGGGCACATGGCACCCCCTTTTGAATTCTTGAGGAGGCTCAACAAAAGCAATCCCAGAACTGAGGCATGGGGATAGGAGAGGAAAGATAAGAAGGAACAATATTGGGACAATCCATAAACAGAATATACTAAATACAGGGATTGTCCCCTGAAGTACAATCACACACTGAGAATCATATCCTCTAGGCCTGGTCATTACACACAGATTTCTAACCTTTAAGAAGATACTCATACAGAAACACATGGCAGCATCCAAAACAGATACACTTTGATTTGTACACCTCCTCCCAGGAAAAATATTCAGAGTCCTTCAGACAGACAATGAGCATGTGTGTGTGTGTGTGTGTGTGTGTGTGTGTGTGTGTGTGTGTGTGTAAATACATATGCAGCCATAGGTGTAATGCTTTATAAATTTAGACCTGAGGTTTCAGCCCACAGTTCTTATCATTAAAGTCTCTTTGCTCTATCCCTCTTTCTCCATCTCCACTAATTTCTCTTCTTTACTTAAACTCCATTCACTTTGAGAAGACTTATAATGTACCTTTCAGCAGGCCCCACAATCCAGTCAATGGTCTTACCCCCTGGCAACGCTGATAATGGTACTTGAGTCCATAAATACTTGGGAATTCCAGCCAGCATCCAGAGTTTGGACACTTCACCCGGGAGTGGGCTTTGAATTCATCCTTCCATTGGTTCATCAAGGAGAGCTGGGGTAAAAAAGAGGTGGAAATATCCAAGAGTTTATATTGCATCTTATTTAAACTTTGCCCTAAGTACAATGCATAGATTTGTACACAGAAAGTACTTATGCTAAATGAAATTGAGACTAGGTGAGCTCCCACTCCCCATTTGATAACATTAGTTATCTCACACTTCTTCCTTCTTCAGATTTACCCTCAATCAACCCCTTTCCTTTCCTTTTTTTTTTTTTTTTTAACCCATATATCTGATATTTTTACTCACTCTCATCGGGAATTAAACCATACTTTTTCACCTACCTCTCTTTCAAGAAAACAATGACAAAGATGGATCCTCAATGGACTCACTAGTCCCCCCAGTCTTCCCTGTACCAAATAAGCCCTGGACAGAGGAAAAGCCACTTTAGCTACATAGTTCTGCTAAGACCCATTACCTTCGGCCCTTACAGCTATAACTTAGCTGGCTATAACTTCAAAGATTATTTGCTTTAAAAAGATTTTATTCAATTATTTTTCAGTCGTGTGCGATCCTCCATAACCTTATTTGAATTTTTTTGGCAAAGATACTGGAGTGGTTTGCCATTTCCTTATCCAGCTTATTTTATACATGAGGAAACTGAGGCAAACAGGGTTAAATAACCAATCAGCTAGTAAGTGTCTAAGGTAATTTATTTGAATTTAGAAAAATGACTCTTCTTGACTCCAGGTATAGTACTCTATCCACTGTACTACCTACTTGGTTCTTTGAAGAGATAATTTAAGGAATTAAAGGGAAGCAGCAGAGTACACTGGAAAGAGCACTGCCTCTAGAGTCAAATAGTTAGGTTCAAATCCTGTCTCTGATGATTACTATTTATGCGACCTTTGATGTCACTTCACTTTCTTAGGCTTTAATTAATTCATTTGTAAAATGAAAGAGTTATACTACATGACTTCTGAGACTCTTTCCAGTTCTAGATTTATATATGATCCTAATAATAACTAGCAGTGATAAAGCACTTTAAAATCTGCACAGTACTTTACAAATATTTTCTCATTTTATCCTCTCAACAATCCTGGAAGGTAGGTGCTAGTATTATCCCCATTTTACAGATAAGGAAACTGAGGCAGACAAAGGATAAGAATAAGTGACTTGTCTAAAGTCACATAGCTAATAAGTGCCTGAGGCAAGACTGGAATTCTGGTCTTCCTGACTCTAAGCTCAAGGTTCCATCTCTGTACCACTTACTAGCTATTTTTTTCTTAAAGGATACAAAGACCCTCCATTATTGGCAGTTGGAGGAAGGCTGGAGTGTTTTTACTCTGTCTAAAAGAAAACTTAGATGGGAAGCATCCTGGGCAGTGGAAGGTCAGAAATTGTTATGCAATGCTTGCCAGGTGCTCAGGAAGCCTGAGCAGTGGTCACAGTTTTATGTCAGAAGAGTAAAGGAAGGAAAGAACAGACATAGGGTTCCAGATTGGGGAGAAGCTCACAGGAATGTCTCTCAGTGCCTGGTTCTCGACCTTTGGCCTTCCTTTCTTCCTACCCTCCATCTTGTCACTGGTAGAATTTCCTGTGAACAAAGCAGAGGCAAAGATTATTGAACTTGGGAGAGTAGGAGATGTTCTCTGCCCTCTTTCCTCCCAAGAATGAGAAGTTTCTGCTCAAAACTGAAACAGGGTAATCATGTCCCCAGAAGGGCAGAGTTTATTCCCCTAACAAGTCCCATACATTTTTCTAGTAATGAAACTAATGCCTACTTCGATCTAAGGTAATCTCTTTATCAATGATTTATGTGTATCTATTTATGCTTTATCCTCCATCAGAATGTAAGCTTCTAGAGGGACAGGGGCTGTTTTTGACCTTTTTGTATCCCTTGCACTTAGCATAGTGCTTAATAAATAACAATTGGAATACTGAAGAGAAGATATGGGAAAACGGGTATATTAATATAGTATGGGTGGAACTATAAACTTGTTCATACAGTCTAGAAAGCAATTTAGGGTTGTGCTCCTAAAGTCACTAAACTGTTCATACCCTCCTTGATTCAGCAATATCACTACTGGACCTATATACCGAAGAGATCAAAGAAAGAGGAAAAAGAACCATATAAACAAAAACATTTCTAGCAGTTCCTTTTGTAGCAGGAAAGAACTGGAAACTAAGGAGGTGTCCACCAACTGGAGATGCCTGTACAAATTGTGCTATATGAATAAAATGTAATACTATTATGCTATAATAAATGATGACTCATAAGCTATTCCCCAAAAGATAAGTGGTCAAATGATATGAACAAAGTTCTCAAAAGAAGAATTCCAAACTATTAAAAACCATGTGAAAGAACGTTTTGATCACTAATAATAAAAGAAAAGTAAATTTTAAAAAGCCCTAAGGTTTTTACCTCACACTCAACAAATCGTCAAAGATGAAAAAAAGATGGCAATAGTCAATGTTGGAAGAGCTGTGGAAAAATAGATACTATAGCACTGTTGTTGGAGTTATGAATCAGTTTGACTATTTTGCAAATCAGTTTGGAATTATACAAATAAAATGAATGAAATGTCTATACACCAAAATACTTATAGCAACATCAGTTGGGGAATAGCTAAACAAACTGTGATATATTTGGGTCACAGAATAACATCAAGTTTAACAATAAATATGAAAAATACAGAGAAATACATAAAGACTTACACGAATTAATGCAGAATGAAGTAAGCAAAGGCAAGAAAACAATATACACAATGACTACAGCAATATAAATGGAAAGAACAATAACTGCCAAATAACCAAAAGTGAATGTTGCAAAATTTCAAAGAACAAGCATGACCCCAAAGAAGAGATGAGAAGTCATTCCTCCCAGATACTTCTTTGCAGAGTTAGGACAAATGTGGAACATTTCAGACCTTCTCAATGTAAGGTCTGAATTTAATCAGTTTTGCTGATTTTTTTTCCTTCTTCCTCTTTTTCTTAAAAAAAATATATGGGATGGCTCTAAAGATACTAAATGAAATTATGATGAAGTAAAAACAAAATAGTGATAACATTTTAATAAAAGAAATAATGAAATGAATAGAAGCAGTGAAATTTGGAAAGACTCATAAACTGATACAGAATAAAACAAGCAAAACCAAGGGAATAATTTATATAATAATAATATTATAAAAGTAAATAATTTTGAAACTCTTTAAGATCTCTGACCAATAAAATAACCAACAAAGATTTCAGAATATAGATGAATGATGAAGTATGCTACCTTCCTCTTGGCAGAGAAGTGACAGACAGTATACAAAATGAGACTTTTTTTGGACATGACCAATATGGGAATTTGTTTTACTTGATCACACGTATTTGTTACAAAAGTTGCTTTCTTTTTAATAGACAAGAGAGATAGGAAGGAAAGAAAATAGGTTTTTTGGTAACTGTATAAAATATAATTTCAAAAATGTTCTTTTGGAGGAATGGGTACAGCAGTCTGTCAATGACCAAAGTAGTCTTACCAAGTTTAGGAGGCTCGTGGGGAGCAGGGAGCTGGCTTTCTATCCTCTCTCCATCCTTCCCCAAACCACCCTTACTTGGTCCTGCAAGCCTTCGGTTTCCTCCGTATGGGTCACCCATCTCTGCAAGCCAAGTACAGATGGGTGAGTAAGCAGGAGAAGAAAATGTACCAATTCTATAGGGAAAGATGCAGGGAGTGGGACAGAGGAAGACAGGAACAGGGAATAGGAACACTGATGGCGGGAGAGTGCAGGACTAGGGAGATCTTAAGTACCAGATTCAGGACAGGGGAGGGAACAGTCAGCAGAATTTATAGCAGTTACACTATCTTACACAAACTTTATATATATTGTACAAATGTGGCTTTAAATACTTTCTCTAGTCATCATTTGCTTTATAAATGACATTTACCATAGGATTTTTTGATTTATGAATTCTTTCATACATAGACATATATGGCTATGTAAAGCAAGGCTCACATGGCACTCTCCAACCCCTCTACCTCCCCCAATTCAGCTTCACTTTTAAGCATAGCCAAGAATTATTTTTATTTATTTATTTTGCTGAGACAATTGGGTAAGTGACTTGCCCAGGATAATACAGCTAGGAAGTGTCTGAGGTCACATTTAAACTCAGGTCCTCCAGACTTCAGGACTGATGCTCTATCCACTGCACCACCTAGCTGCCCCTTTTATTTTCTATTTATAACAAATGATTCTAAAGAAAAGGCTTTTCCTTGGTATCCCCCAGTCACATTTAAGGTAATAGATATTATGCACCTTTGACTCTAGAAGTCCACCTCCACCCCACGAATTCTATCCTTAATGAGTAGAAGTATCTAATGACTAATGTCAACATGGGCACAAAGATATTAAATACCAGAGCAAAGGAAATTATCTGCTGAGTTTCTCATTCTGGATTGATTCAAGAGGAGAATCCAGTTGAGGGCTCCTGGCATGAACTAATAGTGAAGTGATCTTTTTTTATCTATTTATCTAAAATAAAACCTGGCATCCTCTATAGTATCAAGCCATGAAGGATGGTTTCTACCTTCTGGGTTTCATCACCACTTTTAAGAATTCAGGCCAATGATTAGTGCTGAAACAAATTTCCTAAGAAGGCAGGTAAAACCAGGACCAGGACAAGGAGGCCACAAGAATAGCTTTCTCTCCCCAGTCCAATTAAGAAACTCTGATAAGGGGCTCCCTGGGCCCTAGTAATAGGAATAGGAGATAAGAAGGAATCATACTATATATGCCAATCCAAAGATCTCCATTATACAGGCTCCCCATGGAAACCTGTCCATAAACTGATCAGTCTAGATAATCCCCCTTTACTCCTTCCTGCCCTAGATGATGAGTTAAGATTATTTTCTCACAGAATCCCAAATGTTGCAAGGATCTCAAAAACCATCTCATGCAGCCCACACCTGAATAAGAATTCCTTCTACAGCATGCCCAAATGATCAACCTTTCTTTGTCTAAAGACCAGTAATCAGGAAATATCAATTCCTAAGGCAGAATATTTTATTTCTGGACAGCTATAATTTTTAGGATGTTATCTATTATAGCACACCTAAACTTCTAAAACTTCCAGGCACTGTTCTTAGTGCTGCCCTATGGGGCTAAGCATTTTGTGTCTCCCCTTCAAAAATTAAAATCATACAGAAAACCTAGAGAAAGAAGGATAATCAAGAAATTTCACTGTCGGCTCTTCAACAATGAAATGCTTCAAACCAGTTCCAATTGTTCAGTGAAGAGAGACATATACACTCAGAGAGAGGGATGTGAAATGTAGACCACAACATAGCATTTTCATGTTCTCTATTGAGGTTTGCTTGCATTGTATTTCCTTTATTTGATTATTCTTTCTTGTAAATACGATTTCTCCTGCACAAAAAATGATGTGTGGCAATAACTATACATATATTCGATTTCTTAAGTATTCTAACATAATTATCATATAGTGGATATCCTGCCATCTAGGGGAGGGGTGGGGAGTAGGGGGGAAAAATTTGTAACAGAAAGCTTTGTAAGGGTTAATGTTTAGGAATTACCCATACATATGTTTTGCAAATAAAAAGTATTAATAATAAATTTTTAAAAAAAGAGAACAAAAAGAAATTTCACTGTCTGGCCATGGGGCAGTGGCACACCAAGTTGAGGTTTAAGGATCAAACATGCAATTATCAAATCTAGGAGGGCAGGAGAAACCAAAGTCAAAAACAAGAATTGAGGTCTCTCCAAATCTGACTTGCAGGAGAGAAGGAAACTAAGAATAGTCATCATACAGATATGATACTCAAGCTCAGCAGAAAGGGGAATTAAGGATTCTTCAAAGCAGGAAGGAGAAGGCAGCACACTCCATGCCTAAGGATGGAAGATCAAATGTTAAAATGTATATAAGTGCATTCAAAATAAAGACAGGGAAATTGATAGGCAAAGGGAAAAAGAAGGCACTAATAGCAAGGGGGATAAGCAAATATTTCATATAGGAGGTAATATCTGAACTGAACTGAAATAAACTACAGACTCTACAATTTGGAAGTGAGGAAAGAATGAATTCCAGCCACAAGGTTCAACCAGCATAGAGTCACAAAGATGGGAGATGAAGTATCAAGTATGAGGAAAATTGAGAGGTCAGTCTCATGAAAAATTTATGAAGAGAAATAATATATAAAAAAGGTAAACAGATAGGATAGGGTTAGATTGTGTTTTCTCTCTTCCTCTCTCACAAAAAAGCTATTTACCTATTTATTAATAAATATTTATATAGTACCTACCATCATAAGTAAGGCACCATGTTATGTATTGAGAATAGGGACTAGATCTATGATTTCATTCAAATACAGAACTTCTAGGTAAAGAAGCTCCTAACATGCTTCTCTAAAAATTTAAATTTAAAGAGACATCCAGAGCACTGAGAAGTTAAGTTCCCTGCCCCAGGTACATACCTAATATATGTCAGAGATAGAACTTTAGCCCAGTATTCTTGGCTTTTTGGCCATCTCTAGCATGGCATGCTTTTAAGTGCTGAGAATTTTTTAAAAGTTCCTGTCCTGAAGGAGCTTATATTCTATTAGGAAAAACAACATAAATTTAGGTAAATATAATATATATACACATGCATATATATGTGTCTATATACACTTGATATAAGTTGACTATTCTACAGAAAATAGATTCGCACAAAGATATGGAAAAGGAAAAGTAGGAAGGAGGCTTAGAAGGAGGTGGGTACATAATTCACATATACATGGGGGCCAGGGGCAAAGAATCGAGAACAGGAGGGGGAACAGGGATGAGAGTCTGATTTGAATGAGCAGAACAGAGCAACAAGGGAGTCTGAGGCAGAGTGGGGTGCCCCCCAGCAAAGTGGGACAAAGGTCCCTTCCCTCCTATTGAACTGGAAGTCTCAAGCCCATCCTGACTGCTCACCAGCTTCTCCACACATCTTTTCTTCTATTTTCACTTGGAAGGTTTTTTATTGTTTTTTTTAGGGCTAAGGGGTTGGTAAGAGAGTAAGAGGCTACTGAGCACCACCAAGTGGAGGGGCAGGGGGAGAAGAGGAGGAAGAGGAAAAAAGAGAGAGGGAGAGGGAGGGAAAGAGAGAGGGCATGCACATATTGTTGTACAATAAAGTTAGCATAGGTGTCTTTTTGGAATGCAAATTTCTATAAGAATAGGATAGAATAAAGTCAAATTGTGTAATGTAAATTTATACAAAGCAATTGTCTGTATATATACATAGATAGATGGATACTACCAAGTAAATACAAAGTAATTTCAGGGGAGAAGGAAAGCACTAACAACTGAGAAGCTCCAGATAGTCCTCATATAGAGAGTGGCATACAAGTTCATCAGAAAAGGAATCAAGGATTCTGAAGCAGGATTGAAAAGGCAGAGCATTTCATGTCTGTATATGGGATATCAAACATTAAGTGTAAAGAACAGCAAGAAAGACAGTTTGGCTGGACCATAGAGTACCTAAAGGGAAGTGATGATGTATAACTACCCTAGAAAGGTAGATGGGAGTGACAGTAAAAGATTTAAATACCAAACAAAGGATTTGTATTGCCCAGAAAAGCTCTGTGGTGAATTCATATACTTGAATTTGAAATACCCCAAGAGTGCATCCTCCCTCTCTGCCTGTCTTGGGAAAATCTTGGGAAGTTCATGCACTTCAAACAGAAGGAAAATATTCCCAGACTACAGACACACTGCTTCTCTGATAAGCTCTTTCCTCTCTTTTTAATTACATCTTGCTTCTTTCTGGTTACCTACAAACACTTCCAGTCAAGATAGACAGATACACACACACACACAACCTAGATATCTCCTCTTTATCATCCCTCAAGCTATCTTTCTATAGACTTCTGCTCTTTCACAACCAACTCCTAAAGGTAAAAAAGCTGTCTAAATTAAATTACCTAATTTTTTCACTTTTTATTCACAATTTTCAACCCCTTACAATAAAATGTAACTACTGCTACTAACACTTTTCTCCCTAATGTCACCCTTGGCCTCTTTATTGTTAAATCTAATGATACCTTCTCCGTTTTCATTCTCCTTGACCTCTCTTCAACATTCAACACTTCAGGCCAACCTTTCCTCCTGTATAAACTCTTCTCCCTCATTTTTCAGAATGCTGGTTTCTCCTGTTTATTTTTTTCTCCCTTCCTGACCATTGCTATATAGTTTCTTCTGCAAAATCCCCATTAGTGTTTCATCCCTTTTGTAAGGGTGCATCCCAGGGCTCTAAATAGGGCCCTCTTCTATTATGTGTATATTCTTTCTCTTAGTGAGAAGCTCCCATGGGTTTAATTATCATCTCTATGTAGATGACTTCCAAATGTACATATCTATCCTTCATCAATTCTTTAATCTTTCAGTCTCACATCTCCAACTGCTTGCTGGACACGAACATCTCAAAATTAAAATGATGAAAACAGAACTTATTATCTTTCCCTTTAAATTCACCTTTCTTCCCCCAGATAATTCTATCAACGATATTCTATTCATCCAAGTTTTTAATTTCTAAGTCATTCTCAAGTTTTAATTCTCTTTCACTTCTCATCTCTAATAAGTTGATGGTTCAAATACACACACACATTTCTAACATCTTGTTCTTTTTTCCCATTAACATAGTCACTACCCTAATTTAGGCCCTTATTGCCTCTGGCCTAGACTATTGAACAACCTCCCTTTTGATCCCCCTGAACAAATCCTCTTCCTGCTCCAGTCTACCCTCTAAACAGGTGCTAAATTGATATTTTAAAGCCTTTTTTTTTAGTCTTAGTCCCCTTATATTCTTAAAAATTATTGAGAATCACCCCCCAACAAAAGTCTTTATGTATAATATCTATAAACATTTATCCTATTAGAAATTAAAACATCTCAATATTATGAAAATAGTTTTGGGACCTCAAAGGTCCTCCCCCTCCACTATAGAGTCTTGGAGATGCCCAAGACCCCAAATCACACTTTGATAACTGCTATTCTAAAGTACTGGTCTGAGCATATCTCCTCTCTGTTGAAGAATCTTCAGTAGCCCCAGGCTAACTTTAAAATATATGCTTACTTGGTTGGTATTTAAAGCCCTTCACAATTTAGTCCTAACTAATTTTCCCAGACTGAACACATACGATTCTTCATTACGCTTTCTTTGTTCCAGCCAATCTGACCTATTTGTTTCCATAAGTGACATCTTATCATCTTTCTCTTAGAAGACTCCCCAAGCTAAGAATCTTCTCCCTCTTTGCTCTTTCTCTTCTTTGTATACCAAGGTTCTTTCAAATCTCTGCTCAAAGGCCAGGAGGTATTTCTTATTTTCTTCAGTTATTATTGTTCCCCCAAATAATCTTTAAAGATTTGTGTCCATGTTAAATCTCCTGGTAGAGAACAGAATTTTCAGGGCAAGAGATTTTTATTTTTGTCATCCTATTCTTCTTGCCTAGTAAAATATCTGGCACACAGCAGGAATTTAATAAATGTTGAATTGAAACTAATCTAAATCTTAATTGTTAAATCAGTTACTATTTGATATACTAATTTGATATACACCTAAACTTCTGAGTACCCATATCTCCCTCTTCAATTATGGGAAGTAGCTTTCTTTTCACGTAGGCCAGATTTACTCAATTTTCCCAAAACATCAGGGCATAGGTAGATGAATTCTTAACCTTTTTTGTATACCTTTGGGAGGTTAGTAAAGCCTAAGAAACCCTTCTTAAAATAATATTTTAAGCACATAAAATTAAATACATTGAATTACAAAGGAAACCAATTCTAATGAAACATAGTTATCAACATAAGTACATATATAATATTTTAATTGATTAAAAATTTTTTTAAGTAACACACCCCAGGATAAGAATTCCTGAACTACATCTCCAAGGTCTCTTACAGTTCAGACATTCATAACTTTACTAAGATCTAATTTATACCTCATCTTTCTTTTCTCAAACTGATCTATTTTATACTCTGGCAGTCTAATTTTCAACAGAAAAACACTTCTCACCATATCCTCATAGCTATCAGACTTGTTCCTTTCTCCCTTCTATAAAGCCCAGAAAGTTCCTGGTATCTGTATCCTCCCAGCTCAGCCTCTCTTCTCCCTCCCCCAAGGACCCAGCCCAAGTAAGAATATAACAAAGGAATAAAGAAACAAAGTAATTACTAGGACAAACCCAGGAAAAGCGATTGTCTTTGGAGAAGCAATCTCTTTCACTCTGTATCTACAGGTAAGGTACAGACAGTACTACATGAAGATGGAGCACCAAGCTAATTATTACACTTATTCATTTATATATCTCCTTGTTCAAGACTCAAATTTTTAAAGTCTCCATTTTCTTTAAATAACCTCTCAGAAAGTAGAGACCCATTTACTGGGTTTTCCTCTCTCTTACTGACCTCTCTGAAGATAGGGTCAGATTATTATTGAGTAATCCCTAGAAAGGCTCAGATCAAAACCAAAAATGGATGACTATAATTTTTACTGCAAACTTCAAAGACAGAAGTATAAGGGGGAATGTGTGTGTGTGTTTGTGCTGAGACGGAGATGATCCCATGTATCTCCCAGGTCAAAAGGCAAAGTTTCAGATCTCTATATATGTATGCACTCTATGCCCTCGTCAAAAGGGCAGCAAAGAAACAGAAACCTGCTAAGGAAAGTTGTCAATGATAGGTTAATTCAATAATCCCTACTTCTCTCTCTCTCTCTCTCTATCTCACACCCCTCTCCCCCAATGATTCAAATATGAATAACTCAGAAAGCAGTGGTGGTATCATAGAAAAAGCACTGTACTTGAAAAGATCTGTATTTAAATCCTGCCTCTGACTCATACTAGCCAAATGATCAGACTGAAACTCTCAAGGCCTCAGTTTCTTTATAAATTGGGAAGAACTGGAGAATCTACTTTACAGAATGATGATTACATAAGATTAAAATATAAAAAGTAGTCTGAAAACCATTATATGAACAAAAGACATCATTATTATAAACCAACTGGATTGGCTCAGGAAGGCCAACTACCTGAATACAGTACTAGAGAAGACCAAGAAATTCAGGGTTAGAGATAGGAAGACAGCAGGACTCATAGTAACATCAAAAGAGCAGGAGAGATTTTCTACATTTATCCACTTCATCAGGGTAAAGAAAAACCTCTGCCCCTTTGCTTCTCCTTTCCAAAAGCCTATTTCCCAGGGAACTGGGAAAAGAGGGGCATTTGCACCTAAAGAAAAAAAAAAAAACTCCCTTCAAAAGTCACAACAAATATATCCTCTTAATCAAAAAATTCACAGCCCAGGAAACTCACAAAACCAAACAAAGGCAGGGCAACTCAAACACCATTTCATGGAAACAAACCAAGAGCAGGAAGTTTAACTTCAGTCCTAGGGTCACAGCAAAGAAAAATGGCCCAAAAAAGCTTTGGGGGGGGGAGCCAGCAATGGATGGATTGTGGGGAATCTGGAGATACCTACATCTCTGAAGAGGCAGGGTTGAGTGGAGGTGGGGGGGGTGAGGGGTGGAGGAATATGGACCATCCGGAATAGGCAAAGTTGGGGCTGCGGTTGGGGTAGGAGGGAGAGGTAGGACGGAGAGGTAGGACTGGGGTAGTGTGTGGAGAAGCAATCGGCCAACTCCAGCAAGAGTCATCGTCTTCAGACATTCATGGCCATCACAATCCTCAAGAAGGTACCTGCAGATCTTCCAGACCCTCCCCTTCTTCTATCTCGCCCAGGTCGGATTTCAATGTTCTAACACATTGCACCGCGGCCTCCCCACCCCAACCCTGCCGGGGGCCACAGCGAACAGGTCCCACACCCACCTGTCACCTGCCTGACCCTCCCCCTCCGCCCTGTGAGTGGCCCAGCTAGGACTTGGGGGAGAAGCGGCCAGGGAGATGGAAAAAGTGGGGGTGCACAAGGGGCCAAATCGTCTTCCCCAATACGCCCCCCACCCATGCCCCGCGCCCCTCACCCCGCCCCGGCCCGGCCTGTCCCGTCCAGTCCAGTCTTGTCCCGCGCGGACGGGCGGTGAGCCGGAAGGGGCCGGATTACTGGGAGGCCGGGCCGGGCAGGCCGGGCCGAGCTGGAGGGGGAGGGGGGGACAGCTCCAAACTCGGGGTGTGTGGGGGGGCGCAAAGCAAGCCGAAGGCAGCGAAGCAAAATGGCGACTTTTTCTGTAGGAGGAGAAGGAAGGAAAACAGCGCGAAGGCGCGGGAGGCCGAGCGAGCGGCCGCACCCCCGGCCCGGGGGGGGG
>JAJPUD010000703.1:266342-303140 GCA_023553655.1 Myrmecobius fasciatus | reverse complement strand
GGCACGGCTCCCCCGGGCCGGCGCAGGCTGCGCGCCGCGCTGGGCTCATGCGCGCTCCCTCCCCCTCCTACCTTTGACAGTTTTACAGTCCGGGGGGGGGTGGGGCGGGGGGACGGGGGAAGCAACTTGCAACTCTCGCGTTATTCTTGCAGCCCCGCACAGTCTCCCAGGGAAATGGGGATCGACTACTGAGCTGGGGGAGGCCTCAGCCCGAGGTTACTGTTTTCCCCGTCCGCTGAGTACACACGGAGTCCCTAATCTGGGCTCCAGGAACTCCAGGGTCCGTCCCTCCTGGCCTGGCCGAGGAGGCCAGCTTGTGCCCCCATCCCCCCATCAGTCAAGTGAGAGCGATACAGCCCTGGTTGAAGGAATGAATGCAGTGGCTCCCTTAAACCTTTCCCAAGGGTGGGGATGGGGTGGCCCGGTCTTAGAGGGTGACCAAGTAGCACCAATCGGAGTCCCCTCCTTTCGGCCCGAGCAGGGTGTCTGACATAATCTCTGAAATTCCGAACTTCGATCGAAGGGGAGACCTCCAGGTGGGGGCAATTTGAGGTCACTGGGGAAATTGAGCTATACAAGGAAACGGGGGGGGGGGGGCGTGAGGGTCAATTGTCTCAGGCCTCACTAGACTCAGGATTGTGAAAGCCATAGCAGGCATTGACTGAAAAGGACTCAGGCATTTGGTCTTCCAGAATCATGGTGTTGATCCTACAAAACACAAAAAACTGCAGAGGAAAGCGAAAGAACTAATTTGGAGGAAGTGTCTACTGAAAGGGAGCCTCTCCGATGGACACTCAATTCCTTCCTTCTATGGCCATCTCAGCCTTTTTATCGAAGGATCAGATCTAGAGCAAGAAGGCATCTATCTTCAAAGCCATCTAGTCCAACTCCACTTAAGAGATGAGGAAGCAGTGCAAGGATTTTAAGGGACACAGATAAAAGTCATAGGCAGCATTTAAAAACAGGGACATAATTGAGAGACTGTATGAAGAAAGAAATAGTTTGGCAACACTGGATTTGCCTGGTGAGTGAGAATGAGGAATTAAGGATGACATTGAGGTTGTAAAACTTGAGGTTGTAAATCTGGGTATCTGGGAGGATGGTGGTACCTTCAACAGTTAGGGAAGTTCCAAAGAGGAATAAAGGGAGGGGGAAGAGTGAGGGGGGGAAAGAGTTCTACAGTATTTTAAACATTGTATTTGATATGTTTATTGGGCATCCAGTTGGAAATGTTTGATACGCATTTGGTAATTTATGAATAGAGCTCCCCTAGAAAGAGGAAGCCTGGAGATATAGATCTGAGAGTTGTCAACATAGAGATAATCATTAAACCCATGTAAGCTGATGAGATCACCAAGAATGTAGAGAGAGAAAAGGAGAGGGCCCAGGAGTTTGGGGATATACCCATGGTGAATAGGTGGGATATGGATGATGATCCAGCAAAGGAGACTGAGAAGAATGAAAGAATTTGGAGGAGGAGGATCGATTATGTCAAATGCTGAAAAGAAATTACAAAGGATGAAGACTGAAAAAAGATCATTTGAGATCATTAGGAATCATTTGCAACTTGGACAGCTCAGTTTCAGTTGAAATAAATTCCACGCCAGATGACAGAGGGCTGAAAGGAGAAGAAATGGAGGCATTGAGTATAGATGACTTTTTGAGGGGTTTTGGCTTAGAAAGGGAAGAATATATATGTTGATCCCTTCAGATTCTCACAAACTCCCCTATGAAGTCAACAGAGCAAGAATTATTATCCCCATTCTACAGATGAGAATAATGAAGTCCAGAGATGATAAGAGACTTGCTCATAGTCATAAAGTCACTTGATTTCAGAAGCAGGATTATACTTGTGGTCTTCTCACTCCAGGTTGGTGCTTTTGCACCACTATACACCAGGCTCCCATCTCTGGGATCTAACACTGTTTCTCCCCACACTACTGACTAACATTTAATTGAATTTAGCCTCCTGGAGTTTTGCCGCAGACTTGAACAATGGAAGGATTGGAGTGTTGCTGGGCTACCCCAACTGACTTGGACAAAGTGCTGTTGTCTGTCCTGGGGAGCTATATCCCTTTGGGCCACTGCATTCATCTCCTACTGCCTCCTACCTTCTATCATCCTCCCTTCCCGTACTCTCTAGGGGCTGGGGGGGAGTAGGATCAGAAGGATGGTGTCAGGTCTCTGGTCTGACCATTAAAGAGATAACCATCTCTTTTCTCAGCTCAACTGTACTCCATAATCAGCCAACTTAATTATCCATCTCACATCTTTCATGAACTAGAACATTGACATGATTCCAATTTCCTATAAAGGGGGGGGGGAGTGTCTATGTCTCATCTCCTGTTCTCTTGAGCTCTTTGTCCCTAGGTCTCTTCCTCTTAACTGAAGTTGCCTTAGGATATTGTTTTTGGGAAAGGAAAGTGGGTGCCAGTATATCTCCCAGGAAATAAATACTTCATGCAGTCAACAAACATTGAGTGCTTACTATTATGTCCAAGCATCATGCTAAACAATGATGGAGATACTAAGAAAGGTAATACTAGTCCCTACCCTTAGAAAACTTACATTCTGATAAGGGAGACAAATAAATAGCTTCATACAAGATATATAGAATACCTTAAAGGTTATCTTAGAGAGAGAGACATCAGCATCTAGGGAGGGGAGGGAGAACAGGAAGAGACTGAGAAAGACAAATTACAGAAAATATGATTTGATCTGAGTCTTGAAGGAAGACAGGGAAACTAAAAAGTGTAAGTGAAAGGGTAGAGCACTTGAACAGGGTAGAGCAGCCAGTACAAATAGAATGAGATGGAAGATAAAATGTTATGTGCATGGAGAAAGTAGGCCAGTGAAGCTAGATCATAGAATTTATGGAGGAGGATGAAGTATAATGTAGGATGAATCTGAAAGACCATTGGTATGGGATTCTTTCCTCACTGATGAATATCAATGCCCTGCACCTGAGAAGTGAGGAAGACTTGAGTGAAAGGAGAAAAGAAAAATAGGATCTTTTAAATCTCTTTTGGGATTCTGGTTTCCAACTTTGAGATATGTGACCCTCAATACCAACCATTCTTCATGTTGCTGAAGGGAGAGATAGATTCTGGAAAGAACCTGACTTGAAAATAGGTGTGGGTCTCTATCATGTCTCCATCCATGACTTGTTTTACTAGATAATTCAGAGAAATTTTCTCTTGGGTGAGATCTGCAACTCTCTCTCAGCTCTTGGTTGAGCTGCTTTACCTCATTCCCAGTGGGAAAGCTCCTTCAATATTGTCTCATATGTATGCTTTTTCTGATGTCTATGTTACTGTCAACTTAAAAGTTTCTCTGCTATTTGCTATGTTTGCAGCAGACCTATTAAAGACCTTAGTTTGAAAAGGCCAAGATCTCCCATTGTATCCAAGGCTATTTCCAGTCATCCTAATCTATATATGTCTACTGGACCCAGATTGCTCTAGACAAGAAAGTGAGACAGGTGATCTTACATAGCCTTCCTTCACTTAAATTCATTTGCATGTCATGGCATTTACCTCCCAGATGTCATGGTTCTCTTTGAGAATGATGGATAAGCAACAACATATTTGTACTCATTGTAGAACTGGTATTTGGAAGAAGGTCAAGCCTTACATATAAAGTTGGGAGGATTCTTTCCCCATTAATCAAGAGCAATCAGGAATTTAGATTAAAGTTATTTCCCTTAGACTAATAATATTTAAGGGAGTGTGTATATATAGTTTGTGTGTGCATTTCTAGTCCTGAATCTTCTCTCAGAGCAACTCTCTGGTACCTCCTGCTAGGAATAAAAAGTCCCCCTTGGAGAAAGGTGGGGAAGGAAATAATAGAAATGTCTGTTCTTACCTCCCTATAAGCGAGATTGAGATAGCCATACATCACAATAATCAAAGTAAAAGATAGAAAGGCATCAGGCTATAAAGAACTTTAAGAGCAAATAGTAATTTCTATTTAATAGGAATTGGACCTGTGATCTCATTAGTATAAGGAATTCCCAGGTGAGGAACTTCCTTCTATCAGTACTGGTCAACCTTCTCTTTTATAGTCTTAGAGAGCTGACTGACCAGAACACTAAAAGTAAGAGATTTACTTGCCCAGAATCCCACAAACCAGAGTCAGACCAAAGATTTGAAACCAGGTCTTACTGATTTCGAGGCCAGCTTGTTAGCATTACAGTACTCTGCTTCTTTATATTGTACTTAATGTTGACATATATCCTGTGAATTCCTTCCAGCTGGCTCACAATGCCTAGCTAGGCTTGATGGGAATAAAAGTTGCTTTCAATGAGCCCACATGGATCCTGCAGGGAAAAGAAATCATGCTGGGATTTAAAATGGGCATTTATAAACCACATCCAGATAATTGAGAACTTGACCATAGAGTGAACTTTAGGAGATTTCTAAAGATCTCTTTCAACTCTAACTTCTGTGATTTGATATCCAAAGGCCATAGCTAGATTAAAATCAATTCTGGATTGTCTGGGTGTGGGTTTACCAGTGACCTTTTTAAAGTCCTAGCACAATATTGAAGGAAAAAACATTAAAATTTCATTTTAGTATGTCCTCCAGAAACATTTTTAAAAAATTCAAAATAGTATTTAACAATTCAATATTACCATTTGTATTATCATTTAACATTATTATACAATATATTTTGTATATATCCCCTTCTATTTTCTGACACAGCCATTGTCTTAGTGCAGGATCACTCCACTCAGGCTTGGACTAATGCAGTACTGGTGGGTCTCCTTGCCTTAGATCTCTCCCCACATATCTTCCTTTCAGGTGCCAAAATCATCTTCACAATCTGTAGGTCACTTTCCTACTCAATAAACAACAGTAGCTCCCTATTCCAAGATTAAATAGAAAATTCTCTATTTGGTTTTTAAAGTCCTTCATTAACTGATGCCTTCCTGCTTTTCTAATCTTCTTACACTTTATTCCAGATCACAAATTCTACCATTCAATCCAACAACTGGTTTTGTTGCTTTTCCTCAAACACAACATTCTATTTCCCAATAGAACTTTTCACCGGCTGTCTTTGCCTATAATTTTTCCCCTTCTGGACAGTTTGGCTACCTTCAAGACAAAACTCCTATCTTTTATAAGAAATCTTTCTGGGTAGCCCCTACTGCTAGGACCATCTCATTGAGATTACCTCCAATTTACAAAGTATATACCTTGTATATACATAGTTGTGTGGGAATTATTAGAATATGAGCTTCTTGAGGGCAAGAATTTATTTTTTTGCCTTTGTATCTATACCTAGTATTTTGCACAATGCCTGAAATATAATAAGCATTTAACAAATGATTGCTGTTGACTTAATCCAATAATTTTTAGCTTAGAGAAATGTCCAAAATTGACACAGTCTTCTTATGCCCTTGTATTTCTCTCTACTCCTAGACAATTTATTTTTATAGAAATCTTGAACAAGGAAAAGTTTATATAGTTTGGAGTTATTATTCTAGAAAAAGTTACTTAATATATAAAACTATTTTTTTCTTTTACCACTCTATTACCACCAAAGACTTGCATTTCTTAAGAGAAGTATGTCTGAGTCTTTCATAAGAAGTATATTTGGTATCTTCTCAAGGGATAGGATGTGAGAGGCCAACAGGCACAGGTAGATCTTAGAATTGGGGGCTTTCTCTTTCAGTGGAATGGAAAGTCCTCAGTATCTCTTCTACCCACCCCTACCTTCAGCAGTTTTGTGGGGAGGGGGGGATAAAAGGGAAAAGAAGAGACAAGACAGTTAAGCACTTATTGTATGCCAGGAAGTGTCAGAACTATCCAAGGTCCTGGCAGATGTAAAAACAAGGAATACACAATCCCAGCCCTCAAGGAATTTAACATCATAGAAGAAAACAGGTATGTGTAAGTAGATACAGAATATATATGATGCTAATACAAGGTAATTTTTATAATGGGGAAGGAAGAAAATAGGAACCAACATTAAGTATCTACTGTGTTCCAGGGACTGGACTAATCATTTTATAAATACTCTCTCATTTGGGAAAGATATGAATTGGAATATCAGGAGAAATCTCTGGTAGATGGTAGCTTGTAAGCTGAACTTTGAAGAAAACTTGGGATTCCAAGAGGCAAAGGCAAGAAGGATGTGAATCTGGGGAATGGAGGATAGCCTATGCAAAGACTTGAGGAGATGGAGTATCATATGAAAAATGATAAAGGGAGAGTTTGGCTGGACATTAACATGCTTGAAGGAAATAAAGTATAGTTTTTAAAAGTAGGTTGAAACTAAAAAAATTTAAAGAAATATTTGATTCTAGAGATGATAGGAGTTCAGAGGGAAAGAAATCAGAAATTGATTAGGAAACAGTTCTCTGCTCTAATGAGAAGGGGGCAGAGCAGGAGATATAAAAATTTGGGGCCCCTTCTGAGGCAAAATTTTGTAGTTTCCATAGTTTGGACATTCAGAAACCTCAGGGAAATAACCCTCCATTTGGGAGAAAATTGAGTGAGATCTAGTTATCTTCAAGTGAAGAAGCAGATTTTCAATAACTCCCTTCTTTTCTGCTAGTCTTAATGAAATACAAGCAACGTATTCTCCCACCCCACTACTTTGAAAATAATGCATGTTCCTTTTTGTAATGGTAAGGATAGAAATTGAGTGGATGCCCAGTAGTTGGGGAATGGCTGAATAAGTTATGGTATGTGATTGTAATGGAATATTATTGTTCTATAAGAAATGATGAGCAGGATCATTTCAGAAAAACCTGGAAAGACTTACTTGAACTGATGCTAAGTAAAATGAGTAGAACCAAGAGAACATTGGACCCGAAACAACAAAAATAGGTGGTGATCAACTGTGATGGATTTGACTCTTCAACAATGAGGTGATTCAAGGTAATTCCAATAGACTTGTGATGGAAAGAGCCATCTGCATCCAGAAAGAGAACTATGGAGACTGAATATGGATTAAAGCATAGTATTTTCCCTTTTTTGTTGTTGTTGTTTGTTTGCTTGCTTTTTTCCCTCATTTTTCTTTGACCTTTTGTTCTGACATGTGCAGCATGATGAATATGGAAATATGATTAGAAGAATTGCCCGTGTTTAACCTATACTGGATTGCTTGCTGTCTTCGGCAAAGGGGAGAAGGAAAGGAGGAAGAAAAAATGGAACACAAGGTTTTGCAAAAGTAAATGATGAAAACTCTTTGCATGTATTTGAAAAAATAAAAACTATAAAGAAAAGGATGCAAGTTAAAACAACTCTGAGGTATTAACTCCCATCTATAAGATTGGAGAATATGAACGTCACAGAAAAGGAAAAGGATAAATATTAGCAGGATGTAGAAAAATTGGGACATTAATGCTCAGTTGGTGGAAGTGTGAATTTATCCACCCCTTTTGGAGAGTAATTTGGAGAGTAACCCAAAGGGCTATAAAACTGTTCATATCTTTTGACCTAATACCACTACTAGGTCTGTAGTCCAAAGAGATTTTTTTTAAAGGGGGGAAGTGGAGTGGGAAGAACCTGTATGTACAAAAATGTTTAGTGTGTGGTATCAAGGACCATGCCTAAGTGTGGAGGGGCAGGTCAATTCTTCAAAAGCCCCCATAGCTGTGAATCATAACACCCCTGAAGGAATTGCAAATTGGCCTTTACTGACACAGATGTTGCTTGTGGATTGGGAATGAAATAAATTGGAGGGAAGAAAGAGGAGAGAGATCAGAGAATGCAACTGCCTCTCAGTCTCCTTGTATCGCTATCATCCTCTCACATGAAAGGATCTATTTTTCTGGTCAGAATTAGATTCCCCAGCAGCCACTAGCAGATGGCTCCCATAACAGTGTGGTGGCAAAAAAAAAAATGGAAATTGAGCAATTGGAGAATGACTGAACAAGTTGTGGTATATAGTTCTGATGGAATACTATTGTACTATAAGAAATGATGAGCAGGAACATTTCAGAAAAAACTTTGAAAGACTTATGTGAACTAATGCAAAGTGAAGTAAGCAGAACCAGGAAAACATTATACCCAGTAACAGCAATATTATATGATGATCAACTGTGAATGACTTAACTATTCTCAGCAATACAATGATTGAATATAATTCTGAAGGATTTAGGATGAAAAATGCTATCTGAATGCAAATTGAAGCATTTTAAAATTAAAAAAAATTTTTTTCTTGTTTGTTTTGGGTCTCTTTTCTTTCACAACATAACTAATATGAAAATATATTTTGCATGACTGTACATGTATAATCTATTATCAAATTGTTTGCCTTCTCATGGAGTGGGGAGGGGTAGGAGAAAGGAAGAGAATTTGAAACTCAACATTTTTTAAAATGACTGTTAAAAATTGTTTTTACATGTAATTGGAAAAAGTAATTTTTTTTTTGTTATTGAGGCAATTGGGGTTAAGTGACTTGCCCAGGGTCACACAGCTAGGAAGTGTTAAGTGTCTGAGATCCGATTTGAACTCAGGTCCTCCTGACGTCAGGGCTGGTGCTTGATCCACTGTACCACCTAGCTGCCCCCACCACCTAGCTGCCCCAAAAGTAAATTTTTTTTAAAATTTAAAAGAAAACAAATTTCAGAAATGGAAGTCATATTAGTAATCTCTCTCTCTTCTTTACTCTAGGGCAGGGGTTCTTAATATTTTTTTTACATGCCATAGACTCCTTTAGCAGTCTGCTAAATCTTATGGACTCTAAATAATGTTAAATGCATAAAATAAAATACATAGAATTATAAAGGAAATATTGAAAAACTATTTTAAAAATTGGTTACAAGTTCATGGAATTTAGGTTGAAAAGTTTATTTTTGTATTTACCACTCTATTTGTTCTATATCACTTTTTCTCTAGAACTTTAAAAGTGTTCTCTGAATCTGTCCCACCCTGTGCCACAAATGACTTTATCTACTTCAATCCCCCAGTCTTCTAATCCCTCCCCAGGAATCTCCCCAAGGACTAGTCCTTGAATTCTACCCATCTGTCTCTTCCCAGGAGAGTAGTGGAAACCACTCAAGCTCCACTAGCCACTGCAAAAGGAAAAATTGAATTCAGCCAATACTTATTAAGTACCTACTATGTCCATTTATTAAGAGTATTTAGTTTGTTCTCTGGACTGAAGATACAAAGTTGAAAAAAAATTGTAATCCTTTCAGCAGCACAGAAATAACAGAGCTTAATACTTAGCAAAAATTACTTAAAATAGTACTCTAAGGGTCACAGGATCTTAGATTTAAAGGTAGAGCATAGAGATTAATTAAATTATGAAGTAGGATATGAACTGACTTCCCCTCCCCTTAACCCAGGTTCTAGCTCCCAGATTCTCCCCCCTTCACTTGCTACTTCCTGGTGCTCTTTGTGGTACTTTCCCCGTCACAAAAAAATTCTGTGTTTCTACATGGAGGGTGGGTTATGAGTAAAGGAACAAAGATAGAAACAGACAGAAACAGAACAAGATCTCAGAATAGCAATAGTCCAGTTGATCTATAATTTAGATATTGCAAAGAGGAGCAGTAGATAAGGATAAAATTGGAAGGGCAGACTGGAGCCAGACTAAGGAAGGCTTTGAAGGCCAGGAAAGGAGTTTGTATTGCAGCTAGAGACCATAGTGAGTTACAGCCGTCCAGAATACATGAGCATAGGTTTTTGAACTGGAAGGAACCTTGGAGACCATGGCCATCCCTTCATTTTACAGACGAGGAAACTAAAAGTACAGATTAAGTGACTTGTCCGAGCTCTCAGAGAAAGCAGAAAGGTGCGATTCAACCCAAAGCTAGTGCTGTTTCCATCCTTGTCCTCCTCAGGCCCCCCTCCCAAAGCAGCCTTCAGTTTGGGAGGATATTCTCAGTCCAGTGCTGGGGTAACTGCATGGAGCAATATGGGACTGGGGAGAACAGAGAGGCCAGTTAGGGAAAGCAAGAGGTTGAAGCACTTGGAGGAGATGCAGGCCTTGGGGCTGAATTATCGGCTCTAAAGGGGAAGGCCTTGGGAACCAGAGACCAAAGGGCCTAGGAGGAGCAGAAGGCACGTGCTACTATTGCCACCTAGTGGCCTGCATAGCCCGCTGGCTGGTCATGGGGACCGAAGGCTACTACATCAGGGTCGACAGCAATGCTGGATTATTTCTGGGACAACCTAAGCACCCTTTCCACGTCTTTCTTAGCATTTGGTCACTGTAAATTACTTGAAACAAATTTCCTCATCCTTTATTGGGAATATCCCAGCCCTTAATGGATGCATCAGCCAAAACCTTTGCAAATCTTGGAACCTTAGGCCAGCCAATTTTCTTGCCCTCAGTTTCCTCAATTGAAAAATGAGAGGGTTGGACTGAATGACCTTTAAGATCTCTTCCAGTTCTGAATCTCTAATCCTATGTTGTTGTTTTTTCTTTTGCACTCCATCCATTTTCTGGCACTACATGAAATATGGCTTTATCCTGGAGACACCCAGTCTCTTGTAATATTTTCCTTGGCTAAGTACTTCTTTCACACTCCTCGATTCAGAGCCAGAAAAGATCAGCAAAAAGCATATAACTGCCCATTGCTACTTCCAAGACCTTGTACTACTAGTATTAGTCAACAATCTTTCGTTTATCTAATATCCCTCTCTCTTTTTCTTTGCTGCTGTTATCTACTAAACTTCAGGTTACTCATATACCTTCCCCAATAACTTAAGCATTTGGCCTTCTGCTCCATTGCAATCCCTAATATCATCTTCTGGCTGCTCACACTAATGACTTTTCTAATTTCTTGGTTTCTCAGTTCCTGAACTCAGTTAATTCCAATGATTTCAATTTCCATGTGATTATCCATCATCATCACTTGAAATTGCTCTACCTATAAGATATTGAACTCTGAAGTTCCTTTATTTGATCTCAAGCTTGAGTTCTTCCACTTTTTCCTTCCAAATCTGCTCTTTGTCTTAATCAGGATGTTCTGGTATGTTCTGGTTCTTTCATCTCCACCCTTCCTCCTAGTCCACCACTCCTTTTATAGTTTCATTTCCTTCTCTTCACAGTTTTACCTATGGTTGTCAATTTTGACAAAGACACTGGCCTACCCCCTTGAATTCCTTGCTCCTCTTTTTCCTCCCCAACCCACTACACAGAGGCATAACCCTGGATTATTTCCCAGCATTTATGACATCTTTTCTTTATTCTGAGCAGACTAACACTTCAGGAGAAAGTCACTGTACTGATCAGATCCCCCCAAAATCATGCTCTCTAACCTTCCTTGAGCCCTCTCTTCTGACTGCATTCTTTTCATTTATTTTTTATTGCCTTCATATTACATTCACAGCATCTGTTCCAAAAATTCCATTCTCTACTCCAGTATCCAATTATACCTATACCTTACTCATATCTATACCCTTTCCCCTCCGGCATATAATGTTACTTTTTACTTTATTGAGAATATTTAAGCCTCCTATACTGGGCTCCCTCATTTCTTTTCTCTAGGCTAAAATTATTTGTCCAAGCTTTCTTCATTCTTTTGGTTCAGAGTCACCTCTCTTCAAGAAGGCTCACTCTGACATTTGTGCAGTATGGCACAGAATAAGTAATACTAAATTTGCAAAGGACCTGAATTCAAAAACTGGATCTGCCATTTAATATCTATGTGACATGGGATAAGTCCCAAGCTTTCTGAGCATCGATTCCTCTGGAAGATGAGAGCATTGGTCTAAATTGTTTCTGAGGACCTTCTGGCTCTAAATCTATGATCCTATAATCCCATTCTCAGAAAGGCAATGGACTTGGAATGAATGGATCTGATTTAGAATATGACACTGGTCAAGTCACTAATAGTATGTGTACCGACTTTAACAAGATTTTTATGAGAACTATAGTTATGTAACTGAGACTATCTTTTTTTTTCCATTTCCTTTAAGATCTTGTCCTATTAAGCATTTTGTTTCTTATTCATTTTCAATCTTTCCTTCTCTACTCCTTTGCCTATAAACATTCTGAGATCTCTCCTAATGTAGAAAACAAAATGACTTGTAATCTAGAATCACTACATATTTTTTCTCACTACCCACTCATTCCTTAATCTCTTGCCATCTGGCTTCTGCTTCCCCCATTCTATTGAACTTATTTCTTCTTTGGTGACCTCTTAATTGGAAGATCCAGTGGTTTTGAGCATCCTTTATCCTCCTTGACCTCAGGTCTTTTCAACGTTGAGCATGATTTGAGTAATACTTCCCTGACTTATTTATATTAATGGCTTTGGAAACACTGTTCTGAGTTTCTTTTTGTCTGCTTGATTTTTCTTTCTCAGCTCCTTTCAGCAGTTCATATTCCTCTCTGCTCTCCTCTCCTTCTCAGGTTCTGTCTTCAGCCTGATTCTCTTCTTGATCTACGTCTCCTCTCTCATGATACTTATCCACTACAAGGCTTCAGTTGTCAGCCCATGCAGATGCCTGCCAAATCCAACCCTAAAGTCTCTCCTTATCTCTATTCCCCCAACTGCTTGCTAGATATCTCTATCAGTGATGTCTTGTTGGCACTTTAAACTCAGTATGTCCAAAAGTGAACTCATCATTTTCTTTCCTAAACCCTCTTCTTTTCCAAACAACTATTTTTCTTTAATACATAATCATCCACCCAATCTTTATTAGATTATAATCTTAGGGTCATCTTTGGCAATCCCCACTCCTTTATTCTCCAAATCCAATCACTTAATAAGGCCTAACAATTTTACTTCCAGAATATCTCTTGAATCTTTCCCTTCATCTTCATTCATCCTTCTACCAACAAAATCCAAATCTTCATTACCTTTTACCAAGACTGCCAGTATAGCTAGATTATTGGAATAGTCTGCTTATTGATGTCTGTGTCCTCAGCCTCATCCTTCTCCAATCCATCCTTCACACAGCTGTCAAATGCACAAACCTGCCAACACAATTTCCTTGCTGAAGAAGCAGTGCTATGTAATAAAATATAAACTCCCTAAATGGGCATTTCAGACCCTCCAGAATTTGAATGTAGCCCAGCTTCTGCCATTTTAGCATACCTGGACTTCCCAATAGTTTTCATTCTCATTCTGTTCACAGCAACCTTGTGATCCTGAAAGCTTCACTACCCCCACATCTCTACCTGTTGCAATCCTCTTCATTCAAGATCCAATGTCATCCAAACTAGGCAATAACTATAGCAACTTAGTGTTTGATAAACCCAAAGACCCCAGCTTTTGGGATAAGTACTCACTATTCGGCAAAAACTGCTGGGAAAATTGGAAACTAGTATGGAAGAAATTAGGGCTTGACCCATACCTAATATCGCATACCAAGATAAGATCTAAATGGGTTCATGATCTAGATATAAAGAGTGATATTGTAAGCAAATTAGAGGAACATAGTAGAGTTTACCTCTTAGACCTATGGAGATGGAATAAATTTATTTCCAAAGAAGATCTGGAACTCCTAATTGAACACCAGATAGATAATTTTGATTATATTAAGTTAAAAAGTTTCTGTACAAACAAAACTAATGCAGACAAGATTAGGAGGGAAGCATCAAATTGGGAGATCATCTTCACATTTAAGGGTTCTGATAAAGTCCTCATTTCTAAAAATATGTAGAGAATTGTCTCATATTTATAAGAATTCAAGCCACTCTCCAGTAGATAAATGGTCAAGGGATATGAACAGACAATTTTCAGATGATGAAATTAAAACCATTTCTAGTCATATGAAAAGGTGCTCCAAATCACTATTGATCAGAGAAATGTAAATTAAGACAACTCTGAGGTACCACTACACACCTGTCAGATTGGCTAAAATGACAGGAAAAGTTAATGATGAATGTTGGAGGGGATGTGGGAAAGCTGGGACACTGATACATTGTTGGTGGAACTGTGAACGGATCCAGCCATTCTGGAGAGCAATTTGGAGCTATGCTCAAAAAGTTATCAAACTGTGCATACTCTTTGACCCAGCAGTGTTTCTATTGGGCTTATATCCCAAAGATCTTAAAGGAAGGAAAGGGACCCGTGCAAGAATGTTTGTGGCAGCCCTTTTTGTAGTGGCTAGAAACTGGAAACTGAAGGGATGCCCATCAATTGGAGAGTGGCTGAATAAATTATGGTATATGAATGTTATGGAATATTATTGTTCTCTAAGAAATGACCAGCAGGTTGATTTCAGAGAGGCCTGGAGGGACCTTCATGAACTAATGCTCAGTGAAACGAGCAGAACCAGGAGATCATTATACATGGCAACAAGACTATATGATGATCAATTCTGATGGACATGGCTCTCTGTAACAATAAAATGTTTCAAACCAGTTCCAATTGTTCAGTGAAGAAAGTCATATACACCCAGAGAGAGGGATGTGAAATGTGGACTACAACATAACATTTTCATGCTCTCTATTGAGGTTTGCTTGCATTGTGTTTCCTTTTTCTGATATATATATATATGTATATATATATATATTCGACTTGTCAAGTATTTTAATATAATTAACATGTAGTGGATATTATGCCATCTAGGGGAGGGGAGGGGACTAGGGGAGAAATTTGTAATGGAAAACTTTGTAAGAATCAATGTTGAAGAACTACCCATACATATGTTATGCAAATAAAAAGCTTTAATAAAAAAAAAGTTATCAAACTGTGCATACCCTTTGACCCAGCAGCATTTCTATTGGGCTTATATCTCAAAGAAATCATAAAGAAAGGAAAGGGCCCCACATGTGCAAGAATATTTGTGGCAGCCCTTTTTGTAGTGGCTAGAAACTGGAAACTGAATGGATGCCCATCAATTAGAGAATGGCTGAATAAATTATGGTATATGAATGTTATGGAATATTATTGTTCTATAAGAAACGACCAGCAGGACGATTTCAGAGAGGCCTGGAGAGACTTGCATGAACTGATGCTGAGTGAAATGAGCAGAACCAGGAGATCATTATATACGGCAACAACAATACTATATGACGATCAATTCTGATGGACATGGCTCTCTTCAACAATGAGATGTTTCAAACCAGTTCCAATTGTTCAGGGAAGAAAGCCATATACACCTGGAGAGAGGGATATGAAATGTGGACCACAACATAACATTTTCATGCTCTCGATTGATGTTTGCTTGTATTGTGTTTCCTTTATCTGATTTTTCTTTCTTGTAGATACGATTTTCCTTGCACAACAATGTGTGGAAATATATATACATATATTCGATTTGTCAGGTATTTTAACATAATTAACATGTGGTGGATATCCTGCCATCTAGGGGAGGGGTGAGGAGTAGGGGGGAAAAATTTGTAACATAAAGCTTTGTAAGGGTAAGTGTTGAAGAATTACCCATATATATGTTTTGCAAATTAATTAATTGATTAATTTAAAAAAAAAAAGATCCAATGTCATCTCTTCCATGAAGTCTTTTCTGAACTCTCCAATGGAAAACAAGTCCTTCCCACTGCTATCCTTCATATTTCTTATGTCTTATTTGTCTGGATGCCCCTTGACTCATAACTATCTACCTTGTACTTATTTTTCTGTATACTTGTCATTTTCCTCCAATAGAGGGTAAGGTCCTTCAGGGCAAGAATTGGGTTTTACTTCATGTCAGTATCTTTATCTCACGTAGTTCCTTGCACATAGTAAATGCTTAGGATATATGTGTTGAATTAACTGGATTGCAGAGTCTTCCTTTGGCAGCTATATCACCAACTGAACAGTCACTTAGGAACCAGGTTTTATTTCATATCTTTACATCAAGTGTATAAAAAATGATACAGAGACAGAAACAAAGACAACCAACAAGTGTACATGGAATAGTGGCTGGGCAGGAAGAGGGGGAGATACTCAGATTCATATATTGCTCCAGGGACAACAGGAACCAGCATTGTGCAGTGAATGGAAAGAGTGCTGGTCATAGGACCTGGCTCTGCCACTTACTAATGACGTGGCCATGGGCAAATCCCAACATCTCTGTTTTTCTCATTTTTCTCAACTGTAAAGTGAAGGGGTTAAATTAGATGACTTTAAGGTCTTCTCAAAATCCTACGATAATGTTATTGCATTTTCAAGGGCTCATTTACCAGGAATAAGTCAGGGTTGGGTTTAGAATTTGAGGAAATACTTCAGGGCTAGTTGGAGGGGAAAAAGGGGAAATGGACAGTTCATCTTCTATTTCTAGGGATTTTAAATTCCCTCTTAATTTATTCCCTGGGGCTTTGAAGGGGGCAACAGCAGTTTTTACTGCCTAGCATAGAACTGGGCATATTGTTGGGAGAAAGGATGGGAGCTGCCTAGATATGGTGGATTTCTTCCCATATCTACTACACCATCATCCAGATTAGGGCTTCGGTAGAAATGGTGGGGGAGTGGCTGGATGGAAAAGTCCCTAGCTCTTCTGTTCCTGAGATTTTTCTAAAGGGGTTTAGAATAGGAAGACTAGAGTGGAATGATCAGGACTTAGACAGGGGATAAAAGCTACTTAGTTTTACCTTTTCTCACTGCATTTCCCAGCTGAATAGACCCAGCTCCAGCTCTGTGATTTGTTGTAACCCAACTTTATATTTTGTAGCCCAGTCCCCAGATGGTATCATCATGCTCTAGGCTCACTGCCAATGACTGAAAGGGTCCCACTGTCCCACCAGCTCCCAAAGGCATCAGCAACTCTGTCCAAGGCATTGACCAAATTCTGAACAAACAGCCTCCCCTTAACATATGTACTGTAGAACAGACACATCTGCAATCACCCCCAAATGGAACTTTTACAGCCAGTCAAATGCTAAAACCTAAGACCTCAGAGCAGAACTGGTTTTTGCAAAGCTCTGTGTAAACTAAATTCATTTGATTCTCTAGGGGAGCTCAGGAAGTCTCACTGAAAAAGGAAATATGTCCAATGGTGGGCCACACCTGTTCAGAGATTGATCAGGAAGGTCTCTGTGAAGAGAAACTTGGGATTTGGAAGGAGGAAGCTGAGAGGAACAAAAAATCTAAATCCCTGGTATTTGGGAGACAAACATATCCTGAGGAGGGGGAAATAAATAAATGGATGGGGATGGATAGAAACTGGCTTCTGAACAACCAGTCTTTCCAGTAAGTCTCCCTGTGGCTCAAGTTCTGGTATTTGGGATATGAGAACGACTAAATCATGGGAGAAGGGGTGATAAAATCAGTCTTTATGCCTGGGCATTTCCCAGATGGGAAAGGGTCACCAGTATTGGGGAGAAAGGCTATAAATAGATATCTTGTCTAGGGGAATCACAGACAGGAGCTAGTGCATCAAATACTCCTGGAACGTGCCCTCTCCAAACAGATATCAACATGTGCTATAAGTGGCACAAGGGTTTAGGAGGGATAAAACTCCAAAATCTTTGTTGTAGGAAGAACTAGATATCTGTCTTCTTTCCCCTCTATGCCCCCCTCCACTTTGGGTGTTGGATTAGAAGCCTGCTGGGGCTGGCTTCCCTGGATCCTGTCAAGATATAAGAAGAAGACTGAATCTTTTGTTGCCAGTAGATATCCCGGAGGTCTTGCAACCCGTAGCCAGCTGGATGAAGGCAGGCCTCTGACCTCAGGGTAAAGTTGTGTGTATTCTGGCCTGGGTGGCCACACAAGCTTCAGCCTCTGGTCCATCACTGCCCGCTGGTCTGGAACTGCTGTTTGACGCCTCATCTGACCCAGCTGTCTGTCATTCTTTCTAGTCCAGGTCAGGCATCACAGTGCTGGGGTCTCACCCACAACCCTTGAAGGAGTGGAACTAGGAGATGTTTCCAAAGGAAGCTGTAGAGGGCAATAAAAATAAAAGAAGAGCTAGGGAAGTGGAGCAGGAAGCCCAGTTGTGAACAGATAGATTTGTGCTTTTCAGTTGCCTCTGAAAACCTTACCTGAATATCTAAAATTTTCAGGGTGTCACCTTCTGCTTGATATCTGCTTTCATGAGAACCTAGCTCATGGTAGATGCTACCTGGCTTTGGTCCTGGCTATGTTAACTCTCAGGTCTTTTCTTTCCAGTCAGAGAGTTCAGCCTCTCAACCATCTTTCAGAACCACAGAATGTCAGAACTAAAAAAGATTTTAAGCACCTTCTAATCTGAATATCTCACTTTACAAATGAGGAATCTGTGGTTCTGAGAGGGGAGAATCAATCTCTAAATTTCCTAGGCACCCTTCCTTCTTGGGTTTCTTATCTTGCCCCTGATTCCAAACCAGCCTAATTTATAACCCCTACTCTCCCAAGCTCCTCCTGCCAGGCCAGATTTGGGGGTAATATCTGGAAGCTTGGGTTTTGTAAGTTTATAGCTCTCCCCCCACCCCTTTTTAAAAGCCCAGGAGGTCTCTTTCCCCATCTCTTCTCCCCCACCCTCTAGCTGCTGATGGCTTAACTTAGCCCTCACCTTGGCTCAGCAGGTGCAGGTTCCGGACTTCTTCCCGTACCTGCAGCTGCAGGACCTGCTGCAGCACCTCCTGCCTCTGGGCCTCCTGAAGCAGCCCCATGCGCTGAAGCTTTTCTGCATTCAGCCGAAGCAGTGCCCGACCTAGGTATACCCAGACAGGCCATGGCCCAGGTGAAGATAGACACAGAAACACACCGGGAAACACGGGGAGAGGGCAAAGCTAGAGTGGGGGACGGTCACAAAGGCACACACAGAACAAGGGAGAAACACGTCCATACAGGCCTGGGGGACAAGGGGCAATGTCGCCTGGGATTTAGGCTCAGCTAAGAACCCCCGAGGGCGCACATGGGCCTTTACTCTGGTACGCATGCGCTCCCGGACAGACTGACACAGGCATGAGCAGACGGACGTCCCAGACAAAACACAGCCCCACAAACCCGCTGAGTACTCCAATCCCCTCCTCCCAGCGCACCAGTGATGGCATGGTGGGAGAAGGCTTCCACGTAGATGAGGTAGTTGTGGGGACAGTGCTTCTTCAGCCACTTGCAGACGTCCTGCTGGCTCCACAGGACCACCGGCCGCATCAGGCCACCCAGTGTGGGGCTGGTGTGGTAGAACCCATAGTGGTCATAGTGCCGGCCCTGCAGCAGGAAGGGTGCTGGATAGACCCAAGGAAGGACTTCCTAGCCATAAAAGTAGGGAAACGGGGACAGGTAACTGGGGAGGCGGGTGCACAGACAGAGAAAACGGGCCAGTCGTGTGTGTGAGAGACTGACGTGACACAGAAGAATGAATTGGAGACGGGGGGGGGGGGGGGGAGCGGGGATTGGAGGGAGAGTCAGGGGAAGGGGACTACCTGCGGCGTTTCAGTGCCTGGCTGCTGCAGAAGCTTGACCGTCCTGCCCCCTGCTGCTCGTTGGCTACGGCTATCATGCCAAGTGAGGCTGGAGCCCGGTGCCCGCTGGAGCCGGCAGGGAAGGTTCTCAGTAGATACAGTATGCTCCAGAAGACTCCGGCAGAAGCTGAAATGGGCGGCAGCTACGGAGGCACAAGGAGGGATGGAAGGCAGTGGTGGGGTCTGAGGATAATCAGAACTTGGACCCAGATACTAAACCTATTCCCCCTCCCTGCCCTACCAAACCCAGAAAGAGGGGGAGTTCCTGGTCCCCAGCAAGGGGTGTGCTGGCAGGGGAGAATATCACCCAGACACACTTCCAAGTTCACATTTTCTCCATCACTTTCCTAAGTCTGGAAAATTAAGAAAATAATAAATCAAGCCCTGATTTTTTAAAGCACCTGTCAATTTCTGAGACATAAAAACTCATACTTTAATATAATGAATTGCCAAGCTGGTAAGAAGTGGCTCCAGCATACCTCTGGCCCTATAGCTACTATAAGGTGTCTCAGTTTTCCCTACAACTTAAGCAAATGGGTGTTTTTATTTCCATTCTATTTCTTTTTCTTCCTTCCTCCATCTTTTCCTTCATTCCTACCTTCTTTCCTTTCTTCCTTCATTCATTCAAAAGATGTTCATTGGGTGTTAGGTGACCAAAAATGAGCCCAACAGTTCTCATTCCTGAGAGAGTAGGCAGTTTCATAACACCTATTACATAGGTAACAACTCTGAGTCATACAAGCATGGACTGAAAATATTGGGATACTTAACCTGAAGAAGAAAACAATTTGGAGGTGGGAGAGGGAGAACAGAAAGTATGTTATCTGAATTCAAATATGTGAAGGGCAATAGTGTGGAAGAAGAATTAGATTTATTTTTATGGAGTCATAAAAGTAATTGAATCCAACACATATCTGAATAGGAATCCTCTCCACCTTCCACAGCATGCTAAAAAATATAGAATGATCATCCAGCATTTACTTAAAGATCTCTGGTGATAGAGAGCTCACTATTCATTGACAGAGTCCATTCCATTTTTGGATAAATTTGATTCTTAAGAAGTTTTCCTTTTTATCAATCCAAGATCTGTTTTTAGTTTTATCTGCTGGGCCAAGAAAAATAAGTCGAATTTGTTTCCTTATATGAGTCCTTCAAAAACAGCTTTTAGAAATCCTGAAATTTTTTCTTTTCTAGGGTAATCAGTTACAGGTCTTTCAATTGATCCTCCAGAAAAATAGTTTGAAATACTCACAACATCGTCCCCTGGACACACTTCACGATTTGCCTATGTCCTTCCTAAACTGTGGTTCAGATATAGTCTGACCAAGGTAGAGGACAATAGGACTCTGACCTTACTCATTTTTGGCACTCAAAATTCTTATTAGTGAAGCCTAACATTTCATGGTTTTGTGTGTGTGTGTGTGTGTGTGTGTGTGACAGAGAGAGAGAGAGAGAGAAATTTGCCTTATCACAACATTAACTCTTGTTGAATTTGTAGTCTATTTGCAAGCCCAGATATTTTTTCACATGATTGTTGCCTAGTCATATCTCTCCCATGTTATATTTATGTAGTTAATATTTTTGGAACTTAAGCGCAGGACATATTTATTCCTATTAAATTTCACCTTATTATATTCAGTACATTGTTTTATCTTGCAGATATTTTGAGATCCCCATTCTATTGTTTAACATTCTACCAATTACCAATCACAAATCTGATAAGCAGCCGTTCATGTCTTCACTTAAGTTATTGATTAAAATGTTGAATAGAATAGATCCAAAGACTAATTTCTGGGGCACTCTATTAAAAGCCTCCCTCCAGGTTCACATCTATGCATCGACTAATTGTTGGTTATTCAGTGAGCTTGAGATCCACTTAATTGTTCTGTCATCTAGTCTCTATCTCCATTTTGTCCACAAGGAGAGAAACTTTGTCAAATGCTTTGCTGAAACACAGGATTAATGTATAGTATTAAATAATGTATAATTCTCCTAATTAGTCTATTTGGTAGTTCTATCTAAAGAATTTTTTTCTCTTGATCATATATTTCCTATATGGGCTGCATCATCAAATCAAGTAAGTACGGGGCGTTATTGCCATGTTCATAAAAGGTAGTAGGGACAGTCCAAATGTCCAAAGCTACCAAAAAGTAAATGTTACCTTTCTATAATATCAGCTAAGAGTAATGGAAAGAACACTATACTTAGAGCAAAAAGGTGTAGGTTCAATTTCTAGCTTCAGTATTTACTAGCTGTGTAACTTTGGGCAAATGATTTTGAGCTTCAGCTTCCTCATCTGTAAAATGTGTATAATTCCTTTTACTTCCTACACTAGGATTAATATGAATAAGGTACTTTTAAAAATGTTAATGTGCTGTAGAAATTTAAGTAATTTCTTTTAAATCACCAATAGATGATTTTTCAGGAGGTGATAGGCTGAATGTAATCCTTTCCATGAATTCCCTACTAAACAAACTGTTGGTCAAACAGGGATACTTGAAAAAAATTCAAAAACTTTTAGGATGTGATATAGGAGGGAAAGAATGGGGTCAGAGAATTTGAGATTAAATCCTTCCTCTGCTATTTCTGTGACCTTTAGCAAATTCACTTTTGTAATTTGTTTCCTTATCTGTAAATAAGAAGGGGAACAGGAAAGAGATCATCTCTAAATTCTCTGCCAGTTCTAAATCCTCTGATCTTCTTTAGTCATTGGTCATATTTTTTATTTTTGTGGTGGCAAAGAACTAGAAACTAAGGATGTGTCTATCAACTATGGTTGAACAAATTATGACATATTAAATGTCATGGAATACTACTGTGCTGTAAGAGATAATAAAGTGGGAGCAGCTAAGTGGTGCATCAGATGGAATACTGGCCCTGGAGTTAGGAGGATCTGAGTTCAAATTTAGTTATGACACCTACTAGCTTGGGTGACCCTAGGGAAGTCACTTAACTCAGAGTGCCTTAAAGAAAACAAAAGAAGAAAGAAAGAATGAAGTGGACTATTCAGAGATACCAGAGATAAACTGTTTGAAGAGTTGCAGAATAAAGTAAGCTGAATCAGGAGAACAATTTATACTATAACATCAATATTATGAATACAAACAACTCCAATCAATGTGGTAATCAACTGTAATTGAATGCTGCTCACCTCATGATAGAGGTAATGGATTAATATGAAGAATAAGAAACACATTTTTATGTGGTCAATGTAGGAATTTGTTTTGCTTGACTACTTATATGATATAAAGTTTTTTTTTTTCCCTGGGGGAAAGTTATTAGTAGGGAAAAAAAGTAAATGTTTCATAATTGAAAAAAAAAGTTGGTGTGCAATAATGCAAAGTGAAAAAGTTGGAGTACTGTTCATATCTGGACTTCACCTTTTTGAGAATACATATATATCATACACACACACACATGTACACACTGACATGAATTAAGAGCAATGGCAGGTAAGTGGCAAAGAAGATAGAGTGCTGAGCCTAGAATCAGGAAGAGACTCTCTTCCTGATTGAACTCTTACTAAGTTCAAATTTGGTTTTACAGACTTCCTAGCTCTGTGACCCTGGGCTAGTTAGCTAACCCTGTCTGCCTCAGTTTCCTCATCTATAAAATGAGCTAGAGAAGGAAAATGGCAAACTACTCCAGTATCTGTCAAGAAGCTCCCAAATATTGTTCTAGAGTTGGACAGAACTGAACAACAAAAAGAGCAATGAATGAAAATTATATTCTACTTGATGTAAGGAAAAAATTTAAAAAAAAAACAGTGCTGTCACAAAATAAAATGGACTGCTTTAATAGGTAGTGAGTTTCCTATCACTAGAAGTGTTTCATGAAAGAGCTGGATAACTGTTTGTTAAAGTCATTATTATTCAGGTATGAATTGAACTAGATTCTTTTTAAGGTCCCTTCTAATTCTAAGACTTGAGGTTTTTATATAATAATATTTTTTATTTTTTAAAATATATGCAAATATAGTTTTCAGTATCCACACTTGTAAAATCTTTTGTTAAGACTTGAAATTCTGAAAAGAGTTATTGCAGGACCTATTCCTTCAAAAAAATTTTTTTCCAGTTTCACCTTTTATCACCTTCTTTCTGACCACTGATACAGAGCTCTGAGGGTTGTGTTTTTTTCCACTGGGTTTGGGCAGTGGTTCAAAGAGTGGCAAAAAAGGGGGAGAAGAAAGAACTTTAAAAGTTCTTTGACTCATACATACAATCTATTCATAAATCTCCCTTATAAGTTCCAGCATCTCCCAAGAGCAGTCTGTTCAGTTTCAGGATACTTATTACTTTGGAGAAATCTAAGGTCTCCATGTGCACATAAAACCCTTGCTTTCAGTTCAGTGGGCAGGTCTCTGGTATTCAAAATGCAAGAAATATGACTTTTCAATATACAGTTGGAGAAACTGAGGCTTCGCTATCCCCTCCCCACCTTGAGAAATATAACTCAAATCTCAGAGGGCCTTTAGATATAGAACTCTCAATTGATAATGCTTCTAAGATTCAAGCCAGCACTTCGCTTGCTTGGACTCAGCCCTTGGGAAAACTAACCAAATCACCCATGATACCTGAGCCCAGAACATTTACTCTTGCTGTAGCTGCCATTGGTTAATGGTGGGGGAGGGTAAAGAAGAGGAAATGGCTCATGAGGGAACACAGGATGACAGAGTCCATCTGGTGTGCAGCTATCTGAGCTCTCTTCAGATCTCTTCTGTCTGACACAGGGGACATTCATTTCTTTCCCATGATTCCCTGTCAGACATTGTGCAGGAGGCATAGTACAGATAGAGACCAAATCCTATTATAAACTAATAGGGGACTCTGGTGAGGAGGGGATCAGGTCCAGAGCCTTCTGTGAACACGACCATCCCTTTAGCTCTAAGGAACAGAGCTTTGCCGATGCTTCATCCAGTGTGGATGGTGTGTGTGTGTGTTAGGAAGATGAGAAGACAGGTGGGCTATTGATCATTTTAACCCTTCAGTGACTGTATTGAAATTATTTTAAATCCTCCCATGCTTAGGGAGTCCTGGCAACTCAATGGGGAGAATTGAGTTGGGGCTATTGGGATTCCTCAAGCCCCCCCAAAAAAAATTTTGGAATATAATCACCATGCCCCAATATCCTTCCTCCCCAGGGAAACCAGTCTGACACCCTAGCGTCTCTTACCACTTGGCATCTGTACATACCTGCCTTCTGAGCCTCCTTAGCACCTCCCCTCATTTCCTGCTTTTCCCTTTTGGGAGGGAAAACAGGGCTACCCCTTGCCACACACCACCCAACTGGGCTAAAGGCTTTCACAATAACAGTCCGAATGGGACGCAGGGGTCCAAGACTTCCCACTTACTAGATCTTCCCGAATCTGGGTCCCTTGGGAAGGAGGAGAGGAAAAGTGAAGGTGAGTCATCGGAGGACGTTGGAATGGAAGTGGCCTTAACCGCATGTCTTTCCTCTCTTGCCCCCAGTTCCGACATTTACAAAATGCTGATAAGCCTACCTACCGCTCCTCATCTTGGGAATAAAGGTGTGTAATGTTCTCAATAAGAGGAACTGCAATTGTGAAAGAGGGGGCCAAATCTCTGTTAAGGGTCAATATCACTAAGAGAGGCAAGTGTCCCTTAAGGAGGTATCGCCCTTGAGAGAGGATTCTTTGGAGGGGCAATATTCCTAAAAAAAGATCCCTCGCGACAGAGGGTGTGGGATCTGTCCTCCTCGATATTTCCTTCCTTCCTTCCTGGGGGATCGGACGAGGGCGGGGAACAACAGGAAGATGGGAAATCAAAGACAGCTCCGCCTTCCCTCCTCCCCCCACCTCCCACCCCCCACTACAAAGGCAACCAATTTGTCGTTGCTTCCTTTCTCCCCTCAACCCCCTCCCTCACCTTTGCTGGTGGAATGGAGAGCTGTCACAGAGGAGTCACCCCAACCCTTTAGGTGAGAGAGGGCTTCTCACCTCGGCACTAACTCTAGAATTGAGAGGGGATGGAAATCCCCATCTCAGACGTCCTCCAACCATTTCCCTTCTTGGTCCCCATGAAAACTCGGCCCAGAACCCAGTCGGTCCAGGCTTAGAATGGACCTCAGGCTAGGGCTCTCTTCTCCAAATCCCCTCCCCCCTCCTCAATCCGGCTGCGCATTGCCTGCACAAGAAACCATAAATTGGGGCTGAGGCGGAGTGAGGACTAACCGGGTACCAGCTTGTTCCCTCTCTACTATGCCGCAGCTTTATTACTGAATGGGAACCTTCCGCCCATCAACCCTCGACCCTGATCTCCTTTACCTCCTTTGCCCTTTCTTTCTGAACCTTCTCGTCACCTTGGCCCCACCGCCCCCACCCCCGGCTCCCTGAAGCCCAGCCCCCTGCCACTTCTCACCGTCCACATCTCTGCGCTCTCCGAAGCTTGTCCTCACCGCCCCAGCGCGGCCTCTCGGAGGGCTCAGCTTGGACCTCAGCTCCGTGAACATGGGGCATCCGCGCCACTGGGGAGATCAGAAAGGCTCGGGATGGAGGCGTGGACATGGGCTCGGGGTCCCGCCCCGGCTCCGGCTCTGGCCGCGACTCAGTCAGCGCCTAGTCTGGGGCTCACATACACACAGACGTACACACCTATACTTACACACGCACACACATACAAACACAGACAATTCACACACCCCTTTTTGGGAAGTGCAGAGGGGCGGGGAATGTGTCACTGAGAGGGAATGTGTGTGCCTGTCTAGCAGTGTGTCTTTCGATGTATGCGTGTGCCTATGTGTGCTCGCGTACGCCTAGGCTTACCGAGTCGAGGTTTCCTTACCCCCGCCCCAGCTCTCTGACTGCCCAGGTCCCTTCAATCCCGCCCCCAGATCTGCCAGCCCCGCCCTGCTTCCCTGGCAACCCTTCCCCCCGCCCCCCACCTCCCCCCCGTGGGTGGGGAAAGCTAGCTCTGGGTAAATGATCCAAGCTCCTTCCCTGGGTGTGACCCCCCCTTTACCTCTCCCAACCTTTCGGGTTTCGGGGTGGGGGGTGGGGAGGAAGACACCCTCCTTCGCTACCCCTCTGGCTCCACTCTGGACAAATAGTCACCGGAAACAGCTGCCTCCGATGGTCCGCGCAGCTTCTCATTCCCTGTCCTTACTGGCACATGTGTGTGTGTACCATCTATGTCTTACGCCTCTCGACGTTCGGCTCTGCTTGAGTCTCATTTGGAGTGCCGAGGTGTGTGTGGTGTGATGAATCTGGGTTTATGTATATCTATATTCTTTTCCTTTTTTATATATATTTGCATATTCAGTACCAGTGCTGTGCCTTGTAGATCAATAAGTATTTGCCAAATGAATGAATGCGTATTGTTTATCTCTGTGTATACCTTACCCGTTTTAAAATCTGCTTTGAGCCTGTCTCCGTATATCCGTCTCTGTGATTTTGTGTCTGAACTCCCCCCACGCCCATCACACATTGAATGGTTTAATCTGTATTGGATTCGGCTGGTGTCCATCCCACCAAATTGGTTGAAGTTTTAGGAACCTTAGGCGTCAAAGAGTGAAAAGACATTTATTTTCTGCTTTTTCTCCCTCCCCATTGTAAGGTCCTTGACCCCCATTAAAAATGATATACCCCATCATATGGGGGTGAGGGACAAAGAAACAACAGAATTTTTTTTTTCCTCCAGCTTCACTGCAGTATTTGTGCAGTATTTTAGAATTCTAGCTTCAGCCTTAAGCAAGGAGGGAATCATATCCCATGGAGGTCAGGGACCTATGGAACCTTATAGCAAATATCTTTCTTTAAGCAAAGTTCCTCATAAATGCTGTCAGCTTTCAATTATACCAGGGCTAAGGATTGACAATATAGATAAAATAAAATAGTGGATAATCCACAAATGATTCCTCCTTTTATTGGAAAGTCATAGAATATTAATCTTCAGTTTGCTGCAGGCTTGCATTTTAAATATGTAGGTCAAATTGGTGAGGGAGGGAAAGAAGGTTAATTGTACTAATTGCTTCTTAGAGATTTAGATGGGACTTGTGGAGGGTACCTAGGCAAGCCATTGAGTCTCTCTGAGCTTTTGGTGAATTGAATTTTCCTAAAAAGCAGAAGCCACAGCTTGGAGGGGGTGTGATGGATGGGGAGTGAGGGTGAGTAAGGCCATATGGAGCCCCATATGGTAGTTTAGCTGCTAGCTTTGGGGGGATGGGCCTGGTATCCAGAAAAGAGGTGCATTTTGGGGTGAGCACATTAAGAAGGAGAATCAAAGAATCTTTAGTTGAGGAAAGAGTTTATGAGTCCTTCTTGTTCTCTGCCCCAAAGTATTCAAGATGGGTGGGAGTTTCCTGTGGTTTATAGTTTTGTTCCTAAGTCTCTAACATTAAGTTTTGCTTTGTTTTTTTCCTGAGCAAAATGCCCTAAGAAGACCTAGTATCTACCAGGGGGATCTCTTTAACACCATAGGTTAGGGATTCTTACCTATTCCAGCTTTCCTTGGGCAGAAGAGAGGTAGCTGAGAACTATTCCTATTCTGGTCTGAAAATTAATTTAGATGACTTGAAATTCTTTAAGCCAGAACTTAGCCTACTTTCCCCTCAGAGCTCTCTCAAAAAATGATACTCCATAATACAAAGCCTTGATTCAAGCAACATGGGCCATGAGTAGGGTAGACACTGTTCTTGTTTAGACAAAAATAATTCTTTTTCCTATCTATAAAATGAAGAGAAAAAAGATCAAATGATCTTTAAAGTTCCCTTTAGCTCTAAATCCTATGGTCTTAGAATGAGCATTGAACTTACCCAGCAACAATCACTTGAATATACAATTAAGGTCCTACCACGGAGCTGGCTTCATATACAGATTCTCTGCTTCTTAATTCCATCTTTTTTTCACTGTCTACACAACAGTGCCTTTAATTCAGTTGATGACATCAGCTGTGACCCGAGTCTTGCTCTGGCTCTAAGACGGGGCTTGTCTTGTGGAGTAGTGCCTAGGAACTTATCAGAGGATCATTCAAGGGAAAAGCTGGGAAGGAGACTGTGGAAATTCAGTTTGGATTCCCCAAATGGGCAAGATGCATATAGTATCCATGGCACATTTAGACATAAATCCATATGGATCTCTCTCACACATACATACTCACTCACATGCATACATTCACATTATCCAAAATATATATACACAGTATGTAGAAAATACATGCATAGGCGTTCACACACGTAGACACAAATTCATAAATTCACATGCATCCAAGGACACATTTACCCAGATATACAGACATAGACAGATGCCCCTCTCTGCTTTCACTCCCCAGAATATATTATTGGCAACAGGCTGAGAGGTATTATTCACTATGCTTTATATCCTCATGGGCCATGGGCCAAAGCAGGATTAAAGATTATGTCAGGTCATGGGGTTCCAGCCCAATCTGTGCTGTTAGACACAAGGAAATCTGAGTGACTTCTGGCTTCAATCTCTTCTCCCTGCTCCCGAAGGACCCAAAACAAATACATAAAGAACATTTGGCTTCCCAAGGGGAAAGGGAAATGGTGGTACACTCTGTAGCACCCAAAGACAAAGACTCATTGAGCATCAAATGCCCAGAGTACTAGTGGTCATTTGGGAGTTGCTTAGTCAGAGCTGGTCCAGACATAGACCCGAGCATGGAGGTTTGTGGGGGCTAAGTTAACCTCCAACCCTTCTCCCTTCTTGGGGATGTGTTCCATACATCCCAGTATGTAGGATCAGGACAAATTAGTGGGATTTACCAACATTGAGGCAGGGGAACAGGGGGAGGGAAGGGAGTCTTTTGGACAGTCCCCCAAGAGAACAAGGCAGCTGTGTGATTGGGGTGGAGGAAGGGGAGGGGTGTGGGTCAGGGAATAGGGGTGAGAGGTGAAGGAGTCAAAAGAGAAAAGGGATGTGGGAGTAGAAAAGTGTTATTTATGAAGGAGGTTTTTGTTACATAGTCCAGTTCCCCAATGGCCACAGGAACAGGGTTGAAATTCTAGTCTGCTACCTCTGCTTGGAGGAGGAGCCCTCACAGAGATGCTGCTTCTTCTCTCCCTGCCTCCATCCACATCATATATTTTCAGGACTTCCCTATATGGCTAGGTATGGAATTTAGAGTTTGAATCTCAGGCCACCCTGGGAGGTGGGGGCTTGAATGAGAGACCATATTGGACAATGACTCCCATCATTAAGATACCCATTTAACTGTCAAGCTAGCTGTCAAATAGTATCTCTTGAAGAATATTAGCGTAAGGGGGCAGCTAGGTGGAGCAGTGGTTAGAGCACCAGCCCTGAAGTCAGGAGGACCTGAGTTCAAATCTGGTCTCAGACACTTCCTAGCTGTGTGACCCTGGGCAAGTCACTTAACCCCAACTGCCTCAGCAAAAAAAAAAAGAAAAAAAAAAGAATATTAGCGTAAAAATATTATTTTACTAAAGTATAAGAATTGAAGCCTTCTCTCTACTTTATTGCTCTGTAAAATGTAATTCAGTACTGAGCCTCTTTATTTATTCTTTTTCATTTTAGGTGACATGATTGGACACTGACCTTTTGTGTTTTGAATGAGTCCATGCCATATTTTGTTTCTTCTGCCCAGGATCATTGGATATAAAATCTTTCAGCACATTTTTTTTTTTTGAAATGGGTTGTGAAATCTTTCTATATAATGTCTCTCTGTTTCATTTATTTTTTTTTTGCATCAATATAACTTTTCTATGATTCATCCCCCCTCCAACTCTGTATAACACAAGTTGAATTAAAGTAAACTCAAAACATTTTCTGTCTGACAGCACATCTCATTTTGCACATTGATTAGAGTTCTTAAGTTTTTCAGTGTTGCTTTCTTTTCCTTATTTCGATCAAAACCTTATTTTCAGAGATGAAGCTCCCAAAGACATTTGCAAAATTTCCTTCCCTGGAAGGAGATGCTTCCATACATCCTGTGCTGAAAAACAAAGAAAGAAGAGACTAAGGTCTCTATTCCGTTAGTAGGATTAAGACACAAGAGAATTTGTTTTGAGAACTGACATACTAACATCAACTCTACAATCCAGAAGAGAACAGAAGACTTGGCTACAATATTAAAAAAGACAAATGCTTGAATTTATTTACACTATATCCTTCATGGGGGAGGTGAGACAGCTTTGGTGTGAATGTTCCCTCCCCCCAGATCATACTCTCTTATTCTATGGTATTCTTGTCATTGCTCTCCCATAAATATCCCATAGAGGAACTATCTAATGGGCTCCACTTTTTTCCTTGTTCTTTAAATATTTCCAAGGTACCAAGGTACCCTTGTCCATTGATGCCAGGATCTCTCATTATCACTATGTGACCTTCTCCTGCTTGTACATATCCTGGATAATGTTGTGAATGCAAGTTATCATTGTAATCATGTTGTAATGTACTTAAATCCACCATAATCCTCCCATTGCCCTGTGGGTCATCTGCAACTTTCATATTTCTCAGATCATGGCATTTTAAAACTAGCTATCAAGTAGAAACATTTGAAGAATATTAATGTTTTAGATTCTTACAGTGATAAAAGTGTTGAGATCTTGGGCATTCCCTACTCAAGCTAAAATATGACCTTGTGAAAGGAGATTCAATAGTTGGCTTCTGCATTTGTTCTCAATTTTAGTTGAAGTGATTAGAAACTCTGACCTGAAGATCAGGAGACTGAGCCTTGTTGGATTTTGCAGCCAAGTAAGCAACAATGCCCCAAGGAGCAAGAAGTGATCTTTAGGATCCAGACGTGGGTAGTTGAAACATGAACTTGGTGGGACTAATGTTACTTAGAAACCAGCTAATCGTAAATTCATTCTTTCCAGAGATCAATAAGTTATAGGGGACGGTATGCCCATGTAATATTGGGGAAGGGGAAGGAAAGACTATTTGTACTTTAATTATTGCTATATCTTTGAAAAAAGTATCCCTTTTAAATGCTAATTAATGTTAAGTGGCTAAATGGAATCTAAAGGGTAGGAGGATTGGGACTCATGGGGACTTGAGCTAATAGCATTAGATAAGATACTCTTAAACACTTCAGGGAGCCTTAATGGGATATGTATCTGGCCTGACTTTAGAAGAATGAGCCTGAACTATTTACTACTATTGAAAAGCAAATAAACCAAAACACCCCACAGATTGATACTATGCTTTCCCCTTTTATTAGCTGTTCGGTATAGCCGATAAAGCACTGGGCCTGGAGTCTGAAGGACTCAATTTCCTCAGTACAAATCTAGTCTCAGATAATTATTACTTGTGTGACCCTAAGCTCATCGTTTAACCCTGTTTTCTCATCTGTAAAATGAACTGGAGAAGGAAATGGCAAACCACTCCAGTATTTTTGTCAAGAAAACCCTAAATGGGGTCACACACAACTTTAAAATAACTGAAAAACAAATAGGAAAAACCTCCCAGGGTTGTTGTCAGGATCAAACTAGATAATAATTATAAATCCCTTAGCACAGTGCCCTAGCACATAGTTAAGGCTACATAAATGTTAGCTATTGTTATTTTTAAAATCTATTTTGTTTTCCTGTGTGGATAATTAGACTGATCTCTTATATACTATGAATTTTACTGAGATTTATTTGTTTGTTGTCCTTCCTTTGTCAAAGAGGACCAAAATGACATCATTATGTTAGAGGCAAGTTTGTGTGTCCAGCTGTGGCTGATCAGACCACCACAAGCCTGGAATGCTCTGCCACAGGTTGGACACAAAGAGTCCTGATGAACATTTGTGTATCCTGTATTTCTTCTGAGCTAATTCTACTTTGCTCCTAGAGCATAACACCTTCTCTGATGAGGGCACGCCATAATGGGCACACTTGTACCAGTGTCTGCCATGTCATAAATCAATTCTAAGGTTCTTTTTTTTTAATTAAAGCTTTTTATTTGTATAACATATGTATGGGTAGTTCCCCAGCATTGATCTTTACAAAGCTTTCCATTACAAGTTTTACCCCCAGTCCTCTCCCCTCCCCTAGATGGCAGGAAGTCCACTACATGTTAATAATGTTGAAATACTTGACAAGTTGTGAAAGAAAAATCCTATCTACAAGAAAAAAAAAGAAAATCAGAGAAAGGAAACACAATGCAAGCAAACCTCAATAGAGAGCATGAAAATGTTATGTTGTGGTCCATATTTCATATACCTCTCTCTGGGTGTATATGGTCTTCTTCAGTGAACAATTGGAACTGGTTTGAGACAATTCTTTGTTGCAGAGAGCCATGTCCATCAGAATTGATCATCATGTAATACTGTTGTTGCTGTGTATAATGATCTCCTGGTTCTGCTCGTTTCACTCAGCATCAGTTCATGCAAGTCTCACCAGGCCTCTCTGAAATCGTCCTGCTGGTCGTTTCTTACAGAACAATAATATTCCATGACATTCATATACCATAATTTATTCAGCCACTCTCCAATTGATGGGCATCCCTTCAGTTTCCAGTTTCTAGCCACTACAAAAAGGGCTGCCACAAACATTCTTGCACATGTGGGTCCCTTTTCCTCCTCTAAGATCTCTTTGGGATATAGGTCCAATAGAAACACTGCTGGATCAAAGGGTATGCACAGTTTGATAACTTTTTGAGCATAGTTCCAAATTACTCTCCAGAATGGTTGGATCCGTTCACATTTCCACCAACAATGTATTAGAGTCCCAGCTTTCCCACATCCCCTCCAGCATTCGTCATTATCTTTTCCTGTCATTTTAGCCAATCTGACAGGTGTGTAGTGGTACCTCAGAGTTGTCTTAATTTACATTTCTCTGATCAATAGTGATTTGGAGCACCTTTTCATATGACTAGAGATGGTTTTAATTTCATCATCTGAAAATTGTCTGTTCATATCCTTTGACCATTTATCTATTGAAGAGTGGCTTGGATTCTTATATATATGAGACAATTCTCTATATATTTTAGAAATGAGGCCTTTATCAGAACCATTAAATGTAAAGATGATTTCCCAATTTGATGCTTCCCTCCTAATCTTGTCTGCATTAGTTTTATTTGTACAGAAACTTTTTAACTTAATATAATCAAAATTATCTATCTGGTGTTCAATTAGGAGCTCCAGATCTTCTTTGGACATAAATTTATTCCATCTCCACAGGTCTGAGGGGTAAACTATACTACGTTCCTCTAATTTGCTTATAAAATCACTCTTTATATCTAAATTATGAACCCATTTAGATCTTATCTTGGTATGTGGTGTTAGGTATGGGTCAAGCCCTAATTTCTTCCACACTAGTTTCCAATTTTCCCAGCAGTTTTTGCTGAATAGTGAGTACTTATCCCAAAAGCTGGGGTCTTTGGGTTTATCAAACACTAAATTGTTAAAGTTATTGCCTAGATTGTCCTGATAACCTATCCTATGCCATTGATCAACTGCTCTATTTCTTAGCCAGTACCAAATGGTTTTGATGACTGCTGCTTTATAATATAGTTTTAGATCTGGTACAGCAAGGCCACCTTCATCTGCCTTTTTTTTTCATTAATCCCCTTGAAATCCTTGACCTTTTGTTCTTCCAAATGAATTTTGCTACTATTTTTTCTATATCTGTAAGATAATTTCTTGGGATTTTATTGGTATGGCACTAAATAAGTAGATTAGTTTGGGTAGTATTGTCATTTTTATTATATTCGCTCTGCCTACCCATGAGCACTTAATGTTTTTCCAATTGATTAGGTCTGATCTTATTGTGTGGAAAGTGTTTTGTAGTTTAGTTCTTATAGTTCCTGACTTTTCCTTGGCAGATAGATTCCCAAATATTTTATCCTATCATCTGTTATTTGGAATGGAATTTCTTTTTGTATCTCTTGCTGCTGAACTTTGTTGGTAATATATAAAAATGCTGATGATTTATGTGGATTAATTTTGAATCCTGCAACTTTGCTAAAGTTGTGAATTGTTTCTAGTAGTTTTTTAGTTGAGTCCCTAGGGTTCTCTAAGTATACCATCATGTCATCTGCAAAGAGTGATAATTTGGTTTCTTCATTACCTACTCTACTTCCTTTTATCTCTTTTTCTTCTCTTATTGCTAAAGCTAACATTTTTAATACAATATTAAATAGTAATAGTGACAGTGGGCAGCCTTGTTTCACTCCTGATCTTATTGGGAATGGTTTTAGTTTGTCTCCATTACATATGATGCTTGCTGATGGTTTTAAATAGATGCTACTGATTATTTTAAGGAAAAGCCCATTCATTCCTATACTCTCTAGTGTTTTCAATAGGAATGGGTGTTGGATTTTATCGAATGCTTTTTCTGCAGCTATTGAGATAATCATATGGTTTTTGTTAGTTTGGTTATTAACATAACTAATTATGCTGATAGTTTTTCTAATATTGAACCAGCCCTGCATCCCTGGTATAAATCCTACTTGGTCATAGTGTACTATCCTGGGGATGACTTTCTGTAATCTCATTGCTAATATCTTATTTAAAATTTTTGCATCAATATTCATTAGGGAAATTGGTCTATAGTTTTCTTTCTCTGTTTTCACCCTACCTGGTTTAGCTATGAGCACCATATCGGTCTCATAGAAGGAATTTGGCAGTATATCTTCTGTCCCTATTTTCTCAAATAGTTTGTATAGTATTGGAATTAATTGTTTTTTGAATGTTTGGTAGAATTCACATGTAAATCCATCTGGCCCTGGAGATTTTTTCTTAGGGAGTTGGTTAATAGCTTGTTCTATTTCTATTTCTAATATGGGGCTATTTAAATAATTTATGTCCTCTTCTGTTAACCTGGGCAATCTTTATTTTTGTAGATATTCCTCCATTTCATTTAAATTATCAAATTTACTGGCATAAAGTTGGGCAAAGTAACTCCTAATTATTGCTCTAATTTCCTCTTCATTGGAGGAAAGTTCTCCCTTATCATTCTTGAGACTAACAATTTGATTTTGCTCTTTCCTTTTTCTTATCAAATTAACTAAAGGCTTATCTATTTTGTTGGTTTTTTCGTAGAACCAACTTTTAGTTTTATTTATTAATTCAATAGTTTTCTTATTTTCAATTTTATTAATTTCTCCTTTTATTTTTAGAATTTCCAATTTGGTATTTAATTGAGGATTTTTAATTTGTTCTTTTTCTAGTTTTTTTAATAATAAGCCCAATTCGTTGATCTTTTCTTTCTCTATTTTATGCAAGTAAGCATCTAGAGATATAAAATTGCCCCTTATAACTGCTTTGGCCATATCCCACAAATTTTGGTATGTTGTCTCATTATTGTCATTCTCCTGGATGAAATTATTGATTGTGTCTATGATTTCACCCATTCATTCTTCAGGATTAGATTATTTAATTTCCAATTAGCTTTTGCTCTATTTTCTCCTGGCCTTATATTGCATGTGATTTTTATTGCATCATGATCTGAAAAAGATGCATTTACTATTTCTGCCTTTCTGCATTTGATTTTGAGGTTTTTATGCCATAACACATGGTCAATTTTTGTATAAGTTCCATGGACTGCTGAGAAAAAAGTAAACTCCCTACTGTCTCCATTCAATTTTTTCCATATATCTATCATACCTAACTTTTCTAACAATTGGTTTATCTCCCTAGTTTCTTTCTTGTTTATTTTGTGGTTTGATTTATCTAATTCTGAGAGCAAGGTTGAGATCCCCCACTAGTATAGTTTGGCTATCTATTTCTTCTTGCATCTCTCTTAATTTCTCCCCTAGGAATTTGGATGCTATTGCACTTGGTGCATATATATTTAGTATTGATATTGCTACATTATCTATGGTACCCTTTAATAAAATATAGTTTCCTTCCTTATCTCTTTTGATTAGATCTATCTTGGCTTTTACTTGATCTGAGATAAGGATTGCTACCCCTGCTTTTTTTTTGTTCACCTGAAGCATAATAGGTTCTGCTCCAGCCTTTTACCTTCATCCTATATGTGTCACTATGTTTTAGATGTGTTTCTTATAGACAACATATTGTGGGATTCTGGTTTTTAATCCAGTCTGCTATCTGCTTCCGCTTTATGGGAGAGTTCATCCCATTCACATTCACAGTTAGAATAACTAATTCTTAATTTCCTGCCATTTTATTTAACCAAGTTATGTTTTTCCCTTTCCTTTCCCCTTTCTCCCTTCCCCCCTCCTCAGTACTTTGCTTTTGATGATCCCCTCCCCCAAACAATCCACCACCCTTTAGATCCCTTTCCCCTTTTTTATTCCTTTCCCCTGATTCTTCTATTTTCCCTTCTATTAGTTTATCCCTTACTTTTCCTCCTTTCCCTCCCACTTCCGTCTAGCAACAGACAAATTTCTATGTGAAATCAAGTGTCTGATATACACTTTTAGAGCCCAACCTGATGAGAGTAAGATTTACACAATGCTCATCTCCCTCCCCTCTTTCTCTCAATTATATTAGGTTTTCTTTGCCTCTTCAAGAGATTTTACCTTGTTTTTACCTCCTTTTTTTTAGATCTTATTTTACCACTTTTTCCTTCTTTTCCCCAGTATGACAATCTTTCTCCATCTAGTTTTTTTTTTTAATTTTTCTTTTATTTGCATAACATATGTGTGGGTAATTCTTCAACAATAACCCT
>JAJPUD010000703.1:243161-265942 GCA_023553655.1 Myrmecobius fasciatus | reverse complement strand
CTTTATGATTTCTTTGGGATATAAGCCCAATAGAAATGCTGCTGGGTCAAAGGGTATGCACAGTTTGATAACTTTTTGAGCATAGCTCCAAATTGTTCTCCAGAATGGCTGTATCCGTTCACAGCTCCACCAACAATGCATCAGTGTCCCAGCCCTCCCACAACCCCTCCAACATTCATCATTAACTTTTCCTGTCATTTTAGCCAATCTGACAGGTGTGAAGTGGTATCTCAGGGTTGTCTTGATTTGCATTTCTCTGATCAATAGTGATTTGGAGCACCTTTTCATATGACTATAAATAGTTTTAATTTCATCCTCTGAAAATTGTCTGTTCATATCCTTTGACCATTTATTGATTGGAGAATGGCTTGAATTTTTATAAATATGAGACAATTCTCTATATATTTTAGAGATGAGACCTTTATCAGAACCCTTAAATGTAAAGATGATTTCCCAATTTATTGCTTCCCTCCTAATCTTGTCTGCATTGATTTTGTTTGTACAAAAACTTTTTAACTTAATATAGTCAAAGTTATCTATCTGGTTTTCAATTAAAAGTTCCAGTTCTTCTTTGGACATAAATTTATTCCATCTCCACAGGTCTGAGAGGTAAACTATATTATGTTCCTCTAACTTGTTTACAAAATCACTCTTTATATCCAGATCATGAACCCATTTAGATCTTATCTTGGTATGTGGTGTTAGATGTGGGTCAAGCCCTAATTTCTTCCACACTAGTTTCCAGTTTTCCCAGCAGTTTTTGTCAAATAGTGAATACTTATCCCAGAAGCTGGGGTCTTTGGGTTTATCAAAAACCAAATTGCTATAGTTATTGCCTAGTTTGTCTTGTGATTCTATCCTATTCCACTGATCGACTACTCTATTTCTTAGCCAGTACCAAATGGTTTTGATGACCGCTGCTTTATAATATAGTTTTAGATCTGGTACAGCAAGTCCACCATCTTCAGCCTTTTTTTTCATTAATCCCCTTGAAATTCTAGACCTTTTGTTTTTCCAAATGAACTTTGCTCTAGTTTTCTTTTTCATATTTTCGGAGTAATATCTAGTCAATTATACCCCCAAACTTTAAGTATCCCCATAGTAGAAATAGAGTCCTCAAGAGTCCATTCCTTTTTACCTTTTTATGCTTCTCTTGGGTTCTGTGTTTGGATGTCGAATTTTTTGTTCAGATCTGGTCTTTTCATTAGAAATAGGTGAAATTCACCTATATCATTGAATGACCATCTTCTTCCCTGGAGGATAATACTCATTCTAGCTGGATAGGTTATTCTTGGCTGTAATCCAAGTTCCTTTGCTTTTTGGAATATCTGGTTCCAGGCCCTTCAATCCTTCAATGTGGAGGCTGACAGATCGTGTGTGATTCTAATTATTGATCCTCGGTATTTGAATTGTTTCTTTCTAGCTGCTAGCAGAATCTTTCCTTGGTGCTATAGTCCTGAAATTTAGCCACAATATTCCTTGGGGTTTTAATTTTGGGGCCTCTTTCAGGAGGTGATCAGTGAATTCTTTCAATGGTGATTTTTGCCTTCTGATTCTACAATCTCAGGGCAGTTTTCTTTCAGGATTTCCTGGAAGATAGTGTTTAGATTCTTTTTTTCATCATGATGGAGGGGTGGAGCCAAGATGGCGGAGTGAAAACCTGACTCTCTGCGTCCTCCTCTGATCTTTTCTCAAATCAACAATAAAATAAGCCTCTGAACTGATCTTCAAGTCAATGAATTCAGAAATATTTGGACACTGCTTGCAGATATCTGTGAAGAACTTCATATCAGGTTTGTTTAACTGGGACAGAGGGATAAACAGTGGACTTCTTGCAGGCTGGAAGTGAGGGTGGGACTCAGCTCATTGTGGCAAAAACTCCAAACTCCAAACTCCAAACACCTGGAGTTTATCTGAGGCACTCGGGACACTCTGCCCTGATTGGGAGCAGGTATTCTGGCAGACTTGCCTTGTTTAAGGAGTAATTCGGACTTAGTCCTAGCCCCCACTGGCCCAGCACCTTAAATTAATTCACTGAATTGCCCCAGGGCAAAGAACTTCAGCCGCCGTTTTTCCGAGCCTTAAAGAGACATCCAAGCTGTCTAAAAAAAAATGAAGAAGCAAAAGAGAGCTCTCACCATAGACAACTTCTATTGGGAGAAAGAAGGGCTGTCCCCAGATCCTGAGGTTCCTTTACACAAAACTCAAGAAGAAGTTATTAAGGACCATCACTGGTCCCCTTTTCAAAAGGCCTTTCTGGAAGATTGCATACAGAATCTCAAAAGAGAGCTGGAGGATAAATGGGAAAATAAATTTAAATCAGTGCAAGAAGCCCTCCAAAAGAGATATGATAAAGACACCAATTTATTGAAAAATAAAATTAGTGAAGTGGAAAAAGAGTGCAATGAACAAATTGGCCAGTTACAAAAGGAGCTTAAAAAGGTAACTGAAGAAAACAACACTTTAAAAATAAGAATTGAACAAATGCAAGTGAATAACTCAATAAGACTTCAAGAATCAGTCAAACAAAAACAAAAAAAAGGAAATTAGAAGAAAATATGAAATATCTCCTAGGAAAAACAACTGACTTGGAAAATAGATCTAGGAGAGACAATCTAAGGATTATTGGACTTCCTGAAATTCTAAGGTTCTTAAGAGACCTTGAGAGTGTCACTTTTTCTGACCACCTTGTGAGAATTTGTCCTGTGTGAATTCTCTACAAAATAATCTTTTTGGCAAGAGTACATTTGGCAGTCAAACAATGGTTTTATTTTTTGGTGGGGTTTTTTTTTGTTTGTTTTGGGTGGGCAGGAATGGGACAAGAAATTTGTTTTTAGGGAAAGGAATGACACCTGTAAGAATGACAGCATATATCAATAGAACAATTAGAACAGAATCAGTAGCAATTTACAAATGCACTATAGGTAAAATCTTCTAATAAAGCTCTGTAGCAGCAAGAAGCAATTTTTGTTTGGCTGCTAATTAGTTATTTTACATCTTTCCTTCTGATTGACATGGTTTAATCAAATATACAAGTCTGGTCTTTCTGTCAACTGCAGAAGCTTCTCTTGCTGTCAGGTCATTCCTGTTGCTTCTGGAATTACAAGCTCTCATGTTATTGTTCAGTAGTTTTTTCGTCATGGTTGACCCTTCATGATCCCTTTTGAGGTTTTCTTGGCAAAGATACTGGAATGGTTTGCCATTTCCTTTTCCAGCTTATTTTAGAGATGAGGAAACTGAGGTAAACAGAGTTAAGTGACTTTCTCAGGGTCACATAGCTAGGAAGTGTCTGAAGCCAGATTTTAATTCAGGAAGATGAGCCTTCCGGACTGCAGGCTGGAGCTATCTACTGTATTATTTGGCTGTCTATTGCCACTCATACCAAGTATTTTCCAAATGACATTATACTCCTCTTTGAAAATGACATTATATTCATTGAATTGAGGCCAGAAACATTATATTTGATCCATGTTAGGAAAAATGAATTATATGAGTGTGATTGGAGTAGCCATAGGTTTAATGCTGATCATTGGAACATAGATTTTGAGCAAAAAGGGATTTTAGGAGCTATCCTGTCCAATCTTTTTATTTTACAGACAGGGAAACTGAGGTTGAGAGATAGGTGAGTGATTTATCCATGGGTACATAGCTAGTAAGAGTCTGAGTCAGGATTCCAACTCAGGGTTCCAGGGCCAGCTCTCTAAGCACTATGCTACTTTGCTGTCTCAAATGTGGCAAGAGTGAGGGGAATCTGAAATCCCTTCCTGGAAGAGGTGGGATGACAATACTGGGGATCTGAAGGGTATGAAGTCAGGAAAATGGCAGGGCAGCCATTTTTTACTTTCTATGGGCTGCACTCTTGTACATCTTGGTTTTGTTTTGTTTTGTTTTTTAATAATAGCTTTTTATTTTTCCAAATACATGAAAAGGTAATTTTCTTTTCTTTTAATTTTATTTTATTTGCATAACACATGTGTGGGTAATTCTTCAACAATAACCCTTACATAGCTTTCCGTTACAAATTTTTCCCCCCAACTTCCCCACCCCTCCCCTAGATGGCAGGATATCCACTACATGTTAATTATGTTAAAATATTGGCAAATCGAATATATGTATACATATTTCCAAACTTATCATTGTTGTGCAAGAAAAATCTTATCTACACAAACGATATATCAGATAAAGGAAACACAATGTAAGCAAACATCAATCAAGGAGTATGAGAATGTTATGTTGTGGTCCACATTTCGCATCCCTCTCTCTGGGTGTATATGGCTTTCTTCAGTGAACAATTGGAGGTGGTTTGAAACATATCATTGTTGAAGAGAGCCATGTCCATCAGAATTAATCATCATATAGTACTGTTGTTGCCGTGTATAATGATCTCCTGGTTCTGCTCATTTCACTCAGCATCAGTTCATGTAAGTCTCTCCAGGCCTCTCTGAAATCATCTTGCTGGTCATTTCTTACAGAACAATAATATTCCATAATATTCATATACCATAATTTATTCAGCCATTCGCCAATTGAAGGGCATCTATTCAATTTCCAGTTTCTAGCCACTACAAAAAGGGCTGCCACAAACATTCTTGCACATGTGGGGCCTTTTCCTTCCTTTATGATTTCTTTGGGATATAAGCCCAATAGAAATGCTGCTGGGTCAAAGGGTATGCACAGTTTGATAACTTTTTGAGCATAGCTCCAAATTGTTCTCCAGAATGGCTGTATCCGTTCACAGCTCCACCAACAATGCATCAGTGTCCCAGCCCTCCCACAACCCCTCCAACATTCATCATTAACTTTTCCTGTCATTTTAGCCAATCTGATAGGTGTGAAGTGGTACCTCAGGGTTGTCTTGATTTGCATTTCTCTGATCAACAGTGATTTGGAGCACCGCAAAGGTAATTTTCAACATTCATCTTTGTAAAACCTTGTATTCCAAATTTTTCTCCCTCCCTCCCCTCCTCCCCATTTCTCAGTCAGCAAGCAATTCAACAGAAGTTAAAATATGTGTGATTCTTCTAAACATATTTCCATATTCATCATGCTGCACAAGAAAAATCAGATCAAAAGGAAAAAAATATGAGGAAAAAAACCAAGCAAACAAACCACAACAAGAACAAAAAAGGTGAAAATACTATGCTTTCATCCACATTCAGTCTCAATCTTGTTGCTATCTACAAGGTTCTACCCACCTCACTTAGCATCAGTTCATGTAAGTCTCTCCAGGCCTCTCTGAAATTATCCTGCTGGTCATTTCTTACAGAACAATATATTATTGTTGGAATATTATTATTGTAATATTTCCATAACATTCATATACCATAACTTATTTAGCCATTCTCAAACTGATGGGCATCCATTCAGTTTCCAGTTCCTTGCCACTACGAAAAGGGCTGCCACAAACATTTTTTGCACATGTGGATCCTTTTCTCTTTTTTTTATGATCTCTTTGGGATAAAGGTCCAGTAAAAATACTGCTGAATCAAAGGGTGTATACAGTTTTATAGCCCTTTGAGCATAGTTCCAAATTACTCTCCAGAATGGTTGGATCTGTTCACAGTTCCACCAACAATGTATTAGTGTCCCAGTTTTCCCACATCCCCTCCAGCATTCTTTATTATCCTTTCCTGTCATCTTAGCCAATTTGAAAGGTATGAAGTAGTACCTCAGAGTTGTTTTAATTTGCATTTCTTTAATCAATAGTGATTTAGAGCATATTTTCATATGACTAAAAATGATTTTAATTCAATTTAATTGTCTATAAATAGACAATAAAAATTGTCTATTTATATCCTTTGAGTAGCTTGTATTCTTATAAATTTGATTCAATGCTCTATATATTTTAGAAATGAGGCCTTTATCAGAAATACCAGATGTAAAAAAAAATTTCCCAGCTTCCCACTTCCCTTCTAATATTGGCTGCATTGATTTTGTTTGTATAAAAACTTTGTAATTTATTATAATAAAAATTATCTATTTTACATTTCATAATGTTCTCTAGTTCTTCTTTGGTCATAAATTCTTACCTTCTCTACATATCTGAGAGAGAGAAACAATCCCTTGTTCTTCTAATTTGCTTATAGTATCACCCTTTATGTCTAAGCCATGAACCCACCTTATCTTTAGACCTTATCTTGGCATAGGGTACTAAGTGTTGGTCAATGCCTGGTTTCTGCCATACTATTTTCCAGTTTTTCCAACAATTTTTGTCATATAATGAGTTCTTACTCCAAAAGCTGGAATCTTTGGGTTTATCAAACGCTAGATCATTATAGTTATAACTATTGGATCTTATAAATCTAACCTATTCCACTAATCCACTATTTCTTAGTCAGTACCAAATGGTTTTGATGATTGCCACTTTATAATATAATTTTAGGTCTGGTATAGCTAAGCCACCTTCCTTTGAATTTTTAAAAATGAATTCCCTTGAAATTCTTGACCTTTTGTTTTTCCAGATGAATTATATTATCATTATTTTAGTTCTATAAAGTAATTTTTTTGGCAGTTTGGTATGGTACTGAATAAGTAGATTAATTAGGTAAAATTGTCATTTTTATTATATTAGTTTGACCTACCCATGAGCACTTAATATTCTTCCAATTGTTTAGATCTAACTTTATTTGTGTGAAAAGTGTTTTATAATTGTGTTCATATAGTTCCTGGCTTTGTTTTGACAATTAGACTCCCAAATATATTATTTACAGTTATTTTAAATGGGATTTCTCTTTCTATCTCTTGCTGCTGGACTTTGTTAGTAACATATCAAACACTGATAATTTATGCGTGTTTATTTTTATATCCTACAACTTTATTAAAGTTGTTAATTGTTTTTAGTAGTTTTTAGTGATTCTCTAGGATTCTCTAAGTATGTCATATCATCTGCAAAGAGTGATCATTTTGTTTCATTATCTGCTCTGATTCCTTCTATTTCTTTTTCTTCTTTCTGTTAAAACTAGCATTTCAACTACAATATTGAATAATAGAGATGATAATGCACAACCTTGTTTCATCCCTGATCTATGCTTCCAGTTTACCCATGTTACATCTAATGCTTGCTGATGGTTTTAGATAAATGCTACTTACCGTTTTAAGGAAAACTCCATTTATTCCTACCCTCTGTAGGAATGTATTTTGTCAAATGCTTTTTCTGCATCTGTTGATATAATCATATGGTTTCTGTTAGTTTGGTTATTGATATGGTCAATAATGCTGATAGTTTTCCTAATACTGAAGCAGTCCCTGAATTCCTGGTATAAATCTTACTTGGTCACAGTGTATTACCCTGGAGATAAATTGTTGTAAGCTCTTTGCTAATATTTTATTTAAGATTTTTGCATCAATATTCATTAGGGAAATTAGGCTATAATTTTTTCCTCTGTTTTGGCTCTTTCTGGTTTAGGATCAACACCATATCTGGGTCATAAAGGGAATTTGGTAGAACTCCTTCTTCCCCCATTTTTCCAAATAATTTATAGTGTTAGAATCAATTATTTTTCACATGTTTGATAGAATTAACTTGTAAATCCATCTAGCCTTGGAGATTTTATCTTAGGGAGTTCATTGATGGCTTTTTCAATTTCTTTTTTAGAAATGGGACTATTTAAATAATTTATATCGTCTTCTGTTAATCTGAGCAATTTACATTTTTGTAAACATCCATTTCGATTAGATTGTCAAATTTCTTTGCAAAATAAATTCTAATTATTGTTTTAATTTCTTCATTGGTGGTAAATTCACCTTTTTTATTTTTGATACTGGTAATTTGGGTTTTTTTCTTTCTTTTTTTAAATAAAATTAACCAAAGATTTACTTATTTTGTTGGGTTTTTTCCATAAAACCAACTCTTAGTTTTATTAATTAGTTCAATAGTTTTCTTAGTTTCAATTTTACTAATCTCTCCTTTGATTTTAGAGTTTCTAATCTGGCATTTAATTGGGGGGTTTTAATTTCTTTTTCTAGCTTTTTTAGTTGCATGTCCAATTCATTGATCTCCTCTTTCTCTATTTTATTCATGCAACTACTTAATAGGGAATTTCCTCTAAGGACTGCTTTAGCTGCATCCCATAGGTTTTGGTATATTGTCTCATTATTGTCATTTTCTTGGATGAAATTTTAATTGTTTCCATGACTTTTTTTTGACCCACTCATTCTTTAGATTATTTAATTTCCAATTAGTTTTTAGTGTATCTTTCCCTGGCTCTTTAATGAATGTTAATTTTTATTGCATCATGGTCTGAAAAGGAAGCATTTACTATTTCTACCTTTCTGCACTGATTGTGAGGTTTTTATGCCCTTATACCTAGTCAGTTTTTGAGTTGGTGCCATGTACTGCTGAGAAAAAAGTATTATTTCTTTCTGTCCTTGTTCAATTTTCAATCTAAGTTTTCTAAGATTCTATTAACCTCCCTACTTTCTTTCTTATTTACTTTGAGGTTATATTTATCTAATTCTGAGAGGGGGAGTCCCCCACTAGTTTGTTTTGTTCTCTATTTCTTTCTATAACTGGTTTAACTTCTTTTCTAAGAATTTGGATGCTGTACCACTTGATGCATATACATTTAGTATTGATACTACTTCATTGTTTATGGTATCTTTTAACAAGATATAGTTTCCTTCTTTATCTCTTTAATTTGATCTATTTTTACTTTTGCTTTATCTGAAGTCAGAATTGCTATCCCTGCTTTTTTTGCTTCAGCTGAAGCATAATAAATTCTGCTCCAGCCTTTTACCCTTACTCTCTATGTATCTCTCTGTTTCAAATATGTTTATTTTAAAAAACATATTGTAGGATTCTGGTTTTTAATCCACTCTGCTATTTGCTTCCATTTTATGGGAGAGTTCCTCCCCTTCACATTCACAATTATGACTACGAGCTCTGTTTTTCCTCTCATCCTATTTTCTCCCTGGCATATACTTTTATTTTCTCTTTCCACCTTGTCCCTCCTTAGTAGTGTTTTGTTTCTAACCTACCCTGCCCTCACCCTTTTATCACCTCTCCTTTCTTCTTTTATCCCTTTCTCCCTATATAACAGGTGCTGTTGTATTTTGGCAAGAGCCTCCCACTAGATTCCCTGATACAGGCCTCCTTGCATCAGGCCCTCTGGTACTGTGTCTGTGCTGGGCCATGGGTTCCCTGGGCCCAGAGAGACAGACCTTTGCTGAAGTCCTTCCAAGATATCGTAAGCTGGAAAATGATTACACTCCCAATATTTGTGGGTGCTGTCCCTCCAAAATCCATTCAGAGGCTTAATCTAGTGTTGATTCTGAGGAAAGGTGGGAAGAGCTCAATGTCCTGACTACTCTCCACCTTCTTGGCTCTGCCCCCGACTCTTGGGAATCTCATGAGTCAGCAAAGATGGAACCAACATTGAAAGTCTCTGGGGACCCTTTTCCCCCCTGACTGGTGAGGGTGGAGAATAGACAGCACAGTCCTCCTCCAATTTCCTCTATTTAAAAACGGGATCCCAAGGCAGCCAACTCATTACTTCCTGCTCCAGGTCTCCTTTACCCTTCTTCATGACCCTTCTCTTTTTATGTTATCTTCCCCCATGAGATTGTCAGCTTTTGGAGGTCACGGACTGTCTTTCCTCTTTCTTCATATCCCCAGCACTTAGCACAGTGCCTCACACACATAACTGGTGCTTAAGAAATGATTGAGCAGCTAGATAGGGCAGGGGATGGAGTGGAAGCAGGAAGGTGGCTCTTCCTGAGTTCAAATCTGCCCTCAGATACTTGTTAGCTATGTGGGTGATCCTGGCAAATCACTTAACTCTGCTTGCCTCAGTTTCCTCATCTCCAAAATGAAATGAAGCAGGCTATGGCAAACTACTCCATTTATCATTTGTTTTTGCCAAGGAAACCCTGAAAGCGTCAGACATGACTGAAAAACAACTCCAAAGAAATATTTGAATATTGATTCCTTCAAATTGTGTGAACAGTCTAAGACAAATTATGTTACTTGTCCAGGGTTGCATGGTTCACCCAGAATTATGACCATTTTAACTCTACTGAGGATCAGTGCATATAAAGAGTGTCATTGATACAAGCCACCTCCCCACTTATCCCTCTCTCCCCCCTCCCCCCAAAGAAGGGCTACTTTGGAGCATGTATAAACATTCTATAACAATTTTGGCCTGCTAACAATATGGTTAGAAGGAGCCTTAGAGCTGGAACTGGGGGCAGGAGGGGGTAGAGTAAGGGGGACTAGCCAAATAGAGCCAAAACTTTTTTCTTTGGGCACTATTTCCTTCTGGATCACAGCTCCTGGTTTGACTTTCAATTCCTTGAGATCAGGAATTAGTCTTTGTCTGTCTTTGTATTCTTCAGTGCTAAGACAATGTTTAGCACATAGCAGGTATTTAATAAATGTGTTGCCTGACTTAATGAGTGTCTACTACAATCCTACCAAGCAGAATGGCTTTGGGCACTTTCTCTTTGAAGCTAACATGTAGTCCTGTCAGAATGGGCTTGATTACTTTGCCTCAGTGTTTGTTATTTCATTTTAGATGGAGGAATTGGAAGGTCTACCTTCTGAGTTTTGAAAGATTAGAAGAAGGAGCCATCCAGATGTATGCAAGCATCTAGGTATCTGGGAGACTGGGGAGTCTGGAGAATCCAGAAACCCCCAGTCCATTCCATGTCAAGTTTAGAAAGCAGGTCAACATTAAGGAGCCTCCTTCAGGACTCAGCCCATTCAGAGAGAACTATGGGGACTGAATGTGGATCACAGCATAGCATTTTCATCTTCTTTTTGTTATTTGTTTGCATGTTTTTTTCTCTCTCTTTTTGATCTTATTTTTCCTGTGCAGCATGATAAATGTGGAAATATGCTTAGAAGAATTGCACATACTTAACCTATATTAGATTACATTGGTCTAGGGGAGGGGAGGGAGAAAATTTTGGAGCACAAAGGTTTTGCAAGGGTGAATGTTGAAAACTATCTTTGCATGTATTTTGAAAAATAAAAAGGTATTATTATTAAAAACAAAAAAAGATAACAAAACAAAACCAAAAATACCCAAGCAAACTGTTGGGGGTAAGCCCCCAGAGCCATCTTAGCCCATATTATGTACTTAGATGGACTGGATTCAGTTTCCTCATCTGTAAAATGGGGACAACAATATTTGTAGCATATATCTCACAATCTCATTGTAAGGCTCAAATACACGAAGCACTTTTTAAACTTTATAGTGTTATAAAATTTCAGTTATCAACGTCACCATCATCATCATCATCAACAACAACAAAAGTCATAGCTCATCTAAAGAATACTTCTATCTCCTCAGGTTATCCCTAGAACCCTGAGAGGAAGATGTAGCTTCTGGGATGATGAGACCGAGCATGCTTGCTATACAGGTTCATACTATCTCCTAAAACAAAAGGTAGTTTCCAAAGTTGCTGGATCACTCACATCCCTTAGCAAAGTTCCATAGTGAATATCCCCACAGAAGGGAACCAGAGTACATGCCCAGCTCTATGAAAAGCTTTATTCCATTTCCTCACATTCTTTGATATGTCACCTTTTGTAAAGAACTTGTAGTGACTCCTAGTGCTTTAGAGTTCTTGGACTGAAGTCTAGACAAGGTGTTTCTGTCCCCTGTGACCTCTGGTTTGGAAATAAAAAGAACTCACATTTAAGGGATTATTCAGGAGCTTCCACTTTTGTTTTCATAGGAAGAAGATAGAAAACTCCACTATGAAACACAGCAGGAATAAGGGACAATGGAGGATTTGGGGAGGGGATATTGGGTAGAAATAGAATTTGGCAATAAAAGATTGTAAATTTGGGTCAAGAGGACTTTTTTTTTTCCTGGCCAGAAAAGTCCCAAATGGAAAGGGGGAATATCACTCACAATTAAGTCCCAATTCATTCTCAGTGAGGGCTTTCTGACTTTCCCAGATCTCCTGATTTGGTACCACCACTCCACAATTTCACAGCCCTCCTGGTTTATGTAAAGATAAAACCCTTTTTTCTTTTAATTCCACAAGATCTCCCACAACTCTCTCCTACCTCTCTACTTCTACTACCATGCCTCATTAAGACAGAACATGCTTGCTACACAGGTTCATGCTTTCTCCTAAAAGAAAAGAGGTAATTGTTCTGTAAGAAACGACCAACAGGACGATTTCAGAGAGGCCTGGAGAGACTTACATGAGCTGATGCTGAGTGAAATGAGCAGAACCAGGAGATCGTTGTACACAGGAACAACAATACTATATGATGATCAATTCTGATGGACATGACTCTCTTCAACAATGAAATGTTTCAAACCACTTCCAATTGTTCACTGAAGACAAAGCCATATACACCCAGAGAGAGGGATGTGAAATGTGGACCACAACATAACATTTTCATGCTTTCTATTGATGTTTGCTTGCATTGTGTTTCCTTTCTCTGATTTTTCTTTCTTGTAGGTAAGATTTTTCTTGCACAACAATAAGTGTGGAAATATGTATACATATATTCGATTTGTCAGGTATTTTAACATAATTAACATGTAGTGGACTTCCTGCCATCTAGGGGAGGGAACGGGAATGGGGGTAAAATTTGTAACGGAAAGCTTTGTAAGGGTCAATGTTGAAGAACTACCCATACATATGTTATGCAAATAAAAAGCTTTAAAAAGAAAAGAAAAGAAAAGAAAAGAGGTAGTTTCTTTTTATAGCTCCAATAGCCTACATCTTGGGACGTTCCTCTTGATTTTCACTGTCATTATCAGACTAACTGTGAAGTCAACTGCCTTCATTTTCTTCCCTCCAATATTTCTTCACACACACACAGTACCAGACTAATCTTGTTTACGTGTAGATTTGCCAAAAACAGCAAAATCGCTTCTGTAGTACCTCATCACTTATGGAATAAAGATTAAAATGTCGTTGCCAAGCATTTAATGCCTTCCACAGCCTTGTGGCATCCTCCCTTTCCAATTTTATCTCGTATCATTCTCTTCTCCATACTCTAGCCCCTGGTGAAATGGAAGTGTTGCCGGTATACAACCTATTCCTCTGTGATTTGCTTATATTGTTCCAAATATCTTTAATGCCCTCCCAATCCTAATTTTCACCTATTCTATTCCTTATTGTTGCTGTTCAATTGTGTCCAGCTCTTCATTTGAGTTTTTCTTGATAATGATACTGGATTAGTTTGCCATTTTTTTCTCTAGTTCATTTTACAGATAAGGAAACTGAGGCAAACAGGGTTAAACAGCTAGTAAGTGCCTGAGGCCAGATTTGAACTCATGAAGATAAGACCTGGCACTCTATTCACTCTGAAACCTGTCTCTTTCTTTAAAATCCAAATAAAATGCTACCTCCCCCACTATATTCTTTTTTTCCTTGGACCTCAGCATGACAATTTGTGATAGATCATAAGAAAATAGATCACTGGATCAAAGGGTCATAGAATCATAATTATAGAGCTGAAAAAGACCTTAGGGGACAGCAGATTGTTGAGGTACAACCTTTATTTTACAGATGAGAAAAATGAGGCAAATAGAATTTAAGGGACTTGACCCGTATTATACAGATAGTATGTGAAGCAGTGTTTCTACCCAGGTTTTTCTGAGTCCAGGACAAGTTAGTGCCCTATCTACTACATCACCCTGGCTCTTAATGCATCTGGTTTATATTATAGTTATCTTTGTTATAACTACCAGCTCTTAAGCTCCATTAGGGTTTTAATGTCTAGCTAAAGTTCGTATTTTACTCGGTACCTACTAAAGTGGCAGATAAAGCCAACGAAGGCCTTGTGTGTATGGATTATCTATTCCTGATGGGTTTTTCTGAGTAATTTCAGTATCTTTGCTTGCTACTAATCTATCATGTGAAGGCTCGGGGATATTTCTTGAGCCATGAGTGATGTTTTCTGAAGGAAATTTTCTGATTGGCTGAGGAGTTGGAAGGAGAGAATAAAGGAGAAGCTGAGGTAGCACTTAGTGTGTTTTGACTGAATAAAACATCTCTCTTCCCTAGTGGATTTCAAGTGAGTGAGGAGGATTGGTATGAGCCGTCAGGTGAGAACAATGGTGAAATTATCTTGAAACCTGGCTGTCGTGCATCCCTAAGGACGTTGTACCTATTTCTTTTATGTTCCTTCTCTCTGGATTTTAGGTGACTGAGTTTTCTGAGATAAGAGTGTCTGTGTGCCCATGGAGACGGGGAGATATATCAAAACCACCTGAGGTCCCACTAACTGGTGTTTCAAGGTTAGCAGCAGCAGCCAAATAACCTTTACCTGGACCATCAATGAATTGACCTGTCACCTGAGACACTGAGTCTCATAAGGAGATAGCCTAGTTTAACAAGGGAGAGACTCACCCTTTGAGGACACCATCCTTAGAAGCACATTTGATGGGATTTTGTGAAGGGGAAAAAAAGAACTCAGATTCAGGAATATTGAAATACTTCTACTTTCCATATGTTTTCTACACATATATCTTACTGTCTTTATACCTTACATGTCTTTTTTAAAAAAAATTTTCACCAGTTATGTGTAAAAACAACATTTTTTTTGATTGTATATGTACATTTATTTTCTTACATATTTTCTTATGAATCATGTTGGGAGAGAAAAATCAGAGCAAAAAGGAAAAATCACGAGAAGAAAAAAAACAGAAGAAAAAGAAAAAAAAAAGTAAACATAGCATGTGTTGATTTACATTCAGTTTCCATAGTTCTTTCTCTAGATGTGGATGGCATTTTCCATCCAAAGTTTATTGATATTGCCTGAGATCACTGAACTGCTGAGAAGAACCAAGTCTGTCATAGCTGATCATCACACAATCTTGTTGCTATATACAATGTTTTCCTGGTTTTTCTTGTTTTACTCAACATCAGTTCATATAAATCTTTCCAGGCCTTTTTAAAACCAACTTGTTCATCATTTTTATAAAACAATAATATTCCATTACTTTCACATACCACAACTTATTCAGTTATTTCCCAGTTAATGAGCATCCACTCAATTTCCAATTCCTTGCTACCACAAAAAGAGTTGCCACAAATATTTTTGCACATGTGGATTTTTTCCCATCTTTTATCATCTCTTTGGGATGTAGACCCAGTAGAGACACTGCTGGATATGCAGTTTTATAGCCTTTTGGGCATAGTTCTATATTGTTCTTCAGAATGCTTGGATCAGTTCACAACTCCACCAACAATGTATCAATGTCCCAATTTTCCCACATCCCTTCCAACATTTATCATTATTTTTTCCTGTCATTTTAGTCAATCTGAGAGGTGTGAGATATATATATTAAATTTCAAAGTACTTTCCTCAGGTATCTTGTGCATGTGTGTGGTGGGGGGAAGGAAGTAGGAAGAGGAGAGTGTTTCTTTTGGTTTGAGGAGGATTTTATAATTACTGTTCTTACTATAACTTTACTATGCTTAGTTGTTATTTGATCCTGGGCAAGTCATTTAACTTCTCCTTGCTTCAGTATAGTAGTGTCTTTCACATATGTAAGCACTCTATAAATATCAGCTATGATTGTTATTACTTTCTCAATAAATTCCTTTTGTAAAAACTAACTGATCAATCAAATGATTGATATTGGAAAGATTGGAGAGATATTTGTTAATTGCTACTTGGGAGTATACCAGGTGGAAGCTTGACAGTGATAATATTAGAAACTATACCTCTTATGAGAGATGCCACCTTCTGGGGACCAAGTCTAATAGGGGTTGGGAGAGTGAGTCTAAAGAGAATGCTTTACTAACAAAGTACTCTGTACACAGTTAGTGGTTACTACCAGTCAGCTAGGTAGTACAGTGAATAGAATCATGCACCTGGAGTCAAGAAGACCTGCGTTCAACTTCCACTTCAGACACTTACTAGCTGTGTGACTCCAGGTAAGTAACTTAGTCCTGATCTACCTCAAATTCCAAATCAGTAAAATAGGAATAATAATAATAAGTATCTCTGAAGGTTTCTGTGAGGATCAAATAAAACCATATTTGTAGAGTGCTTTATAAACCGTAAAGTGCAAACTAAACACTATTATTAACAAATATTTGTTGGATTGAACCTACTGAAAATAAGATTTTTTTAAAGTTTTACTAACAAATTAAAGAGAAAATAAAATACAACAAAATATGACATGAAACTTAGTCATATCCTCATGTTATAAAACAGTTCTTCCTCAAAAAGTTATCAAACTGTGCATACCCTTTGACCCAGCAGTGTTTCTATGGGGTGTGTATCCCAAAGAGATCTTAAAGGAAGGAAAGGGACCCACATGTGCAAGAATGTTTGTGGCAGCCCTTTTTGTAGTGGCTAGAAACTGGAAACTGAATGGATGCCCATCAATTGGAGAATGGCTGAACAAATTATGGTATATGAATGTCATGGAATATTATTGTTCTGTAAGAAATGACCAACAAGATGATTTCAGAGAGGCCTGGAGAGACTTGCATGAACTAATGCTGAGTGAAATCAGCAGAACCAGGAGATCATTGTATAGGGCAACAAGACTATACAATGATCAATTCTGATGGACATGGTTCTCTTTAGCAATGAAATGTTTCACACCAGTTCCAGCTGTTCAGTAATGAAGAAAACCATATACACCCAGAGAGAGGGATATGAAATGTGGACCACAACATAACATTTCCATGCTCTCTATTGATGTTTGTTTGCATTAGGTTTCCCTTCTCAGATTTTTTTTTCTTGTAGATACGATTTTTCTTGCATAGCAAGATAACTGTAAAAATATGTACATATATATATATATTCGATTTGCTAAGTATTTTAACATAATTAACATGTAGTAGACTTCCTGCTATCTGGAGGGGGTTAGAGGCTAGGGGGGAAAATTTTTAACAGAAAGCTTTGCAAGGGTCAATGTTGAAAAATTACCCATACACATGTTTTGCAAATAAAAAGCTTTAATAAAATGAAAAAAAAATAAATAAAACAGTTCTGTAAAAAGTAGTTTAACGACTTGGGGCACCAAAGTCTGTTATCCTTCTTGCCAGTCCTGAATACATTGCTTAGTACTATCCAGACCACTGGTTTTGGAGTCAGAGGGCCTATGTTCAAATTCTGGATGACTGTGTGATCTCAGGCAACTTGTTTAGCATCTCTGGGCCTTTGTTCCTTTTTGTGTAAAATGTATAAATGAATGAGTCATCTTTAGTGTGGCATGCTAGGCAGACGAAATAAAACGAAGGGGGTTGAATTGGGTCACAGATATCAAATGTGTGACTTGTGGCTCACATTTGGCCCAAAAAGATTTCCCAATGTGGCTGGAACCAGATTACAATATATTGGGAAATATTTAACAAAATAAATAAAAGTACAATAAAACAAAGATACTATTACATTTTAAAACTAACTCAATATATGGCCCACTGGAATTCTTATATGTGCATTAGTGACTCCCATTTCCATTTGAACTTGACATCCCTTGGCTCAGTAATCTCTGAATTATGTTCATTCTCTAAATTAATTATATTTCTACACCTGCTTTCTCTCTGAGTTCAGAGGAGAAATTGTCAGTTGGAACAGTGAGCATTAGATCATATATTTAGACCTGGAAGAGAATTTAAAGACCTTCTGGTCCAACCCTTTCTTAACAAATGAGGAAATGGAGGTCAAGAGAGTGAATGTGACTTACATTGTGGCAGTCAGGATTTGAACCTATGTCTCCTAACTTCAAATCCAGTTCTGTTTTTCTTACATGAAGATGTTGGGAGATGCTCATGTGTTGAACTGAGTTTTATTTTTCTCTAGACCACACTGTACCCTGAAGGATGAAATATCTCATTCATGGAACAGCCAGGAGATCAGTGTCCCTAGATCAAAGAATATTTGTTGGGGAGTAAGGTATAAGAAGACTGGAAAGATAGGAGGGGGTTAGGTTATTAAGGGTTGGAGGCAACAGGGAGCTACTGTTGAGAATCATATAATGTATAATTGAATTAACCCCTCTACAGAGTCAGTGTGACAGCAGCACTCTGTAAACCCTTAATGTGCTATAGAAGCATGAGGTTCTCTTCTCTCTCCCGTCCCTACAACTCTGGTAACTAAGCTGTGTCTTTAGAAAAGAACAAAGTAATATATATGTATAGAGAATATCTGATGAAGTCAAAAGGGCTGCTTTCAATTGAGTCCTCATTACTGATGCTAAATTGTATGGTTTGGGGCAAGTAAGTTAAGCTTCTGTCTTTCAACCTAGTCCATAATTTTTTTTTTTTTTTTTTTGGTTCTTCCTAACCCAAGGGTAAGAATTCTGCTTTGGGATGTTAATTTTGGGAGGGTCATAGGTAATCAGATTCCCAAATGAGGGACAACTTCCTCCTATATGAGATTTAAGGATTACACCATGACTTAGGGATATGGGGAGGCAGAGGCTGAACTTGGATAGTTTTGGTCAAAAGAAAGTTAATTTCCAGATGCTCAAGATAATTGAGATATCTTAGGAAATGGGTGTCAAGCCACCATTCCATGAGGTATCCTTGACTTCCTAAACTTGGAGATCTAAAGGAAATATAAAATCTTTAAAAGTAATGTACTATTTCCCTGCTTCAGGCAGGACTAAGAGGGTGATTTAACCATCAGTCAATTAACAAGAATTTATTAAGTGCCTATATACCAAGCAATGTAAGCAGAGGGGATATAAATATAAAGATGGTTCTCTTTGCTCTTCCTTTGAATCTTTAGGCTAAGATTTTTCTCATGGACTCTGCAGATTCGTGATACTCCCTCCTCAAGATATCTCAGATGTCCTTGGCACTAGGGAACTATCCTTCCTTTGGCTAAAACCTGAAAAAGATTGAAGGGTAGTCTGGCTAATTCCAGATACAGTCCATCTCTGTGTGAACTCTGTGATTCTTTTGGGGAGAATAGGGTCATCTACATCTCGCTTGTGATGGGGATCCCCTAATTCTGATTTAAGTAAATTAGAGGTTCACAGTCAGAAGTCCAGTGAGGGAAGGCTGAAGGCAGGACAGGGAATCAGCCACAGGATAAACCTCTAGGGGGCGCAGATCCTTCAAGTTCCTTCAACCCAAGTGTGGATCCAGCACATCCCATCTGTTCTCAAACTTTTCAGTGTCTTTACAACTACTCTTAAAAATCATTGAGGTTGTTCCCAAAGAAATATGGTTCACCCGATATTGTATGATGATATTTATTGTATTAGAAATTAAAATGTCTTCATATAATTATAAAAAGAGTTTTGACACTATGGACCCTGCTGAGAATTACTGTCCTAAACTTCTCTTGCTGCAAAGAGGATTTTTTAAAAGAAGCTTTGTTAAAACAAAACAGCATGTGAGAGATCTTCAGAATATACAGAGTCTAAATCTTCGGATACAGAAGGACTTAACTGGCATAGGTTAGGGGCTATAGTTCTTGACTTTTGCCTTACACTTGTTTTAGGAGCCCAGAGCTCCCTCCCAAGATCACTTTGGCAGTACTGATCTAAGTAGCCTGGTCCTTCTTGGATGACTCTACATGGTAGTCTCACTCCTATTCTACAACCCTGTGGCTTTATCCTGGGGCTGTTGCCACACCAGCTTGACTGTTTCCCTTTCCTGTTGTCTAAACCCATCCACCAGTTTCTGAGGTCAGTTCTTTGCCAGGGAAATCAGAGATGAGCTTATGACTGATGAGTCTTAAAGTTAACGAATGTTTAGTCCTGCTGCCTTCCACAAGTTAGCCCATAAGTTTGAGGAGTGAGTGGCAGGAGTATGCTGGAACCAGCTCAATGGGAGAGCTGAATGCTAAATTTCCTGTGTGAGTTTTTCACTTTAGAAATCAGCCAGTGTTACAAATTAGGACATGATCTATTGCTTTGTTGATTGTCTAGATTTCAAAAAATGATGGAGAAATTGTTAGATGCAGATTAAACTTTTTTTGTTATTAATTTTTTTATTTTTAATTTTTTTAAATTTTAATTTTATTTTTTAAATTTTATTTGCATAACATATGTGTGGGTAATTCTTCAACAATAACCCTTACATAGTTTTCCGTTACAAATTTTTCCCCCCAACTCCCCACCCCTCCCCTAGATGGCAGGATATCCACTACATGTTAATTATGTTAAAATATTGGTAAATTGAATATATGTATACAAATTTCCAAACTTGTCATTGTTGTGCAAGAAAAATCTTGTCTACACAAACGATATATCAGATAAAGGAAACACAATGTAAGCAAACATCAATCAAGGAGTATGAGAATGATAATCTGTTGTGGTCCACATTTCACATCCCTCTCTCTGGGTGTATATGGCTTTCTTCAGTGAACAATTGGAGGTGGTTTGAAACATTTCATTGTTGAAGAGACCCATGTCCATCAGAATTGATCGTCATATAGTACTGTTGTTGCCGTGTATAATGATCTCCTGGTTCTGCTCATTTCACTCAGCATCAGTTCCTGTAAGTCTCTCCAGGCCTCTCTGAAATCGTCCTGTTGGTCGTTTCTTACAGAACAATAATATTCCATAATATTCATATACCATAATTTATTCAGCCATTCTCCAATTGAAGGGCATCTATTCAATTTCCAGTTTCTAGCCACCACAAAAAGGGCTGCCACAAACATTCTTGCACATGTGGGGCCTTTTCCTTCCTTTATGATTTCTTTGGGATATAAGCCCAATAGAAATGCTGCTGGGTCAAAGGGTATGCACAGTTTGATAACTTTTTGAGCATAGCTCCAAATTGTTCTCCAGAATGGCTGTATCCATTCACAGCTCCACCAACAATGAGATGCAGATTAAACTTAAAAGCCTGCCATATGTCCATTTCCCCCCCAGAAAGCTGGTTTTTAAGCATTTACTAGCATACTCCTGGGTGAATGTGTATAGGAGTGGTAGCATTGGTATTAGTTCATAGTCTAAGGCCCTCTAGCTTCTTCCTTCAGAATGAGCTATCAGAAGAGGACTATTAGAACCTAACAGAATAACTGGAACACTTCCTATGTGCTCTTGGGCAATTCTCTACCTGATAGGTGGATTGATAGTCAAATGATAGTCATATCATAAGTCTGGACCAAGGAGTTATAAAGAGAAAATGGTAGCATGTTGGTAGGTATAAAGTTACCTTCATGTATACATGAACTAGCATGAGGAATATAAAAAAATATGGGGGGGTTGGCTAAGATGATAGGAAAAGATAATGATAAATGGAGGGAATATGGGAAAACTAGGACACTAATACATTGTTGATAGAGCTGTGAACTGTCCCAACCATTCTGGACAGCAATTTTGAATTATGCCCAAAAGGCTATCAAACTGTTCATACCTTTTGATCCAGCATGTTTCTACTGGGTCTGTATCCCAAAGAAATCATAAAAAAGGGAAAAGGAGCCACATGTGCAAAAATGTTTGTAGCAGCCCTTTTTGTAGTAGCAAGGAACTGGAAACTGAGTGGATGCCCATCAATTGGGGAGTAGCTTAACAAGTTATGGTAAGTAAATGTAATGGAATATTATTATCCTATAAGAAATGATCAACAGGCTGATTTCAGAAAGGCCTGGAGAGATTTACATGAACTGATGTTAAGCGAAGTGAGTAGAACCAAGAGAACATTGTTCACAGAAACAACAGTATTATGTGATCAACTGTGATAGACTGGTTTCTTCTCAAGAATAAGGACATGGTTCAGTTCCAATAGACTTGTGATAGAGCCATTTGCAGCCAGAGAAAGGACCATGGGATATGAATGTGGATCACATCATAGTATTTTCATCTTTGTTGTTGTTGTTGTTTGCTTGTTTGTTTTTTTGTTTCTCATTTTTTCATTTTCCCTTTTTGACTTGATTATTCTTATGCAGCATGATTGCACATGTTTAACCTATATTGGATTACTTCCAGTCTAGGGGAGGAGAGAAGGGGAAGAAGGAGGGAAAAACACTTGGAACAAGAGGCTTTGCAAGGATGAATGTTGAAAACTATCTTTGCATGTATTTTGAAAAAAAAAAGCTATTATTATTTTGAAAAAAAGAAAGTATGGGAGAAGTTTGTCTCAGTTTCTGATCATTTCATCTTTCCTTCTTTCTATTGGTTCTAAAGCCCAGTGGCTGAGATATCAATTAAACTATGCTGAATAACCCCAATCTAGTCTTCTTCCTACTTCTGAATATTTCAGGACAAAAATAGAGGATCATATATGTTACAGAATCCATCTAGCAGGGGCTACAAGAGGCAGAGCAGCTTAAGCAGCAGCTGTATATGTGTATATGTGTGCTTGTTTAGATGGGTCCTAGCTATCACAACTCCAGAACCACATCAAGATAAACTGAAATTTGAAGGAGATAAAAGAACAAGTATACAGTTGAGGTTAGCTCAGGAGGATATTAGGTACAAAGTTCCTCTGTACCAGCCCCTGCAAATCCAACCCCATTGAGCTGAAGTTGAGCTCCAGGTTTACCTCTTTCAATCCTGGAATCCTTCCATACTGTACTATGATATGAGTATTACTTGCCTCTTTTCTTCCCTCCTTCTCAGGGCTGGGCACATTAAGGCAAAGGGCTGAGAATGAGGGACTTTGGAAATAATCGTAATGGTTATTTTGAAAAATGGTCAGGCTATGATTAAGTCCTGTCTTAGAAGTCTCAGGAACTCATATGTATGTACTAGTACGTCCTCCATCCACTCATATGCTGGTAAATGTTTAACACCCAGCTCTAAAAAGCAGGTGACACTTAAGTTTAATCAGTCTTATTAACATTTTCTCAACCTCTTTCTTAAATTCAGTTAATCAACAAAATAATAAATCCTCTGAAGTTCAGTTGTGTTGGACACTTCCTGATCTCATTTAGGGTTTTC
>JAJPUD010000703.1:231790-243151 GCA_023553655.1 Myrmecobius fasciatus | reverse complement strand
ATGATCTTAGCCCCTTTCCCTCATATTCAATCTATTGCCAAGGCTTGTTGATTTCACTTTTCTAACATCTCTCATATACTCTTTCCTCTGACACTGTCATCATTCTAGTGCAAGCCCTCAGCACTTCAAGCCTTGATTATTACAATATCCTGCCAGTGGATCTGCCTGTCTCAAGTCTCTCCTTACTCTAACCCATCCTAAAGTGGTTTTCTTAAAAGGTAGGACTGATCATGTCACACACAGTCCTGCTCCCCAAATCAATCAGCTCCAGTGGTTCCCTATCACCTGCAAGATCAAATGTAAAATGCTCTTTTTAGCATTCAAAGCCCTTCATAACCTAGCCTCCTCTTCCTTTCCCAATCTTCTTATCCTTCATTCCCCAATACATATTCTTCGATCCAGTGATACTGGCCTCCTTGCTGCTTCATGAACAAGATATTCTAAGTCTCAGCTCTAGGCATTTTCTCTGGTTGTTTCTACCTGGAATGCTCTTTCTCCAATACATCTATTGATTTCCCTGGCTTTCTTTAAGTCTCAATTAAAATCCCACACTCGATAGGAAATCTTTTCTAACCCTTCTAAATTCCAGTACCTCCCTCTTGTTAGCCATTTCCTATTTATCCTATACAGAGCTTTCTTTGTATGTATTTGTTTGCATGTTGTTCCCTGAAATTATTAGCCCCTTGAGGACAGGGATATATATCAAAATTATACAAAATTCCTCAAAATATATGACAGCAGAGGTATAATTATATGTCCCAGTGAGACTTTAGCAAAGTTGAAAGGTAAGGATGCGTAAAAAGACAGAAATGAAATGCAAAACTGACATTCCATTTTTTAGAAAAGTTCATATGCATGCATAGCATAGCTGCATATAAAAAGCAGGGCAACTAGGAGGCACAGTGGATAGACCTTCAGTCTGGAAGACATCTTCCTGAGTTCAAATGTGACCTCAGATACTTACTAGTTAGGTGACCTTGGGCAAGTCATTTAATCCTGTTTACCTCAGTTTCTTCATCTGTAAAAGGAGCTAGAGAAGATGTTAAACTATTGCATTAACTTTACCAAGAACACTCTAAATGAGGTCTTGAAGAGTTGGACATGATTGAAAATGACTGAAAAACAACACAATTCTTTTCCTTCTCTTCATTCCTTCTATTAGCAGCTCAAGATTATTGTGAAAATCAAATAAGATAAAAATTTTAAATAGTGTTTGACACATAAATGCTATATAAATGTTAGCTATTATTATGTACATCTTATTTCCTTTCCAACTTGTGTGACAGATGTTTCTCAAATTCTATTGCTAGATCACTATCCATATATTCCCCACCATGTACCACCTTCATTTCTGTTAAATGTTCTTAATTTAACTTAATTTAATTTTTTGCCATCTTTTGACAATCTGGTGATTGTCAAATTCTATTTTTGCTAAAGACCCAAACTCAGAATAATATTTTTGAATGTATAAAATAAAATATATAAGCTTGCAAAGTAAAACAATTTATAGTGAAGTTATTTTCAAGATATTTTTAAAAACTTAAGCTTTTAGTTCTCAGGTTAAAATCCTCTCTTGTGGGTGATATCATCAGCTTCTCACAGATTCAAATATCATCTCTGAATGTTTGCCTGATCTACATATCTAACCTACATCTCTTTCTTCAGTTCCAATCTTACCTCACCAACTCCCTATTGGATATTTTTGCCTAGATGCCCTATAGGCATCTCACAGTCAACATGTTCACAACAGAATTTCATAATCCTCCTTCTTAAACCCACCCTTCTTCTTAACTTCCATATTACTGAGAAAGGCACAATCCTTTCCACCAGGTTTACAAACCAGGTTAGGTGTCATTCTTGATCCTTAGTCCTTCCTTTTTCTCTACATCCAATCAACTGCTAAATTTTATGATGTAACCTTCACATCTCTCACATCTATTCCCTTCACTCATACAGTCACAGCTTGGGTAAAATACAAATTCTGTTTAGCCTGTAAAGCTCTTTAAAATCTGGCCTCAAAATCTTTCTAAACATTAGTCCTGCTTAAAATTGTCTTTCAGCCAAACTGAGTTACATGCTCTTCCTTTGATCCATATCCTATCGTCTTGTCTTTCTACAAGCTGGTCCTTACACTTGAGTTTTTTGGAAATCTTAGCTACTTTCATGCATCAGTTTCAGTGTGATCACCTAACCAAGGACTTTTCTGGTTTCCTAGTGTAACACGTAAATTATTTTGCATTTATAATTCCGTGCGCCTGTTGTTTTCCAGGGTAGAATATAAGCTATTTAAGAGTAGGCATTGTTTCATTTTTGTCCCCTAGCAGAATACCTAACAAATTTAGCAGGTGCTAAATAAATACTTGAATGATATGAATAGTGTTTGCGTGAGTCTTCTGTGTTCTTGAGTTAGGAGCTTTGTGCATTTTTCTTGTGTGTATTGCACCGGGATTGAGCAAGGTACAATAGCTTGGGCAGCGTGGCTGGAAGCGCGTCAGCACAAAAGATGCTACCTCATTCAAACGCCCACGGAAAGAACATGAGAGAACTCCTACGCATGCGCACACACCTATCACTTAGGAACCTCGCCATTTTGACACAGTCCGGCCGGAAAACTAGGGGGAAAGTACTTCCTGTCAACCTCCAGAGAGGAAGAGGCGGGGTGGGGCGTGTCGCAACTGAGACATCATACACTACCGGGTTTAGGGTGACGCATTTCCTCGTCCTCGGGTCCGCTGTTCTGCGACATCTGTCTCAGAGGAGTAACCCAAGGGTCCCCTCCACTTCCCCGGCGACCCCCGGCCTTCCCGCCTTCAGCCGTTACCATGAACAAGAAGAAGAAGCCGTTCCTGGGAATGCCCGCGCCCCTTGGCTATGTGCCGGGGCTGGGCCGCGGGTGAGCAGGGGCTGCAGCGGAGGCGAGGCCAGGGCCAGAACAGGACCCAGGCGGCCCTGAGCAGTGGAAGCTGCGTCCCTCATCCTCCCGCTTGTTGTCGTCGGCCCGTGTCCTCGGGGAGGGACGGAGTGGGGGAGCATGAAGGATGCCCTGGGGAGGATTGGTTGCCTAACATCAAACACACATAGATACACATAGTCCTCCTCCACTCCCCTACAATTCTCGTCCCTGCTCCTCTTTCTGCCTGTCCCCCCCCCCCATCCCTCTATTCTTTATCTTTTATGCCTTTCCTCACCGTCTACTGTTCTGTCTCCCACTCTCCTCGTTCCTTTCAGGTTCCTGGCAGGATTTAGGGTCTACTCCTTACTCATCTTCCTCCAGATAAATACTGCCTCATAATAATAATCCCGGTAGTCTCATTTAGCTAATAACTGAACTATAATTTCATTATGCTTCTGAGTTTGTGGAGGATTTTTTTTTTCAACTCTGATGTGAGTGATACACATCGCTTACCTTTTACAAGTCGGATAAACTGGGGTTTAGAGAGCTTAGAAGACTGGCTACCTTAGGCAGAAATTTTCATCTTTAGGATTTCTGATTCCACCCTTTCTTGAGTGGAAATCCCCAGTGCTTTGCATTCAAGCTTAGGTTTGTTTTTTTTTTTTTTTTTTTTTTTTTTTTTTTAATGTGGCACGGGCAGATATATTTCATTCTATTTGGTTTTTCCGCCTTACCGGTCATTTTCGTTTTTCCTGCCTCTTTCCCTTTTTCTATACATTTTCTCCTGTGCCTTAACATAAATTTAACCAGTTCGTTGGGGATGGAGATACTGAACTCATTGCCCTTTTCACAGAAGATAGGAAATTCTCTCTGTTTATAACATTTAATTTTGTTTCGAAAATATGGCAATGGTTAGCTAATATCCATTGAAATAGTTCTATGGCATTTTAAAATTACTTTTTTCCTCCTTAAATTTACATTTACTTAGACAAGCAAAAGTGTTTAGGTGGATGCTAGGGAAAAAAGAGGAGGGAAATGGGTATGAGAGTAAGGTAAATGAAATGGAATTTCTTTTTCTCCTCATATTAGATGACTTACTTGATGTCTGTTAAAATGCCACATTCTACAAGATTCCTTCCTTTCCCAATCATCCTGAATATTCGTGCTTTCCTTCTCAGATTTTCTCCATTTTGTCTCGTGTGTAGAGTTGTTTGCACGTTTTTCTCCCCTTATTTAACTAACAGTCGTTATTCTTTGAGGGCATGAGCTGCTGTTGTCTTTCTTTGTATCCCCAGTGCTCAGCCTCCTGCAACATAATAGGTGCTTAATAAATATTTTTTGACTTGATTGAAATCTATTAAGAAATATGGCTTTGTGGATAGAGCCTTCCCTTGGATTCTGAAAGATTTTAGTTAAAATCTTGCCACTTATACTTACTAGATGAGTGACCATGCAATCAATTAATATTTCTGAACTTTAGCTTCTTGACATATAAAATGGAAAATAAATGTACATTCCTCACAGAATGGTTTTGAGTCTAAAATGAAATAACATGTAAACCACTTTGCAAACAGTAAGTCTCAATGTAAGTGTCAGATAAAGCCTTTTAGGCACTTGTTAAGAGTAATCATACATCAGTAGGTGAATCTATGCCAATTCCTACAGAGCCACTGGTTTTACCACTCGGTCAGATATTGGGCCTGCTCGGGATGCTAATGACCCAGTGGATGATCGACATGCTCCGCCAGGCAAGAGGACTGTAGGGGACCAGATGAAAAAAAACCAGGCTGCAGATGATGATGATGAAGATCTGAATGACACTAACTATGATGAGGTGATAACATATATTGAGACTTTCATGGACTTTTTTGATTGCCTAGGAAGAGAAACTCTAAATTCCCCCTACTGTTCTGCCATTACATCTGTACTAGAGAATACTCTGAATAGTTGGTTTGCTTTTTTTGCATTTTAGCTATTTATCAGACCGTTAATAAGGTGAGAAAGGTTAAGATTAAAATGAAATGTTTGTATAGCTTTTGTATCTTTATAGAAAAGATCACATACTTTCAACTACCAGTATAACAAGTAAAAAGTAATAATTTTTTTTGCATTAATGTAGCATATTGACTTAAAAAAATTATTGCTATATTTTATATTACCTAATGCATTCCTCCACCTTGCCCTGAGCTATCCCTTATAATAAATAATTAAAAGAGGAGGAGAATGTTGAGTAAAACTTATCAATATATTACCATTCTGATAGTCTCTTCTGCAAAGAAGGGAGATATATTTTCATATCTATGTCTGTTCCTTGAGGCCAAGGGTATTTTGTCTTCAGTGTGAATGATAACGAACACTCACAAGTTTGGTTGCTGGTATTTTCTTTTTCTTTTTTTGGGAGGAGGGAAGGGTTATACTTTTACACTGATAGTACTTCTGAATAATGAAGAGAAATAATTGATATCCGTGGTCTTATCTAGTTAGATCCTTTCTTCATCTGATTAGACATGGCAGGGGCCATGTCTTGTTATCTTATGCTGTATTTTTCTCTGGAGTATCTCTCCAATGCCCTGGGGACGTTTCTTTCTTTGATTATTTCTTGGGTACCAGTTCACCACTTAGCAGTCTGTCCATTATTTTTGTTATTCTTTGTTCTTAAAATTTGACCATTCTGTCTTTTTTTTCTAGTGTGTCATTGACAACATCTTTTATACCACTCTTTGAACATGTCATCATTAATAAGAGGCATCTGACCTACATATACTCTTCATGTAATTTTTTTTTTTTTTTGGCTTTTTTTTTGCTGAGGCAATTGGGGTTAAGTGACTTGCCCAGGATTACACAACTAGGGAATGTTAAGTGTCAGATCATATTTGAACTCAGGTCCTCCTGACTTTAGGACTGGTGCTCTATCCACTGTGCCACCTAGCTGCCATGTATTTTTTTATTACTCTGGGTTTCTTACATTTTTTATTTCGAGATTGTTGTATCCTGTGATTTATAACTGTATGATAGCACATTCTAAATTAAGATTTTGTTCTTAAAAATATTCTACAGTACCTTTTCTGAAAGTGTGGAAGGGACATTTTTGCCCAGGGTTATATTGACAAAGGTAATTGTCCTTATTTCTGTTGATACTATTTATATTAAAGGATAAATTAATTCAAAAATTCTTTTTTTGGATCTTAGTTTAATGGTTATGCTGGAAGCCTTTTCTCAAGTGGTCCTTATGAAAAAGATGATGAGGAAGCAGATGCTATTTATGCAGCATTGGACAAAAGGATGGATGAAAGAAGAAAAGAAAGAAGGTAAGGATAACTTTTGTATCATACATTTTTGTTTATTTAATTTCTGAGAGCAGCTACATTTTTAGACTGGCTCACAAATCAAGAGCTGGAAGGGCAGGGGCCATCTAGTTCTACATCTATATTTTTGAGTGATGAAAAAATTGAGGCTGAGGAAAGTTAAATGACATGCCCAAGGTCATAACAGGAAGAATCAAAGGTGACATTAGACCCCAGTTCCGTTGAATCCATTGTACTTTTCTTTGTCTTATGAATGCTTGTAGTGGACTCAGCAGAAAAGACAATGTGATCTTGGAGCCTGGGTAGAGAAGTCAGAAAGTCTTGAATTCTACATCTATGTCAAAAATTTGCATTAATATTTTGAACAGTTTTCTGTACCTCATATTTCACATCATAGAAGTAAACACTATTTGAGATGTGATTTGACTAGGACAAGGTACAATAAGACTGTGACCTTTATTCTTAGCATAATGACCTGTCTTTTAAGATGGCATTAATTGCTTTGATTGCCCAACTGAAGTGTTGATTTATTGAACTTGTGGTCCAGTAAAAACTCCCAGATTTTTTTCAGATTAACTTCTTTATAGCCAAACCATAATCTGGGTTACATTGGTGAAGAGTTTTTTGAAATTCTTTTCAGGTTAATTAAATTTCTATTTTATTGGATTTAGACCAACATTACTTTTTTAAGATTATTTTGGATTCAGAGAGAGGGATGTGAAATGTGTACCACAACATAACATTCTCATACTCCTTGATTGATGTTTGCTTACATTGTGTTTCCTTTATCTGATATATCGTTAGTGTAGACAAGATTTTTCTTGCACAACAATGACAAGTTTGGAAATATGTATACATATATTCGATTTGCCAATATTTTAATATAATTAACATGTAGTGGATATCCTGCCATCTAGGGGAGGGGTGGGGAGTTGGGGGAAAAATGTGTAACGGAAAGCTGTGTAAGGGTTATTGTTGAAGAATTACCCATACATATGTTATGCAAATAAAGTTAAAAAAATAAAATTAAAAAAAAAAAGATTATTTTGGATTCTAACCTTGTCATCCCTAATTAGCTTTGATTCATTTGCAAATTTGGCAAACTTGCCATCTTTGCCTTTGTATAAAACATTGATAAAAATGTTAAAACCAGGATTAAAGACACATACCTGGGATGCTCTACAAGAGATATCCTTCCATATCAGCAGTGAATGGTTAGTGGTTATTCTTTGTATCTGATAGTTCGTTAATTTCAGAATGCAACTATTGTAATCTAGCCTATATCTTTATGTGGAAAACAATAGTAGCATGAGAAACTTTTCAAATTGTTTGATGAAATCTAAATAAATTATGTCTTTAACAGTCTCCTGGTTTGTGAATATAGAAGCCTCATTCTATATTATAAACCCATGATTTCTCTTGATGAGTAGCATGTTCCATCATTATTTCTTTTTTTTTTTATTAAAGCTTTTTATTTGTAAAACATATGCATAGGTAATTTTTTTCCATTTTATTAAAGCTTTTTATTTGCAAAACATATGCATAGGTAATTTTTCAACATTGATGCTTGGAAAGTTTCCTATTATAAATTTTTTCCTCCTTCCCCCACACCCCCTCCCATAGATGGCAGGAAGTCTAATACATGTTAATTATGTTAAAATATTTGACAGATTGAATATATGTATACATATTTATACAGTTAACTTGCTGTACAGGGGGAAAAAAAAAACAAAAAACCTGAGAAGGAAAACATAATGCAAGCTAACATCAATAGAGAGTGTGAAAATGCTATGTTGTGGTCCAGACTCAGATCCCACAGGCCTCTCCCTGGGTGTATATGGCTTTCTTTATCACTGAATAACTGGAACCGGTTTTAAACATTTCATTGTGGAAGAGAACCATGTCCATCAGAATTGATCACTGTATAGTCTTATTGTTGTCATGTACAATGATCTCCTGGTTTTGCTGATTTCACTCAACATCAGTTCATGCAAGTCTCTCCAGGCCTCTCTGAAATCATCCTGTTGGTCGTTTGTTATAGAACAATAATATTCCATAACATTTATATACCATAATTAATTCAGCCATTCTCCAATTGAAGGGCATCTATTCAGTTTCCAGTTTCTAGCCACTACAAAAAGGGCTGCCACAAACATTCTTGCACATGTGGGCCCCTTTCCTTCCTTTAAGATCTCTTTGGGATTTAGACCCAATAGAAACACTGCTGGGTCAAAGGGTATGCACAGTTTGATAACTTGTTGAGGATAGTTCCAAATTGCTCTCCAGAATGGTTGGATCCATTCACAGTTCCACCAACAATGTATCAGTGTCCCAGTTTTCCCACATCCCCACCAACATTCATCATCTTTTCCTGTCATCTTAGCCAATCTGGCAGGTTTAGTGATATCTCAGAGTTGTCTTAATTTGCATTTCTCTGATCAATAGTGATTTGGAGCACCTTTTCACATGACTAGAAATAGTTGTAATGTCATCCTCTGAAAATTGTCTGTTTATATCCTTTGACCATTTATCGATTGGAGAGTCACTTGAATTCTTATAAATATGAGAAAATTCTCTATTTTAGAAATGAGGCCTTTATTAGAACTCTCGAATGTAAAGATGATTTCCCAATTTATTGCTTCCCTCCTAATCTTGTCTGCATTAAGTTTTGTTTGTACAAAAACTTTTTAACTTAATACATTCAAAATTATCTATCTGGTGTTCAATTAAGAGTTCCAGTTCTTCTTTGGACATAAATTTATTCCATCTCCACAGATCTAAGAGGTAAACTATCCTCTAATTTACTTATAATATCACTCTTTATATCCAAATCATGAACCCATTTAGATCTTATCTTGGTATGTGGTGTTAGATGTGGGTCAAGCCCTAATTTCTTCCATACTAGTTTCCAATTTTCCCAGCAGTTTTTGTCAAATAGTGTGCTCTTATCCCAAGAGTTGGGGTCTTTGGGTTTATCAAACACTAGATTGCTGTAATTATTGCCTGGTTTGTCCTATGATCCTATCCTATTCCACTGATCGACTACTCTATTTCTTAGCCAGTACCAAATGGTTTTGATGACTGCTGCTTTATAATATAGTTTTAGATCTGGTACAGCAAGGCCACCTTCATCTGCCTTTTCTTTCATTAATTCCCTTGAAATTCTTGACTTTTTGTTCTTCTAAATGAACTTTGCTACTATTTTTTCTAGATGTGTAAAATAATTTCTTGGGAGTTTGATTGGTATTTCACTAAATAAGTAAATTAGTTTGGGTAGTGCTGTCATTTTTGTTACATTCGCTTGGGTTATCCATGAGCACTTGATATTTTTTCAACTGATTAGGTCTGATTTTATTGTGTGGAAAGTGTTTTATAGTTTTGTTCGTATAGTTCCTGACTTTCTCTTGGCAGATAGATTCCCAAATATTTTATACTATCAGCAGTTATTTTGAATGAAATTTCTTTTTGTATCTCTTGCTGCTGGACTTTGTTGGTAATATATAAAAATGCTCCTGATTTATGTGGATTTATGTTGTATCCTGCAACTTTGCTAAAGTTGTGAATTGTTTCTAGTAATTTTTTTAGTTGAATCTCTGGGGTTTTCTACGTATACCATCATGTCATTTGCAGAGTGATAATTTGGTTTCCTTATTACCTACTCTCATTCCTTTAATCTCTTTTTCTTCTCTTACTGCCAAAGTTAACATTTCTAATACAATATCAAATAGTAATGGTGACAGTGGGCAGCCTTGTTTCACTCCTGATCTTATTGGGAATGGGTTAGTTTATCCCTATTGCATATGATGTTTGCTGATGGTTTTAAATAGATGCTAGTGATCATTTTAAGGAAAAACCCGTTTATTCCTATACTCTCTAGTGTTGTTAATAGGAATGGGTGTTGGATTTTATCAAATGCTTTTTCTGCATCTATTGAGATAATCATACGGTTTTTGTTAGTTTGGTTATTAATATAATTGATTATGCTGATAGTTTTCCTAATATTGAACCAGCCCTGCATTCCTGGTATAAATCCTACTTGGTCATAGTGTATTATCCTGGGGATGACTTTTTGTAATCTCATTGCTAATATCTTATTTAAGATTTTTGCATCAATATTCATTAGGGAAATTGGTCTATAGTTCTCTTTCTCTGTTGTCACCCTATCTGATTAAGCTATCAGCACCATATCTGTATCATAAAAGAAATTTGGTAGTACACCTTCTTCCCCTATTTTTTCAAATAGTTTATATAGTATTGGAATTAATTGTTTGGTAGAATTCACATGTAAACCCACCTGGCCCTGGAGATTTTTTCTTAGGGAGTTGATTAATAGCTTGTTCTATTTCTTTTTCTAAAATGGGGCTATTTAAATAATTTATTTCCTCTTCTGTGAACAGTCTGTATTTTTGTAGATATTCCTCTATTTCATTTAGATTATCAAATTTGTTGGCATAAAATTGGGCAAAGTAACTCCTAATTATTGCTCTAATTTCCTCTTCGTTGGTGGAAAGTTCTCCCTTATCATTTTTGAGACTAACAATTTGATTTTCCTCTTTCCTTTTTCTAATCAAATTAACTAAAGACATCAATTTTGTTGGTTTTTTCATAAAACCAACTCTTAGTTTTATTTATTAATTCAATAGATTTCTTATTTTCAGTTTTATTAATCTCCCCTTTTATTTTCAGAATTTCCAATTTGGTATTTAATTGAGGGTTTTTAATTTGTTCTTTTTCTAGTTTTTTTAATAGTAAGCCCAATTCATTAATCTTCTCTTTCTACATTTTATGCAAGTAAGCATCTAGAGATATAAAATTACCCCTTATAACCGCTTTGGATGTATCCCACAAATTTTGATATGTTGTCTCATTGTCATTCTCCTGGATGAAATTATTGATTGCGTCTATTATTTGCTCTTTCACCCATTCATTCTTTAGGATTAGATTATTTAATTTTTAATTAACTTTTGGTCTATTTTCTCCTGGCTTTATATTGCATGTGATTTTTATTGCATCATGATCTGAAAAAGATGCATTTAATATTTCTGCCTTTCTGCATTTGATTTTGAGGTTTTTATGCCCTAACACATGGTCAATTTTTGTGTAAGTTCCATGAACCGCAGAGAAAAAAGTAAACTCCCTTCTGTCTTCATTCAATTTTCTCCA
>JAJPUD010000703.1:195207-210761 GCA_023553655.1 Myrmecobius fasciatus | reverse complement strand
CTAGATGTCAGGAAGTCTACTACATGTTAATTATATTAAAATACTTGACAAATCAAATATGTGTATACATATTTTTACATTTATCTTGCTGTGCAAGAAAAATTGGATATGCAAGAAAAAAAAAATCTGAGAAGGGAATCATAATGCAAGCAAACATCAATAGAAACATAAAAATGCTATGTTGTGGTCCAGACTCAGATCCCACATGCCTCTCTCTGGGTGTAAATGGCTTTCTTCACTGAACAATTGCAACTGGTTTGAAACATTTCATTGTTGAAGAGGGCCATGTCCATCAGAATTGATTGTCATATAGTATTGTTGTTGCCATGTATAATGATCTCCTGGTTCTGCTCATTTCACTCAGCATCAGTCCATGCAAGTCTCTCCAGGCCCCTCTGAAATCATCCTGCTGGTCGTGTCTTACAGAACAATAATATTCCATGACATTCATATACCATAATTTAATCAGCCATTCTCCAATTGATGGGCATCCATTCAGGTTCCAGTTTCTACCCACTACAAAAAGGGCTGCCACAAACATTCTTGCACATGTGGGGCCCTTTCCTTACTTTAAGATCTCTTTGGGTTATAGGCCCAGTAGAAACACTGCTGGGTCAAAGAGTATGCACAGTTTGATAACTTTTTGAGCATAGTTCCAAATTGCTCTCCAGAATGGTTGGATCCGTTCACAGCTCCACCAACAATGTATCAGTGTCCCAGCCTTCCCACATCCCCTCCAACATTCATCATTATCTTTTCCTGTCATTTTAGCCAATCTGACAGGTGGGTAGTGGTACCTTAGAGTTGTCTTAATTTGCATTTCTTTCATCAATAGTGATTTGGAGCACCTTTTCATATGACTATAAATAGTTTTAATTTCATCATCTGAAAATTGTCTGTTCATATCCTTTGACCATTTATCGATTGGAGAGTCACTTGAATTCTTATAAATGTGAGACAATTCTCTATATATTTTAGAAATGAGGCCTTTATCAGAACCCTTAAATCTAAAGATGATTTCCCAATTTATTGCTTCCCTCTTAATCTTGTCTGCATTAGCAGTTTTGTTTGTACAAAAACTTTTAAACTTAATAGAGTCAAAGTTATCTATCTGCTGTTCAATTAGGAGTTCCAGATCTTCTTTGGACATAAATTTATTCCATCTCCACAGGTCTGAGAGGTAAACTATCCTATGTTCCTCTAATTTACTTATAATATCACTCTTTATATCCAAATCATGAACCCATTTAGATCTTATCTTGGTATGTGGTGTTAGATGTGGGTCAAGCCCTAATTTCTTCTATACTAGTTTCCAATTCTTGGTCCCTATTTTAGAGACCATTGATAGAGAGTATCCTCATTAATGTAACACAAAAAGTTAATGTGATGATTAGCCATATTCCAGAAAAATACTAGCAAAGATCTTTTATGCATAAATAATATGAAATTTGTACAGTTAAATTTCTCTTAGAAGATTGTGATCTTAAGAGAAGATGAACCTCAGAATCTTCCTATTTTATTTCTTTTCTTTCTTTTTTTTTTTTAATTAAAGCTTTTTATTTGTATAACATATGTATGGGTAGTTCCCCAGCATTGATCTTTACAAAGCTTTCCATTACAAATTTTACCCCCAGTCTCCTCCCCTCCCCTAGATGGCAGGAAGTCCACTACATGTTAATAATGTTGAAATACTTGACATGTTGTGCAAGAAAAATCCTATCTACAAGAAAAAAAAGAAAATCAGAGAAAGGCGACACAATGCAAGCAAACATCAATAGAGATCATGAAAATGTTACGTTGTGGTCCATATTTCATATCCCTTTCTCTGGGTGTATATGGTTTTCTTCAGTGAACAATTGGAACTGGTTTGAGACAGTTCTTTGTTGCAGAGAGAGCCATGTCCATCAGAATTGATCATCATGTAATATTGTTGTTGCCGTGTATAATGATCTCCTAGTTCTGCTTGTTTCACTCAGCATCAGTTCATGCAAGTCTCTCCAGGCCTCTCTGAAATCGTCCTGCTGGTCGTTTCTTACAGAGCAATAATAGAATCTTCCTATTTTAACAATCATTACTTCTGAGAAGTCACTTTGAACTTTCTTAGTATTTTCAAGTAGCAGTGATAATATTTACTCCTATTATTTTTGCTTCACAGAGTGAAGATGTATGGTTGGAAGCAGCTCGTTTACAGCCTGGTGATACGGCTAAAGCTGTGGTTGCCCAAGCTGTTCGTCACCTCCCACAGTCTGTCCGGATTTATATTAGAGCAGCAGAGCTAGAAACAGACATCCGAGCAAAAAAGCGTGTTCTTCGGAAAGGTAAGACCTTCTTTGAACATTTTCTTATTCCAGGAAAATTTCTGTCCTTTTAAGAGTAAACTTTAAAATTTTTAAAGGTAATTATATTATTTGAATCTTGGCATTTTTCCTCTTTCTGATTATTTTAGTAATTACTCTCAATAAATAACTCATCACTGCTAAGTTTTCCATTAGTAAGGAACTATTTGGCTTTGGCAATCTTGTGAAATAAAAAAGAAACAAAATACCTCTTAGTCTTGTACTACCCCTTTCTCCTGCTGCAGTAACATGTGCTAGAGCAGTTAAAAAAGGAAGTGGAAGGTGCTAAGAAATACAGTTTTTAGATCATCCATGAACATTAATCAAAATATTGCTACCTTGAATATGAGATTTTTGGCCAGTGGCTAATGAGTGAACACATGCCAATTGGAGAATTGAATCATATCAATCTTGACGTGAAGACACAAGGAAGTTGCAGCTAAATAAAAAGGGGACAGGATCTTTTTTAGTGTAACGAAGGAATTGACAGAGTTTATCTTATTGTGTATCCAAAGACAAATGTTAGGAGACATTTGAGCATCTATTTAGTAACAATTACAGTAAGTATTTTCAGAGATACCATCAGGAAAATAATTTTCAACTTATGTTCAGTAACTGCTTTGAAATAGAGAAGTTCTTTGAACAACTTGATAGCCAAAGATATAGAAAAACATCAGAGATTGATAGTATATTAAACAATAACTACTGATCTCATTCCTATTTTTCCTGCTACATAAACTTTTTTTTTTTTTTTTTTTTGCTTTTTGCTCAGGCAATTGGGGTTAAGTGACTTGCCAGGGTCACACAGCTAGGAAGTGTCTGAGATCAAATTTGAACTCAGGTCCTCCTGACTTGAGGGCTGGTGCTCTAACCATGCTGCATAAACATTTTACAAAAATAATCTATGCCTATACATTGAGAGCATTCTTGAAGAAGATATTAGAAGGGAACAGACTGATTTATACACTGAAATGTTCCATAGTATACCACACCTTACTATCATAAGATTGACCAAAGATGTGGAGAATACAAGAAACCATTATGCTTATTGTTGTTTGACCATAAATAAAGCATTGATCCAATAGAGCAAATTGCATCTTAAGGTTTTTTCTGCAACAAGGTATATTACATGCTTATATCAGAGGTATACAAGAGTACTCCAGAGAGGTTAGAAAGGATGAGGACTGAGAAGTCTCAGTAAATAGGGAAATTGAGAGATCATTGGTAACTTTGGAGAAAGCATTTTCAGTTTAGCAATGAGGTCAGAAAATATACTGTAGATTGTTCAAAAGAGAGTAAAAGGAGAGGAAATAGAGGTATTAAATTTTAAATTAAGGCTTTTTCCTGAAGTTCAGCAATAGGAGAGGAAAGATACAAGACTATAGCTATTGGAAGTTGTAGGAACTAATCAGAATTTTTGAAACGTGGGGGAAACATTGGCATGTTTATAGACTAATGGTTTCAAACTCAAATAGAAATGAATCCCTCTGGCAATTGCATATTGACTTAAAAAACTATGCATTTACATCATATATTCTATTGTACTTTTTTGTGTTGTTAAATATTTCTTGATTACTTCTTAATATGGTTAAGGCTTACTCTCTCACTCCATGTAGCTGAGGGAATTGAGTTTACCATTTCTTATAGACCACAGGGTTGGGACTAGGCAGGTTTCCTCAGGCTTCCGAGTATTCTGCAGCATGGTGGATGTCATCAGAGAATGATCTTAAACCTCCTAAACATTTGTCTTTCTTCATCCATTGATCTTTTTGGTCATCCTTAATGGTTCCATACTTCCTTATTCTTCCCATCTCACAGATGCTGGACCTCTCACTGCCAAATAACAACTCTCCCTCCTCAGCTTCATCTGTTTGCTTCATCATTCCCATCTAACTCAGCTCTGCCTCTATGATGATCCATTCTAGTTTAGCCTGTTCTGTTTACTATGCCCTCGAGACTACTCTTTCTGTAATTAAACAAGCTTCCTTTCATTTTAAACCTTTTTCTTTCTCCTATCTTCAGGTACTCAGACCTGGTTTGTTGTAGACAACACTGTATTCCTCTCTTCATTGCTGGCTGTCCTTTTTCTCATAACCCCAACTCTGGTCCTGATGAGTGAGTCAGAATACTTGCTTTCTGCCTTTGAGGTTTACATAGTTTACATTGCTGTTGGTCATTTTCCACATAGTCTAAGGACGTTCTCTCTTTTTCCTCATAGAGTTCAGTGCATGACTCACAGTCTTTCTCTCTACCTCAATCTATTGTCTTCATGCCAAGGATCTTCAGCATAAATGTTAATGTTCCTTTAAATATCCTAATTTCCCTGTTTCTTATTTCTACTCAGTTCAAAGAACTATTTTACTTCACCTCAGCTAGACAAAGAGATCTTTTATTATTATTCCATTTTTCTCCTTTATAACTCTACCTGTTATTTGCCCTCTTATAACCTTGATTCTTTTCATCTCTACCTACGCTATTCCATTTCCACTTTTACCCCTGGTGAAAGTTCAGTTTTATGCTACACTTTGTTCTCAGATTCCTTGTCCTCTTATCCTTCATAATATACTTTGCCAGACCTCAACTCTGGATTATTTCTACCATTCTCCTCATTTCCTTCTCCTTATATTACTATTGAATGAAGCTAGAGAGTCATGAAATAACTAAATCCATTATAAATTATTCTATTTCATCTCAACTTGGCTCTCACTGCAGCAGGATAGTCCTACTCCTTCCTAATTATTCTAAACCTTTTCTCTTCAAACTTTCTGTGGCATCTCTTCCCCACCTTGAGCTGAGAAGCTTGCCTTAAATGTCACTGAAAAAATTGGGAATATTTACTGGGAATTCTTCCTTTTTTTTCTCTCTCCATATTCACTTGCCCATTGTTTCCTTCTTTATGCTAGTCTTTGTTAAACAATGAGCCTTATGCTTAAGGTCAGTTTCTCATCATGTACTCTTGATTTTTATCTTCTCTCATTAATAAAGACACACACACACACAAAACTCTTTCACTGTTTATTAGAAAAATTTAACCAATTCCTCACTATTGCCATAGCAAAGAGACTAAAAATGCTCAGGAACCATGTTGACAATACCCAGTTAAGCATGGAGAAGAAGGTTAACATCAGTTTAAAGTAATAACCCTTTTGAAAAACATTGCAAGGATCACAGAACACTACAAGCTGTCATTTCACAAAATTGCCCCAGATAATTGAGTTTTTATCACAATGCCACACACGTAATAGGCCCTTCACAAATATTTATTATTTGAAAATGAACTTGTAGTGAGTTTGATCAAAAGAAGTTTCCCAAGACATTTGTATTTTATACAAGAATTTATATAGAGCTTTAAGGTTTGTAAAACACTTAAATTATTTCATTCAGTCTTCACATTAAACTTTTGAGGTAGCAGAAAGATATAATCCAAAGTCCAGTTTTTCTGATGTTTTTCTGGTGATTTCTTTAAATTATGATGCTAGTGGTACCACCTTTGGGCCTAGTCCTTCAGCACATAATGGATTATGTGAGAAAATGAAAATGAATGGCTCCTGCAAAGATGAAATTTGGAAGAGGAGCTTAATTTGGCCAAATACATTCAGAAGATATCCAAGTTGGTGTCAACACATTCTGAAATCCAGGAACTTAACAGATTAATTTTTAAGATATTTTAAACAAGAAGATCACTTTTTTCTAGTTTTCTGACACCTTTGTCTGACACTAGCTTTCTGACTGTTCCACAAACAAGACATTCCATTTCTTCAATTCCAGGCATTTTCTATATCTGTCTCCCAGGGCTGGAATACTCTCCATTCTCTGCTCTTGGCTTTTCTTTCCCATTCATTTTTTCAAATGAATTTGGTAAAGGGCATGTCTAGGTGGTTACCTTTGCTGAAGTGTGGTTTCATTACTGTAATCTCACTAACTTAGTGGAGGATTTTGAGGCAGCATTTCTTTATAGTGAAGCCACAAAACATGGCAATGTCTTTGAGACTTGTTTCTATAATTAATTTTCAAGATAATCAGAAAGCATATTTTGAATTTGTTGGCTTGGGATGCTGTAGACTGTGTAATAAAAGCAAGTTAGATTTCTCTTCTGTTGTCATCTCTCTGATTTTCAATTTCTTCCAATCTACTGATTCTCTTATCTCTTCTTTAGGACCAAGAAGAGTCATCATATTTTCACACTATTCATTTTTTAAATTGTTATCTTTTCATTTACATTGTTATTGTGTTTGGGTCTTGGTTCTGCTTACTATTATGTCAGTTCATATAAATCTTCCTATGCTTCTCTGAATCCTTGATGCTGTTTCCTATTGTGTAGTAATATTTTATTAAAATGGATCACTTAATGTTTATTCAGTCCAGCCTTCTCATATTACAGATAGACTGAGGTACAAAGAGATTATGTGATTTGTCTAAGGTAACACAGTAAATATCTGAGGTGGGATTTGAACTCAGATCTTCCTGACAAGTGCAATATCCTCTCTGCTACTCCATTAAAGTACCACAGTTTATTTAATTGTGCTCTAGTAAAAGGAAAGCCTTTCTTTTTATTATCAGTACACTTGTATATAATTCTGTGTCATAGAACACTGCTTTGTGAAGAATTAAAGTTGAATGTCCTCAAAGGACAGTAGAGAGGTATATGTTGGGTGTGATAAAAGTTGCAATATATTACAAATTGACAATTTTATGATGGAGAAATAGTTTAAAGAATATCATCAAAGAAATATATGAGTGAAAAAGAAGGGCATTTTGTTATGGACAATCTGTATCCTCTATTAGAATCTTCACCATGTCAAGAGAATTTGAGGAATGCAAAAATTTGATAAACTCTATTGGAATAATAAAGGTATCATTACTTTTCACCACCTGGCTCTCAGTTTCATATTCTGATATTTATTTATTTCATACCAAAGTGCAATAAAATCCTGACATCCAGGGGAGTTCAGCTGTGACTATTTAAAAATCACCTCATTGTGGTTTCTGATAATTTTATGAACTCTTCTGGTTGCCAGAAGAAATTTATATCTTGTGGGATCTCTGCTTTCCTAAGTTTTACTGGCATTGTGCTTGTTTTTGTGTGTCTTCCTTTGGTAAAGTCTGATTTTATTACTGTAATCTTACTTATTCATTGGAGGATTCTGTTTAAAGTGAGACTACAAGCAGAAGACTAGCATCTGTCTTGGGTTATAGAAATGGACTGCTTATCTTTGCAACCAGGAAAACAGTTTGCTGATGAATAACATATCATGCTATTAGCAATTAGCTTTATTCATTTAGAAAAGCTCTACAGATTCTTCTGCTGCATTGAATGTGATGAAGGGCAATTAATGTATGTGTGTACGGGTGGATACTTTACTATTCACTGGAGAACTAAAGCAGCAAATTTCCTGAATACATTTTTGATTGGTTTTACATATGTAGGGTGGCAGAATTTCTTTGGGGCATTGTTAGCTTAATTATAATTCAAGGTCATCAGAAGGCATGTCTTGAATAGTTGTTTGTTAGCTTGGGATGCTCTGAACTGTGCAGCAGGAGCAAGTCTGTTGACAGCATGTTTTCTCTAAGGAGGAGAGAATGTTTGGACGACATGAAGTGAAAACCCCTTGGTGAAATTGAAAGAATATTGAGTTACCAAAATGACACTTAGATTTCAACTGCTTGGATCTTAATGTTAGTATTGGCTTAACACATTGTTTTTTAAAAAATATTTTTAATGATCTGAAACCAGAATTCCAGTGACTTTTTTGGGTGACTCAATGATAAATTGCTTTTGAGAAAGGTAGGTTAACCATTAAGCTGTCAGTGAATGCTTAAAATAAAGCTGCATTTTGGGACCTGATTTAAACAATTGAAATTGTGGCTACTATTTGTAAGAATCTGTAGATGCATGCAAATGTTAAGTTGTATCTATCAAGATTAACATCTATTGTGTAAATGACATGACTTCATAAAGGATTCTGATTTAATTAAAAAATATTTAAACTTTCCATATGCATGATACCTCTTCTAAGTTCTTTGAAAGAGTGACAAAAATGAAAAAAAAATTACCTTTAAGGCTCCTTAAAGGTATTATATTTTCCTGGGTGGATGCATCATATACAAAAAGATTTTCTTGATGAACTTAACAAACATGAACATTTAAATATATGATAAAGAATTGAAAATGTTTTTTTAGAGGTGTATTTTAAGTTTTTACAAGATAATAAAAAAACTAACTTTCTTGTCTGTTTCCCTTTTCTGGATTTATGCTCTCTTTTATATTTTTAAATGTTTTGTTGATGCTTTCATTCCATTTTGATATCACTGTTGCTACCTATCCACTGCCCCAATTCTAAATAGATACCCTCACCTATAACAAATAAAAGTAAGTCAAGCAGAACATATCAACATGTTGATGTATAAAAAAGTACCTCCTTTTGTACTTTTTATTTTGTCAACTCTTAAGCAGTAAACTTTTTTTAGGAGGGAGAGAGCACTAATGGGTAGGATCAGGAAAGATTATATATAAGGTGACAGTTGAGCCTTGCTTTGAAGGAAGGTAGATTATACTAAGTGAAAGTGAGGAGAGAGTGCATTCCAGACTTGAAGGATCACTTCTGCAATGACACATTGGTGGGAAGTGAAATGCTGTGTACAGGATAACAGTTGGGAGGTCACTTTGAAATGGAAAGTTAGCAAAGGGGAATACTACAAAATAGAACTGGAAAGATAGATGAGAGTGAGATCATAGGGGATTTAAATGTCAATTATAAGATTTTGTAGAGGCAATAGGAACTATTGGCAAATTTTTGAGGAACTTAAGATGATATAAGCTATATGTTAGAATATTCAATTTAATCACTTTGGAAAGTGGAAAGATTTGAGTCAGGAAGGTTAATTAGGAACCTACTGCAATAGCTTAAATGAAAGGTGATAAGGACCTGAACTAGGGCTGTAGCTCTGAGAAAAGAGAGAAGACAGAAACAAACCCCCAAAAGAAAGAGGCTTCTTCCCATCCTTTGGGGATTGCTGGTTTCTGATATTTTAAATGTATAAGATACTACTTTATTATGTTGGCAATAGCATTCATAGTTCACATAAATCTCTCTGTACTCTTTTCCATGATTCAATTTCTCATTTTATCTCTCTTAGCTCTTGAACATGTGCCAAACTCTGTTCGCTTGTGGAAGGCAGCTGTGGAGTTGGAAGAGCCAGAAGATGCTAGAATAATGCTAAGCCGAGCTGTGGAGTGCTGCCCCACTAGTGTGGAGGTAAGCCATTGAAGTTATTTCCAGGTAACTATTTCAGGTTTGGGCTATATCAGATAATGATATAGTCCAATGAACCTTTTATTAGGTTTATTCAATGAACCTTTATTAAGTTTATTGTATTCATTGCAACTGGGTAGTATGCCAATGTGGAGTTTTTTGCTTACTTGATAAGTAAGAATGGTCATTTTATATTTTCTGACCCAAATGGACATTACCTTTAAATTATACTTCTGTTTATATTATCTCTGTCCTAAAAGCCAATTAAGTCTCTAGATTTTTACAGCTTTTTTTCCTTTCCTTTTGTTTAATGCAGTGATTCTTAATCTTGTGCTTATATATGAGCTTGTTGATCATTTTGAGCTGCACTGACTATTAGATAATGGAGTATCTGTGCTAAGTTTAGCATTAATATGTTTAGACCAGAAGAACAGGGTTAATGTTTGGAAGAGATAAAAAGGGGAGAAATCAGGTTGTCTAAGGAAGTGTGAACCAGCCTAAGTCAGAAATAGAGAAAAGCTCTTGTGCCAATCTATAGTGGAATCGGGTCCATGAGTAGGTACTGCATTGTTAGTCTTGGTGAGATATAGAGATCCTGGCTCTTTAAAAATTTAATTTTAAAAGAAATGATTTTCATGAATAATATAGAATCATTGACTTGTTAGTAGCAAACTTGAGATAAGGTTTCATTGAGTGAGAATTGTTATAAGAAAAATTAATCAATTTATTTTTAAAATAAAGAAGTTCCAGTTTTCATATACAACTAGTTTTGTTTAAAGAGAAATTTGCTTGTGGTAGCATTTCCTATTTGCTTTTTCATAGTACACATTCAGGTTTGTTTGTCATCTAGGTTCATACTGCTGTCTTAAGAGCATTGTTTTCTTTGGCTTGCTAATCTGTCTCATTATCTATATTTTTCTATATAGCTTTGGCTTGCTTTGGCAAGGCTGGAGACCTATGAGAATGCCCGAAAAGTCTTAAACAAAGCACGTGAGAACATTCCCACAGATAGGCACATCTGGATTACTGCAGCGAAACTAGAGGAAGCTAATGGAAATACTCAGATGGTGGAAAAAATCATTGACAGAGCCATCACATCACTTAGAGCAAATGGTGTAGAAATTAACAGAGAGCAATGGATCCAGGTAGTGACCCATATCTATTTTGTCTTAAATGACTATAATATAAAATCGTTATAAAATGTTTTAAAAACAATAATAAATATTAGAAGCATCGATATTGAGGAAAAATTGCTGTTAGCATCAATGAAACATAGCTGCATAGGCATATATATATATGTGTGTGTGTGTATATATAGAGAGAGAGAGAGAGAGAGAGAGACCAGATATAAATATATATATTTGTCATATACCTGTAATACCAAGCTTTTTATTCTTTCATAATAACCTTTTTTTTTCATTGTTGTTTCTCCACATAGGTATTTTATTTTATTTTTTTTTACATGTATTTTAACTTTTTAAATGCACATTTATAAATCATTGGGAGAGAAAAATCAGAACAAAAGGGGAAAACTATGGTGGAAGGGAAAAGAAATGAACAAAGCATATGTTGATTTATATTCAATCTCTATAGTTTTCTTTCTGGGTGAAAATGGCATTTTCTATTCAAAGTTTATTGGGATTGTCTGAGATCACTGAACCATTGAGAAGAACCAAGTTTTTCATAGTTGATTGTTGCATAATTTTGCTTTTACTATGTGCAATGTATTCCTGGTTCTGCTTGTTTCTCTCAACATCTGTTCATGTAAATCTTCCCAGGCTCAAGTTTTTTAAGAGCAGATTTCTGAATATTTTACATTGTATTTTTATGAGAGTAGTTACAATTTGCCAATAGAGATGAAAAACGGTTTTGTGATTAAGAGATAGATGGATGATTCTAGAAAAAGTGTGCCATACTACAGAACTTTATATTGAAAGAAAATTTTTGTCATCCTTAAGAGACTCTTTTATGTGGAGGGAACACCTTGCTTAAAGTTAGGGTCTGCATTCTTTACACTTAACATTATATCTTTGTATTTAGGATGCGGAGGAGTGTGATAAAGCTGGGAGTGTGGCCACCTGCCAGGCTGTTATGCGTGCAGTCATTGGAATTGGGATTGAGGAAGAAGATAGAAAACATACCTGGATGGAGGATGCAGATAGTGTGAGTCTGGTGTATATTAATTTTGTATGTATAGGAGGGAAGTGACAATCACTTCAGGAAATTTTATTTATTAAAATACTTAATGATGTGTTAGTTAAAATACTAAGCTAATTATTAGAATGCCAGAAGAAAAAAAGGAACTTTTCCAGTCCTCTGACTAGTCCAGCCATTTTACATTCTAATGGGGGAAAACAATAGGAATTCATGTAACTAAGTGCAATTATATACAAAGCAGATAAGGAGTTTGGGGAGCAGAAGTACTGTTAAAAATTGAAAAAGCCTTGGCTTGGAGGTAACTCTTGAACATAGTCTTGTGGGAAGCTAGACAGAATAGTCAAACAATATTTGACTAGTTTTCATCTTTTTCCTTCTTTCCGTTATTTTTGAAAGTATTTTAAGCAAACATAAATCTACATTGCTATGAATTCATGGGGTAAATCAGGTGAGTGTAATATATACAATTTTATTTATATCTATATATATCTATTAATATATGTATGTGTATATTTTTATATATATATATATATATATTACCTCCCCCATATTCTAAGTTCATTGAGAGAAGGAATCCTTATTTATCTTCTTATTTCTTCTGTCAAATATAGATGCTTAATGAATGGTTTTTAATTAACAAATAACATTTAATAAATTGACTATCCATAGAGAATAAGAAGGCATGCTATTTTCTTTTTCCTTTTTATTTTTTTATTGCAAAACATATGCATGGGTAATTTTTCAACATTGACCTTTGCAAAGCTTTCTGTTAAAAATTTTTCCCTCCTTCCCGCCCAACCCCCTTCCCCTAGATGGCAGGAAGTCTAATACATATTAATTGTGTTAAAATACTTGACAAATCGAATGTGTATACATATTTATACAGTTATCTTGCTATACCAGAAAAATCGAATCTATAAGAAAAAAAAAAACCTGAGAAGGAAAACATAATGCAAGCAAACATCATTTGAGAGCATGAAAATGCTATGTTGTGGTTCACACTTAGATCCCACAGGCCTCTCCCTGGGTGTATATGGCTTTTTTCATCACTGAACAACTGGAACTTGTTTGAAACATTTCATTGTTGAAGAGAGTCATGTCCATCAGAATTGATCATCATATAGTCTTGTTGCCATGTATATTGATCGCCTGGTTCTGCTCATTTCACTCAGTATCAGTTCATGCAAGTCTCTCCAGGCCTCTCTGAAATCATCCTGCTGATCATTACTTACAGAACAATAATATTCCATGACATTCATATACCATAGTTTATTCAGCCATTCTCCAATTGATAGGCATCCATTCAGTTTCCAGTTTCTAGCCACTACAGAAAGGACTGCCACAAACATTTTGAAGGCATGCTATTTTCAGTCAACTTTGTAATTGAATCACAAGTAGCTCAGTACCAAATAAGTAGTAATTTTCTACTCACTCAAGTAGGGAGCAGATAATTATAAATTTGCATTTTCTTTTCTAACTATTGAGAGCCATAATTTTTTTTTTCTCTAAAGTTAGTGCCAGTCTTCTCAGTTTAGCTGTTTTCTTTCTTATATTTACTTGTTTGATAGTAGTCTGTTTAAATGTGACTAACATAAGATGGGATGTATCTGCTATTATAAATTATTTCTCTAAACTAGAACTTTATGAACTTTTTTTTACCTGAGATCCCTTTTTAGCTGAGAAATTTTTATGTGACCCCTGGTATATAGATATATAAAATAAATATACAAACTTTTTTTTTGATAATCAGAATTTTGTGTTTCTCCCCCCCCCCAGTAAAGTTGCAACCCACAGTTTAAGAGAGTGCTCTAAATAGCTTCATCTTTCACATGTAATTCATCAGCATACCTATTTTCCAAATTTTCTACCTGTGGTAAAGGGTAGAGCGTTCTTTGTACTACTCTTTACAGTACCAAGGACTGACTCTCTTTACCACTTGGGACAAAACCATACAAAAACAAGCAATAATTGAGAAACTTAACTTTTCACTATTATTTCTTCTGCATGGAAATGAATGTATAGACTTTCTCTGCATTTTCAGTTTATTAGTTTATTGATTTATCAGACATTTATTAACTATCTAAGATGTACAGGGCCCCAGACAGGACTCTGGTGATACCAACACAAAAGATGCTCTCTTCACTCAAGATCAACAATATGTAGGGAGAAAAAGGGACATCCAACTATGATACAGATTATAGTATGGCTTAGTGTATGGGAGATGTCAAATAGAGAGGCATGAATGATTGATTCAGAGAGGGAAGAATCACTCTAGTTGAACTATTAGTAAAAGTTTTATGACAAAACATGCCAACTGATGGATCTTGAAGAAAGAGAAGGATTTCAATAGATATATTTGAATTGGGGGTTGAGATGGATAATCAGTTCCAAATATAGGAGACAAATTTGTGTGAAGGAGGGAGCAGAAAGTTCAAGATTTAGAAACAATGGATTGTTTAGTTTGTCTAGAATATTGTGCTCTTTTTCATCCTTTTATCTCTATGTAACTGGGTATTAGAAGTTTTGTGGTAGGTGTGACTTAGTTGTTTTCTGGGCTGGTCAAATGCACATAGTTTGGTTATTTTACTCATGAAGAAATCAGTGTGCAAGAAGAATCCCTCTTATTTCTGTTAATTTTTTTTTTCCTCGTTGATGCCATACTTACTTGAGGATTGGTGATGATAAATATTCTCCAAGAAGGAGGTTGGAAACTTAGTGGCTTTTAGATTGGTTTCGATGGACTTCAAGTTTAGGCATTCCTGTATCGTTTTGTTTGAATTATACTTCACAAGTGATATTTCTTGTGTCTTTCTTGTGTATGACTCTTTCCTTGGTATATAACTGTTAGCCTTTTGTGACAAGAATAATTTATACTGTTTAGAACAAAGTATTTAGCTTCAGCCGTGATTATTTCTATGACCATATTTCCTGTCAACTACTTCTACCTTTGCTTTACCTCTTCTAAACCTGTTTTTTTTTTTTTGTCTTCATTAAAACCTCTCTTTAACCATAGCCCAGTAGTTGATCATTTCATCTCTATCATCTTGGCTCTTCTTGGAATTGCCTGATCCCTTTAACCTAGTGCTACTTTTAAAATTTTTTTTGATGCTGAATGGGTTCATTCGTGGTGTTTAATCTGAAATGAGCCCTCCCTTTTGCAAGACAGGTCTTTTATTTCTCCCTTGTGAATTCCCTATCTCTGCAGAAACTAAACCTTCTCTTCCCTCCTTAGGTGAGGAACATCCCAAACCTCCCCCTTCCCACTCTCAATTAAGAATATTGCCTCTCGAATGTAATATAGTTTACCTCTCAGACCTATGGAGATGGAATAAATTTATGTCCAAAGAAGAACTGGAACTCTTAATTGAAAACCAGATAGATAACTTTGACTATATTAAGTTAAAAAGTTTTTGTACAAACAAAATCAATGCAGACAAGATTAGGAGGGAAGCAATAAATTGGGAAATCATCTTTACATTTAAGGGTTCTGATAAAGGTCTCATCTCTAAAATATATAGAGAATTGTCTCATATTTATAAAAATTCAAGCCATGCTCCAATCAATAAATGGTCAAAGGATATGAACAGACAATTTTCAGAGGATGAAATTAAAACTATTTATAGTCATATGAAAAGATGCTCCAAATCACTATTGATCAGAGAAATGCAAATCAAGACAACCCTGAGGTACCACTTCACACCTGTCAGATTGGCTAAAATGACAGGAAAAGTTAATGATAAATGTTGGAGGGGATGTGGGAGGGCTGGGACACTGATGCATTGTTGGTGGAGCTGTGAACGGATACAGC
>JAJPUD010000703.1:64242-195197 GCA_023553655.1 Myrmecobius fasciatus | reverse complement strand
CAATGATAAGTTTGGAAATATGTATACATATATTCGATTTGCCAATATTTTAACATAATTAACATGTAGTGGATATCCTGCCATCTAGGGGAGGGGTGGGGAGTTGGGGGGAAAAATTTGTAACGGAAAGCTATGTAAGGGTTATTGTTGAAGAATTACCCACACATATGTTATGCAAATAAAATTAAAAAAAAAAAAGAATATTGCCTCTCTGCTGAGAAAATCGAGACCTTTTGATATAGTGACCATTATTTTCAAAAGTTTTTTATTTTCAAAATAAATGCATAGTTTTCAACATTTACATTTGCAAAACCTTGTATTCTACATTTTCTCCCTTCCCCCCCCCAAGCAAGTAATCCAATATATGTTAAACATGTGCAATTCTTCTATACATATTTCCATAATTACCATGCTGCACAAGAAAAATCAGATGAAAAAGGAAAAAAAAAAAAAGAAAATAAAAAGCAAGCAAACAACAACAAAAAAGTGAAAATGCTATGTTGTGATCCACACTCAGACCCCATAGTCTTCTCTGTGGGTGCAGATGACTTTCTCCATCACAAGACCATTGAAATTGGCCTGAATTACCTTGCTGTTGAAAAGAGCTACATCCATCAGAATTGATCATCTATAATCTTATTGTTGCCATGTACAATTTTTTCTTGGTTCTACTCACATAGTGACCATTGATATCTTTCTCTTCTCCTATTCTCAGAGTCCCTTAATAGCATATCATCTTTCTATCCTTATTTTTCAGTTTCTGATAAAGAAGAGCCTGTTTTCCCAGCCAAGACTACTTCCAGCTTTCCTCTGCCATGTGTACTGAATCTTATTCCTTCCTGTCATTTCCAGCACATTCCCCCTATATCTTTAACTTTTCCCTACTAATTAGTTCAGTTCCTGCTGCCTCAAATACCTGTGACCTCCCATCATTAAAAAAACCTTTACCAGAACTTACTGTTCCCTCATCTGTCATATATCTATATATTTCTCCTCTTTCACAGCCAAACATTATGAAAAAGCCATCTATACTTGCTGCTTCTACCTTGTCTCGTCTTTTTTTTTTTTTCTAAACCCTGTCCAGTATAGTTTCAGACCTCATCACTCATCTGGGATTGTTTTCTCCAAAGTTACCATTGGTCTCTTAAATGATCAAATTGGATAGTCATTAATTAATTAGTCCTAAAACCAGTAAGTAGTGCAGTGGAAAGAGCAGTGGGATTGGAATCAGGAAAGCCTAGATCCCATTCTTGCTTTAGATACTTAGTAGCTGTATGGCTAGACACATTGCTAATCTCTCTAAGCCTCAATTTCCTCACTGTAAAATGAGGAACTACTAGCACTCACCTTATAGGCTTGTTGTGAGAATCAAATGAGATAATTTTTGTAAAACACATTGTAAAACTCAGAGTGCTAAATACATGGAACTGCTAGACTTCTCAATCTATCCATTCCATTTTATACTGTTAGCCTTTTTCTCCGCCTGAAAAGTCTCTATTCTCTTGAGTTTTTTGGACACTTTCCTCATTTGCTGTCTGCCTTTTTGAGTGCTTTTTTCTCAATCTCTTTGATGGTTCAACATTCATATCATGATCTCTAGCTGTATTTGTTACCCAGGATTCTATATTAGACCTTTTTTCTTTCTTTACATACTTCCTCTGGATAATTTTTCTTAGTAAATGATTTTTCTATCTCTGTGCAGATGACTTCAGGATTGATATATCCAGCTCCAGTCTTTCTCCTGAGTTTCAGTCCCACATCATCAGTTGCCTGTTGAACTTTTAAAACAATGTCCTAGAGTCTTCTTCAGCTCAGTATATCCAAAACTCTTTTTCATCATCTTTCCCCCTAAATTCTCTCCTCTTCTAAATTTTCTTAATTCTATCAGAGACAACACCATTTAGCTAGTCTCCTTGGCTGTAATCTTGGCATTATCCTTAGGTCTTAACTTTTTCCTCCACACATATATCCATTCACTTGTCAGGTCTTCTTTCCAGTGACATAGCTACCACAGTCCAGACTCTCATCACTTTATGTTTAGTTGCAACAGCCTCTTAATTTCTGCCTCAAGACATGCTACTGTCTTTCCTATATGCTGCTCCTCAAGTAATTTCTTATAAACACAAATCTGATTTTGTGACTTTCCTACTCATTCAACTCTAAAGGATTCCTGTTATCTGATAAAATATAAACTCTTTTGCTACCCTCTGTTTAACCAAACTGGCCTTTTCTCTGATTCTCATCCATTACAGTTCCGTCTCCAAATTTGCATTTGCATCAACCATTTCACATATCTGGAATATGTGTACTCCCCCTTTACTGCCACTTCATCTTCTACATAATGCCTTCTTCATTTTCCAACCTCTTGTGCCATCCCTTCCAAACAACCTCATATTTAACTACTTTGTATTTTTTCACTTTTATATTTGCCCTAAACAACAATTATAACCCTAAAGTCTTAGTATAGATGTAAGGTTTACTAAGAAGGAAGGAATTGAGCATTTATTAAAGTTTATTGTGTTAGACTGCAATAAGTAGTTTTTAAATATTATCTCATTTTATCCTTACAGCAACCCTGGGAGGTAGATATGATTATCATCCTGATTTTATAGTTAAAGGTACTGAGGCAGACAAGTTAAGTGACTTGTTCATGGTCATATAGGTAATAAATGTTTATGGCTTGAATTGAATACAAATCTTCTTGACCCAAATTCAGAAGTCTATCCATTGTGTTACTAGCTACTTTTATGGATTAATGCTAATAAAGCTTAAAACTGCACTAAAACTTTTGGGATACCCTGTATTATTTTAAAATTTGTATTTGTTGTTTCTCCCATTAGATTGACCTACTTTTGAGTTTTTGTTTAATTCTTTGTACTTGTCTCTTCAGCACCTAGCACAATGTTTGGCACATACATAGTAAGCACTTAATAAATGTTTATCAGTTGATTGCTTAATAAAATTTTTTGAATTGAAATCGGTCATTAAGCACTTACAATGTGTCAGTCTTAGAGTTAGGAGATGGAGTGTTATGTATGAGGAAAACTCTTCAAAAATCACTTTTTATTGAACCACAGTGTATGTGAAGGGGAATACTATATAAAAAAGTAGGTTGGAACCAGGTTGGGAAAAGCTTTAGATACCTATAATTGAGGAATTTAAAAGACAGTAGGAAGTCACTGAAATTTATTGAGTAGGGGAGAAATATGGTCAGATTTATACTTTTAAGAAAATCGCTTTGGCATCCTTGTGGAGGTGGCTTGGAGTGGAGAGAACCTTTTGCCAAAGAGATGAATTAGGAAGAACAGGTGAGAAATAATCAGGGTCTAAATTAGGGTAGTGGGTGTATGAATGGGGAAAAGGGTACAGATCCAAAAAATAGAAACAAGATTTGGCAGCTTATTGGATTTGATTCCATGTAGTGAGGGAGGGTGAGGAGTCAGAAGTGACCAAAAGAATGATGGTATCCCAAATGGAAATACAGAAGCTGGGGTGAATTTTGGAATATTATGTTGTTTGTTTTAAATACATATAGTTCATCCAGTTTGGCTGTCCACTAGGCAGTTGGTGATACATGAATGGAATGGAGTTGGATATATAGATCTAGAAATCATTTGTATGAAGATGATAAGCAAACTGGTGTTAAGTGATGAAGTCATTGAGAGCGAGAGAACACCTGTAGCAGACTGGGTTTCTTATTCTATTTAAAATTGTTGGCAAGAAACAGAACCAACCAGAAAGAGAAAGCCCATATGTTTCTTATTTGCTTTTCAATTTCTTTCTTTCTTTTTTCTTTTTGTTGAGGCAATTGGGGTTAAATGACTTGCCCAGGGTCACACAGCTAAGCTGTGTTAAGTGTCTAAGGTCAAATTTGAACTCAGGTTCTTCTGACTTCAAGCCTGGTCCTCTATCCACCTAGCTTCCCCTTGCTTTTCAATTTCTTATACAGCATTTTCTCTGTCTCATAACATTTAATTGTGATCAACCAATATTATTATGCAGTTCCTATTAAATGTCATTACCAGGGAATCACAACTGTATGGGGATGAATCATTCCATTTGTTCCCATTGGAGAATATTCTGATGCCTATTTTTATCTATTTTTCCCTTCTCTGTAGTGTGTTGCTCACAATGCACTGGAGTGTGCCCGAGCTATTTATGCCTATGCCCTGCAAGTTTTCCCTAGCAAGAAGAGTGTGTGGTTGCGAGCTGCTTACTTTGAGAAGAACCATGGGACCAGGTATGTTGTGGGTTGGCCATTTCCTTTCAGATGGGAGTAAATTCATAAGAATAGTTTTAACTTCTGATTTGAATAGTAGCTGAATTACAATGTCTTAAGATTGTATTAGCTCTGTTCTGTATGGGTAAACCTCTGAGTGTTTGTTTTGAGTGATTTTGGAGCAGGTCATGATGAAGATGAAAGTCTTTTATAACACTTTGTTGACCAACTACTCATTATCATCATTTTTCAGGTGGAGAAATTGAAATGCTAAAGGAGAAGTATCAACCATTTAGTTGGTGGCTGGTCCAGAGTTAGAATGCACAGTCTCAAGAGTTTTAACTGTCCCTTAATTGACTGAATCTTTTTTTTTTTTTTTTTTTTGTCCCCTCGAGTCAGTCAGGTGTTTAGAGTGCCTGATGCAGGAGGGGCTTATGATAAATTGCTTATTTAGTATGAATGTGAGAGTAAATGAAGAGATCTTCAGACAGTTAAATTTTGCTTTTAACATTGTGGGAGGGTGAGTCATTTTGGGATTAGTATCATATGCTTTTCATTTAAACTTAGTTCTGATTTTTTGGCTAATTCTTGTGCTCTGAGGAGGTCCTGGATAATTTTTAATTGTCTCTTTAATTGAAAAAATATTTGAAGTTTTGTTTATTGGATATAAGCACTGATTAAATTAAATGTTGCAATTTCTTAAATGTTTAACTCTTGAGAGTGTTAACACACACACACACACACACACACACACACACACACACTCTCTTGCTAGTACTTCTTAAGGTTTGCTCTCTGATATGCAAATGACATTGCTTGAATCTGGGTTGACCCTCCTAAAATTTATATCTAGTGCCAAGTTGTTTTAAAACTCTGAATTTTGTAAGGTTGTTAATTCTTTCTTTTCAGAGTATTTCTCCATGTAAGCTCTTAAAGTGATAATTTTAGAGTGATCAGCTGCCATTCTACATGGCTTTGTCTTTAATTCCCATTTTATTCCAGACCAGAAACTAAGAAAGTAAAGGAATTAGAAATCTTGAACTGATCTTTGGGTTTGTTTAGTAGTCTTGTGGCAGCTTGGTAGCACAATTAATAGACTATTGAGACCTGTAATCAAGACTCAAGTTTCTTTGTGACCGTAGGCAAAGCACTTAATATCTGTTTTAGTTTCCTCATGTAAAATGGATATAATTCTAAGTACTTCCCATGGTATTGTGAGGATAAAAGGTAACAAAATATATAAAATGCTTTGCAAACTTTAAGGCACTTTACAAATATTAACTGTTATTCTTTTTTTTTTTTTTTACTGAGAATGTCAGAGATCAAGGAGCTTTGTTATGAGGTGGGGAGGGTGTTGTCTATTTGTGGAAAAGGGGGAATCATTTAGAAGTGACTTTTTTTTTAAGCCTCATTAAAATATATATTTTTAAAGTTCAAGCAGCCTTCAAATGTCACTACAAACTGAACCACCTTAAAATAACTCTTCTAAAATAATATGGTCTTTGTCATTTTCTTCTTTTCCTGTTGGAATAGTATAGACTCGACTATATATATATATATCTATATATATATATATTTTAATCATTGCCATCCAGACTGTTTTCAGTGATTCAAGGTGAAAATGCTTGACTTAGCACTATATCCTATGAGAATTATTGCTTCAGTGAGTAGGCCTTTTCTAAGACACACAAGCTGTAAAAAGGATTTTTCCTGAAGTTGCTTTTATCAGAGAGTGGTAGTTTAACAATGAGGTGCTTTGTAGAACCTTATTGTGAAGTTGATTTTAGGATTTTTATGGGCAAAAAGAGTTTCCCGAGTCCTCCCCATTGTAAAACTTGATGAATCATTTATAATTTTGGACTTTGAAACAATAACTATATTTACAACATCAAACGATAGTGGAAGTTAGCACACTCACTTCTACAAGGTTATGGCGACAAGTCTGAGTAACTACAACTCCCTGCTGTTTTGTAGGGAATCCCTTGAAGCACTCCTGCAGAGAGCAGTGGCCCACTGCCCGAAAGCTGAGGTGCTATGGCTCATGGGAGCTAAGTCCAAGTGGTTGGCAGGAGATGTGCCTGCTGCGAGAAGCATCTTGGCTTTGGCTTTCCAGGTGGGTATAACTGTCATTAACACAAACAGGAATAATATCAAGGCTTGAATGAATTTGGACATGGAGAATGTAAAACCCCTTAGAGGATGTATCATCTACTCGTTCCCCAACACCTTTTGAATTGCTCAGGAGTGGATTAATTCCTGCATTGACAAATCTGAAGCAAGAGGAAAGAGTGAAGACCAGATTATATCTATCTACATTCTTAAGCCAAATAGAAATGATTTTGGTATGCTTTGTTTTCAATATCTTATCTCCCCAAATAATCAAGATGGGATTGGTCAAAAACCAGTTTAGGAGATATTATGTAGTTTGAAAGGGTTTCAGAGATTTGGGGTGCTCACTTAGCAGAAAGGATAGCAGATTTGACTTTTACTGTTTGGTTCAAAATTTGCTTTCAAAAATAGAAAATTTGTTGCTTTTGGTGGCACCTTACACTGCAAGTATTCTCTATCTAGTGTGTATTGCACTTTAAATAATGTGCAATTTTATGAATAGATGTCTTTATCAGAGAAGTCAGAGAAATTCCAGTTCCACATCTGAAATGTATAACAAATTGTAGAATTGCAATCTTTTCCATTGTAAATTTAAGACAGTGCAGAGTAATCTGAGAAGATGGCCATGGAAATATATTAGTGAATGATCCATTGTATGAGGCTGCATTTTGTGCTGCTAAATTTTAATGGCACCTAAGGTAGCAAGAAACCCATTAATTGTTTTGAGTTTAGAATACAAAATCATAAGATATTATACTACATGTGGTTAATATTAGCTGGCCTTGGTTGCATTTGTCTGCTGTTGTTTATTTTAATATATCCTAACAACTTTGGTATTAACCAAATACATTATTTTAAAAATCAATGCTTCCCCAGTTTCTTAGGTAGCTGTCCCTTAATGTCTTCAGCTTGTTCTAACTCCCCCCGCCCCCCAGAGATATTTAAAATAATTTCCATGTTCTATATTAATTAGATGGATAGGCTGAAGGAAAGAAGGAACATAATCCAAGGGAGCAGCTAGATGGTGCAGTGTGGATAGAGACTCTATTGGTTCCTTAAAACCTTTTGATTACTCAGGAGTGGATTAGTCCTGAAATTAGGAGGACCTGAATTAAATCCTCTTTCAGACACTTACCACTTACTAGCTGATTAATCCCAATTGCTTCTCAAAAAAAAAAAAGGAATATTACCAAATAAGATAATTCATAAGTATTTATTTTTGACTTGAGTACATTAATTTTTTTTTTAATAACTGATTTACTTTTTTTTTTTTTTGACCCAAGTACATTCCCTTGATTGAACATAGATTAAAAGTAGGGAGAAGCAACCTAGAATTTTGCTAGGTAGCAGAAAGATATTAGCCCTGTTTTTTAAATTTTGTTATCAATATTGAGTTATCAAGGATTGGCTATATGTATCATTATTTCTAAATAATAATAATGATTGTAGTAGTTGTTGTGTCTATATGTGTGTGAGATGGGATGGAGAGAGAGGCAGGGATTACATGGTATGCATTTATAGTATACCCAGTAGGCATGATATTGTGATTTCCTCTGATATTATGAGGGAGCTCAGAATTTTTACTCAGGCAAGAAATGAACGTGCTGTTCATGAACTGTATGTGCTTTGCCTTTTTTTCTTATAGGCCAACCCTAACAGCGAAGAGATCTGGTTAGCTGCTGTAAAACTTGAGTCAGAGAACAATGAATATGAGCGGGCTAGGAGGCTGCTGGCTAAGGCTCGGAGTAGTGCTCCTACTGCTAGGGTAAGTGGAAAAAGAGAGGAAGAGCAGGCCTGACTGTGCTTCTTAGACACTTTCTGGTATTGAATGTTGTGAAGAGGTGCTCAGAATTCTTTTCAGGCAAATAAGGGTGGGGAATTGAGGGCATCTGGGGTCTGTTAAATATATTGGAAAATATCTTATTGCTAATGATTGTGGTTTTCTTTTGGAGGAACAATGCTATTTTTTTCCCCCCAGCAAAGTTCTAATTTGCTTAGCACACAGGTAGGTTAAATTTTTGTCCTTAGCATCTAGTATTATTATAATACAGAATTTATGTAGATCAGGGAGTTCTTTTCTTGGTTTTGTTTTCTTCAATACTGTTCTCATTTTGATGAGAAGCAGGTGATATATTAGGAAAGGGCAAGTTGCTCTGAAATCATAAGACTTGAAGGATTTTACTCTTCCTTCTTTCACTTAGTAGCTTTGTTATCCTGGGAAAGTCACTTGATTTCCCTATGTATAAAATGGAAATACTATTTATCTTAATTCCTTCTGCTGACAGAAGTCATTGCCTTCTCTGAAACTTAGAGTTTTAAGATTGCCTGAACTTAAAGGTTGGGACTGGCCCAGAATCATATATAGCCTGAGTTCAGGTCTTATCTCTGACATATATTGGATATATGATTCTGGGCCAGTTATTCTAAGGGTAAATTATTATTATGAAAATATGATATAACAACACATTTTCATCATATTTGCAGTGACAGAAGTGGAAAGGAAAACTATGCTTAAATGGCTAAATCAGAATGACAATAGATTAGAATTGTGGACTAAATCTAATAAGATAAGATTAAATAGGGACATATATAATGTCCTGATATTTTAAAAATCAGTTGGATCAGTATATATTGAGCAGACTATAGGTTGGAAAGCAGTTCATGTGAAAAAAAATCTAGAGGTTTTAAGGAATTTAAGCTTAATATAAGTTAACATCATGACAAGGAAGCTAATAAAGCTGATGGTATCTTTGAATGCATCAATAAAAACATAATATCCAGAAGGAGGGAAGGTGCTATATTCACTTGTATTCTTTTGCTTGGCCCTTTTCTCCATTAATTCTGGGATCCATTCAGAAGAATGTAAACAGGATGATGAGGGAATTTAAAACTACACCATAGTAGGATATTTTGAGAAATAGGGATATTGAACCTGGAGAAGACAGAACTTAGAATAACATGATACTTGCCTTCAAATATTGGTCTCAAAAGGGCAGTAGTAGAATAATAGGTGGAAATTGCAGGAAGATAAATTTTGGCTGACTATGATGAAAAACTAAAGATTAGAGTTGTTTCAAAGTGCAGAGAACCATTTTTTGGAAGTAGTGAATTCCCCCTTACTTCAAGGTCATTTGAAATTAAGTATCCAAGATGTTGAAGAGAGCATTCATGGTTCAGATATGGATTGGACCAAATAATCTCTGAGGACCCTTCTTCATCAGTGTTTTATGATTTGGAAGTGTGGATATCTTGGAAGAAGACAGAGAACTGCTAATACCCAAACAATGGTGCCTTTTATTCTAATCTCATTAGGTGATTTGGATTTGTGTAAAACTTCTTTCTTTACAAAAAGAATACCAACATAAATTGGTTTGTGGTTAATAAGTGATAAAACCCATTCTGTCCTTGCTTAGGTGTTCATGAAATCTGTAAAGCTGGAATGGGTGCTAGGGAACATTGCAGCTGCTCAAGATCTTTGTGAAGAAGCTTTGAAGCATTATGAAGATTTCCCCAAACTGTGGATGATGAAAGGGCAGATTGAGGAGCAAGAGGAGCTGACTGAAAAAGCCCGGGAAGCCTATAATCAGGGGGTAAGGAAACTGTTTCAAATTGGTTTTCATTCAATCAAGTGATTCTCCTGGCTGCCACTATCAAAGTGGTGGTCTTAGATGTTAATCTTTATTAGGAGGCAGAAAGATAAAACCCCAAGAATTAGGAGTTACGAATCTTTCCTTCTTAATTTCATATATGTCAACCTTGTAAATTCCTTTAAGAGCTATGGTATACAAATTGGAGTGTTAACTTTGCAGTAGTACAAATGAAACTTTTAAAAGAGTTTAGATATGGAGAAGAAATCCAGATTTATGTAACACTTTTAGTTTTCTATACTACCTATTCCATAACTTGTTGGTGCCTATGGGGATATGTATTAGAGATTTCCTTTTTTAGTCATTCTGGTTGATACTAAACATTGAAAAGATAGGACATTCCTGGGTGACATGAAAAGCTTGCAAAAAAAAAAAAAAAAGTGAGTTAACTATGTAATAAAGACAGATTTATTTTGAGACTTGTTTAGTTCTATTTTCCAGGTCTCTGTAGGAGGTGATGTTAATTTCTTGATTTCTACTCTCTCTTCAAACTTTATTTTGGGAACTAGTTGAAGAAGTGTCCCCACTCTACACCCTTATGGCTTTTACTTTCAAGACTGGAGGAGAAGGTTGGACAGCTAACTAGAGCAAGAGCCATTTTGGAGAAGTCTCGTTTGAAGAATCCAAAGAACCCTGATTTGTGGTGAGTCAGTCATGTTTAACACATGCATTTGAACTTCTGCCTTTAAATAGACTGCAAAATGAGGACTTCTTAACTATCCTTGGCTAAAAAAGTTATGTGGGGAGCTGCTTCTTTCATGGTCAGTTCCTGTTTGATAACCTTGCTTTTCCTGGAGAAGTTAAATTTATATGCATGTTTATGCTTGAGTGGCTGTGAATACTAGTTACTTTGTTTCTTCTGGCCTTGCTTAGTATCCTAAAAGTATCTTTAGGGACCAGCCCTGTCATTTTTCAGTCTGTCTTCCCTTTTTGATTTTAATAATGCTAAGGAAAATCAGGTTTCAACTTTCTGTTGGCACCTATTATCAAAAAATTGTAATGACAAAGGCACATCAGAATTTTTTTCATTATTTTTTACATATGCATTATTTAAGATACAGTAGAACTCTTAGTGATCTAGGTACCTTATGGCTACTACTGCTATCGTTTAGTAAGTCTAAAACCTTAGATTTTAAGGTAGAGGCTTTTTGAAGCTACTGGAGTAATAATTGGGTTAATTGCTTAATTTTGATTGGCTGTTTGATATCTGTAACTTCAGGTTAGAATCTGTGAGATTAGAATACCGAGCTGGACTGAAGAACATTGCCAATACACTTATGGCAAAAGCTCTGCAGGAATGTCCCAACTCAGGTAAGGAACAAGTTTCTTTAGTATAGCTATCCTACCTTGGTGAATAACAATAGGTCCTAAAGAATCTAAGATTTGATTCATATTTAATTATAAGCTGTTATGTTTGAACTGACTCAGAATTTAGATTTTCTGAATCTACTTGATTAAGTCCCAAATTCAAAATATTAGCTAACTACACTTGGATAAACCAGATTAGTAGAAGTAAGAATCAGATGCTGTTTACTGTTTAAGAGAACCTATGTATAGGTTTTGAAAGATTTCTAAATCAAGTGTTTGCCCTTTATAATAGCTGATATTTAGGACATTAATGTTTACTGAGTACTTACTTATGTGTATTCTCATTTGGTCCTCACAGCAGTCCTATAGGTCCTATGGGCATTGTTTCTATGTAACTGATAAAAAAAAATAGACATTCAGAGAGGTTAGATAATTTGTCCGTGACTACACAGCCAGTAAATGTTAGAGATGGAATAGTAATCATTCAATCACCAACCACTTTATACTTATTAAGCACTTTCTATGTACCTGGCAATGTGCCAAGAGCAAAGGATATAAAGAAAAAAGGAACCTGCCCTGCTGCCATTATGTTTACTTTCTCTCAAGAGGGAAGACACACCAATGTGTACATATGCACACACACAAACAAGTAATAGGTAATTTTGGAGAGGATGGCACTATCAGAGGGATCAAGAAATTCTTTATGAAAATGTGGCATTTGAACTGAGTTTTGATGTAACAAGGGATTCTAAGAGGTTGTAAAGAGGTAAGACATGTGGAAAACAGTCTATGCTATGCAAAGTATGATGGCAGGGATGGTGTATCTTGTAAGCAGCATTAAAAAGGGTAAAACTAGGTTTTAATGACAAACAGAGGAGATTATATTTGATTCTTATGGCAATAGGGAGCCATTGGAATTTATGAAGTAAGTAGAGTATCCTGGTCAGACTTGTGCTTTAGAAAAAGTCACTGACAGCTATCTGGGGTACAGATTGGATTGAGGAGAGAAACTTTAGTAAGAAGCAGATTGGGAGATTTTGTGTTGTTTTAATTGAGAACTAGGAGTAGGGACTATGATTAGGAGAAAGGATAGAAACACTAGGATTTGGCAATTGATGGAATATGTGGAGTGAGCAAGAGTGAAGAGTTGAGGATGATCCTTAGGTTGGGTTGCTGGAAGGATAAATGATGCTTTTAGCAGAAATAAGGAAGATTGGAAGAGTGGTGAGTTATAGGTTATGGGGAAAGAAAGGGCTTTGTTTTTTACAAGTTACTTTGGGATTCATATGTAAAATCCAGGTTAAAATATCCAATGAAGGCAGTTGGTGATCCTTTACTAGAATTCAGGAAAGGGACTAGGGTTGGATATATAAATCTGAGAGTTATCTACATAAGAGATAATTAAGTCCATAGGAGATGATGAGATTATTAAGAGAAAGAAGAAATAAGGGCCCAGAACAAAAAGCTTTGGCAAATAACCACTTTGAAAATATCTCAGGTCACCAAATGGATGATGAATAAGCAAAGGAAGCTGAGAAGGGATGTTCTAATAGGTAGGAGAAGAACAAAGAGAAAGCAGTATCATGAAAACTAGAGAGGGAGAGACGTATGAGAAAAGGGTTGTCAACAATGCAAAATGCTGTAGAAAAATCAAGGTAGATGAAGGTTGATTAAAAAGCTATTTAATTGGGTAATTAAGAGATTATTGGTAATTTTGGACAGAACTCTTGGTTGAGTGATAAAGCTTCTAAACCAGATTGCAAAAGGCTGATGATTATGTTGGAAGAGAGAAACTGGAGTCTCTAAATCAGCTTTATATAGGCGTTTGGCCAAGAGAGAGATATAGGATGATAGTCTATGAGGAATTGTAAGGGATTATTGAGGGTTTTTTCAGGAGGGGGAAGACTTAGGTGTGTTTATAGTCAAAAGGAAAGGAACTAGTAGGTAGGTAGAGTTGGAAGATTAAAGTATAGGAATAATAATGTAGCCAGTTTGCTGGAGATTAAGAAAGAATAGGATCTAGGGTGAAAGCAGAGATATTAGACTTGGCAAGGAGAAAGAAAGGCTACTTTAGTGCCAGAGACTTGGGGAACAAAGGAGAGAATATGAACCAATTTCAGTGATGCTTTGACTACATCATAGTTTTACTTATCAGTTCATGAACCTCACATGTGGACAGGGAAGGAGAAAGTTGAATATTTGCTTCAGATTTAATGTAATTTTCTCAAGGAGGATGATTTTTGTTCTTTTGGTGCATTGTTTCCATAGTGCCAAGGATGGAATGGTAGAAAAGGTGGAATCATATAAGTCTTAAACTGCCCACACACACATAACAGCTGAAGGTTCTCTTACTCTTCAGTCTTTATTTAGTAATAAATGAATTGACATACTGCTCTAGAAAATGTGCTACAACCTTTTGGCTATGATTGAAGCTAGAAGATGTGAAGCTGCAACCAAATGGAAGGATGCTTACAGATTTACCTCAGAGAGGCAAATAAAAAGATTAGTGAAATTGGCTTCCTCTTGTGCCCAAAGGCAACAAAGACAAAAAGACCATTTAAAACTTGTTCATCTATATCAAGTGTAAATACATAGATCACCTTGAAGTTAATTGGAACTTATACACTAACATCTTGTTATTCACTAATGTGTTGTGAAGCATGAAAAAAATAAGAGAAATTCTGTGAAGAACTTAACAAGTCAGCATATGCCTTGTATGGACTTTAGAATGAAACTAGAGACAGGGAGTAGCAGGAATTGTTGGAAAATAATTTCTAGTATCAAGAAATGAAAGACAGATCAGAGGCTTGTAGATTAAGAAGCTTCATACCTGAATTTTCTGTACAGTAAGAGTTGGAAGAGGTTGAACATGAAGAACATCAAATAACAACATAAAAATAGAATTGGTTGTATTTTAACAGATATGAAGCAACTGGTTATAGATATAGTAGTATCTTAGAATCAGCTGTCTGTGTGTGGTCATACTACTATCTGATTATAGTAGAGACCAAAGTAAATACTAAATTAGGAGAAAGGATAAAATTAGAAGATAATGCATGTACATCCTTGGCAAATCACTTAACTTTTTTGGGGGCTCAGTGTCTTCCATCTGTAAAATGAAGCATGTGGATCATAAAACAGCTGTAATCTGATCTTTTTATTCTTCAGTTTTTAAATATTTAAAGTTTTAAGTGCTAAATTCTCTCTCTCCCTTCCCTCTCCCTGAGCTAATAAGCAATCCAGATACAGCTTATACATATGCAATTATGAAAACATTTCCATTTTAGTCATTTTGCATGAGAAGACTCAGATAAAAGAAAAAAGGGAAAGTGAAAAATCACATGCTTCAGTCTGTTTTCAGTCAGTATCAGTTCTCTGGAGGCAGATAGTGTGCTTCATTATATTAGTCTTTTGAAATTGTCTTTCATCATATTGTAGAGAATAGATAAATTCTTATAAAAATATTGCTGTTGTTACTCTGTTTAATGTTCTGATTCTATTCATGTCACTGTGTATCAGTTCATATAAGTCTTTCCAGGTTTTTCTTAAATCATATTGTTTGTCATTTCTTATAGAACAATAATATTCCATTACAATCATATACTGTAGCGTGTTTAGCTTTTCCCAATTGATGGACATCCCTTCAACTTCCAATTTTTAGCCACCACAAAAGTACTACTATAAGTATTTTTGTATAAATAGATTCTTTTCCCATTTTTTGAATGTCTTTGGGATGTGGACCTAGCAGTGGTTTCTGGATCAAAAGGAATACACAGTTTTCTGCTTTTTTGGGCATGTTTCCAAAGTGTTTCCTCCAAATAGTTGGGTTAGTTCACAATTCTACCAACAATGCATTAGCATCTCAGCTTTCCCACATCCCTTCCAAATCTAACGTTTATCTTTTTTGTCATATTAGCCAATCTGATAGGTATGAAGTGGTACCTCAGAATTGTTTTTATTTGTATCTCTTTAATCAATAGTGATGTAGAACATTTTTTTTCATATGACTATAGATAGTTTTGATTTTTCTGAAAATTGCCTTATTCATTCCCTTGACCATATATCTGATGTATTTTTATAAATTTACCAGTTCTCTTATATATTTAAGAAATGAAACCCTTATCAGAGATAACTTGTAGCAAATTCCCTCTCCCCCCAGTTTTCTCTTTTGCTTATAATTTTGGCTGCATTGGTTTTGTTTGAAAACCCTTTGTAATTAAAACTACCAGTTTTACATTTTTTAATGCTCTCTGTATCTTCTTTGGTCTTAAATTCTTCCCTTATCCATAAATATGATAGGTAAACTATTCCATGCTCTCTTAATTTGTTTATGGTAATACCCTTTATGTGTAAATCATGTACACATTTTGACCTTATCTTGGTATATAGTGTGAGATACTAGTTTCTGCCATACTGTTTTCCGGTTTTCCCAGTTTTTGTCAAGTAATAAGTTTTTGTTCCAAAGGCTTGGATCTTTGGGTGTCATTTTCTATAATGTAATCCAATACACCACTCTATTTCCTAGCCAGTAGTAAATTGTTTTGATGATTGCTGTTTTATAATAGAGTTTGAGATCTGGTACAGTTAAACTACTTTCTAATTTTTTTTCATTGATTCCCTTGGAATCTTTGAACTTTTGTTCTTCCAGGTAAATTATGTTGTTATTTTTCTAGCTCTATAAAATAATTTTTTGACAGTGTAATTGGTATGGCACTGAATAAATATATGGATTTTAGATAAAGTTGTCATTTTTATTATATTGGCTCAGCCTACCCATAAGCAATCAATATTTTTCCAGTTATTTAGATTTGACTTTTATTTGTGTACAAAGTATTTTATAGTTATGTTCATATGGTCTTTGGGTTTGTTTTCTAAATATTTCATATTGTCTAGTTATTTTAAATGGAATTTCTTTCTTTGTCCTTTGCTGCTGATTTTTGTTGGTACTATATAGAAATGCTAATGATTTAAATGTGTTTGTTTAGAGTCCTGTGACTTTGCTAAAGTTGTTGATAATTTCAAATAACTTTTTGGTTGATTCTTGAGAATTTTCTAAGTATAACATCATATTATATATGGAGTGGTAGTTTTGTTCTTTCATTGCCCATTCTAATCCCTTTAATTATTTTCCTTTTCTTATAGCTGTGGTTAACATTTCTAGTACAATATTAAATAATATTTTACATTTTTATTACATTTATTACATTGTATATATCACATTTGTACACATACATGTCACATATATTACATAAGATATTTTATATCGTTAAATAATATTGCATATATATTACATTTACAATACAGTAAATAAATAATAGAGATGATAATGGGCATTCATCACTGTTTTGGGAAGGCTTCTTGCTTATTCCTATTACAGATAATGCTTGCTGATGGTTTTAGATAAATATTACTTATTTTAAGGTAAGCTCTGTTTATTTCTATGCTCTCGTGTTTTTAATAGGAATCAGTGCTGTATTTTATCAAAGGATTTTTTTTAATGTATTAAAATTATCATATGATTTCTCTTGGTTTTGTTATTGATATGGTCAGTTATGCTGATAATTTTCTTAAATTGAACCAAATCTGCATTCCTGGTATAAATCCCATCTAGTCATAGTATGTAATCATTGTGATATATTGCTGTAATCTCTCTGTTAGTATTTTATTTAAAAATTTTTTTGCATCAATATTCATTAGAGGAATTGATCTATTATTTTCTTTCTTTGTTTTGGCTCTTCTTAGTTTGAATATCAGCACCACATTGGTGTAATAAAATGAATTTGGGTAGGACTCCTTCTTTGCCTGTTTTTCCAAATAGTTGTAAATCCATTTTGTTTGGGATTTCTTTTTTTAATCAGGAACTTCATTTATGATTTGTTCAATTTCTTTTTCCAAATTTGGATTATTTAAGTGTTTCTTCTGTTAATCCGAGCAATTTAAATTTTTGTAGATATTCATTCATTTCATTTAGATTATCAAATTTATTGGCATGTAATTGGGCAAAAAAAGCTTCTAATAAATGTCTTAATTTCCTGTTCATTGGTGATGAATTCACTGTTATTTGGTACATAATTTGGTTTTCTTCTTTCCTTTTTTTAATCAAATTAACCAATGGTTTATCTATTTTGATTTTTTTTCACAAAACCAGCTTCTAGTTATATTTATTAGTTGAATGGTTTTCTTTTAGCTTTATTAATTTTTCCTTTGATTTTCAGGAGTCCAAATTTAAGTGGGGATTTTTAATTTGTTCGTTTTCTACTTTTTTTTTTTTTATTAGTTGCAATCCCAATTCACTGATCTGCTTTTTTCTCTATTTCATTTATGTAAGCAACTAGAGATATAAATTTTCCCCTAAGTATCTCTTTGACTGCAATCCATAAATTTTGGTATGTTGTCTCACTGTCATTTTCTTTAATGAAATTGTGGATTATTTCTGTTATTTGTTCTTTCACCTACTTGTTTTTGTAGGATTAGATTATTTAATTTTCAATTAATTTTTAATCTTTCTTTTAGTTGTCCATTGAATTTAATTTTATTGTATAGTGATCCAAAAAGGATGCATTTATCATTTCTCTTTTTTCTGTATTTGGTTGTGAGGTTTTTATGTCCTAATACATGGTGTAGGTACCATATACTGCTGAGAAAAAAGTATATTCCTTTCTGTTCTCACGTTCAGTTTTTTTCCAGAGATTTATCATATTTAAGTTTTCCAGAATTGTATTCACCTCCTTAACTTCTTTTTTGTTTATTTTTTTTTGGTTAGATTTATTTAGTTCTGAGAGACAAGTTCAGATCCTCCACTAGTATAATTTTATCATCCATTTCCTCTTGTAACTTTTTCAACTTCTTCAAAAATTTAGATGCTGTACCATTTGGCACATATATCTTTACTGTTAATATGATTTCATTGTCCATGGTACCTTTCAGCAAGATAGTTACGTTTTTTTACTTAATCTATTTTTGTTTTTGCTTTGGGATCATTATTGCTATCCCCGTTTTAGCTAAAACATAATAGATTCTGTTCTGCCTCCTTACCTTTACTGTGTGTGTATCTTTCTGCTTCTAATATGTTTCTTGGAAACACCATATTGTAGTATTATGGTTTTTAGTCATTTTGCTATTGGTTTCAGTTTTATGGATGGGTTCATTTTGTTCACATTTATAGTTAAAATAACTATTCCTCTCCATGCTATTTTTTTTGCTTGTTTATCCTCCTCTCTCTCTTAAAATCCTCATTCTTTCCCTCCTTACAAGTGTTTTACATCTGATCACCACCTACCCCAAGAAGAAAATATAAGAAATCAATGAGATTAAACTGTTTATATTACTCTATGGTAAGGTGATGTTTGTAACTTAACAAATTTATTACTCCAAGAGAAATTTGGAGTATATGTGGATAGAAGATATCTTCGGTGGGATGTTTTCTTGTTTCCTTTTTGCCTTTTTATGTTTCCTTTGAGTCTTATATTTGGAGGTCAAATTTTTTTTTGTTCAGTTTTGGTCTTTTAGAAACACTGGAAAGCCTTCTGTTTTGTTAAATGTCCATTTCCACCCCCCTGAAATGCAGTTTTTAGTTGGTGATTCTTGTAATCCTAACTCATTTGCCTTCTAGCATATCATATTCAAAGCACTCTGATTCTTTAATGTGGAAGCTGCCAAATCTTGTGCAATCCTGACTATAGTACTATGATAGCTGAATTATTTGTTTTTGATTTCTTGCATTACTTTTACCTTAATCTGTGAGCTCTCAATGTTATTTTGGGATCTCTTTCAGGTGATCATTGGATTTTTTCAATTTCTCCTTTGTTCTATGGTTCTAATATGGTTCTAATAGCAATTTTCTTTGAAAAAAAATTTGGGGGGCACATAATTGCTTTATTTATTTTTAATGGCAGTTTCCTTTTTTTTTTTTTTTGGCTGAGAGAATTGGGGTTAAGTGACTTGCCCAAAGTCACACAGCTAGTGTCTGAGATCACATTTGAACTCAGGTCTTCCTGACTTCAGGGCTGTTGCTTCTATCCACTGTGCCACCTAGCTGCCCCTTAACAGCAATTTCTTGAAAAATGTCCAGTTTTTTTTTTTTTCTTCCCCTTAATCATAACTTTCAGGTAGTCCAATAATGCTGATATTATCTCTCCTGGATATTTTCTAGGTCACTTTTTTTCTGATGAGAAATTTCACATTTTCTTCTATGTTTTTACTTTTTAAATTATGTTTTATCATATCTTGTGTCTCATTCTCCTTATTCAATTCTAATTTTTAAGGAATTAAGCTTCCTTCAGTAAGCTTTCTTACCTTTTCCATTTGACCAGTTCTATTTTTTAGGCAGTTATTTTCCTCACTAAATTTTTGTGTATTTTTCCCGTGCTGTTGACTTTTTTTTTTTTTTTTAATGATTCTCTTGAGTATGCTCTCATTTCTTTTCCTTGTTTTTCTTGTACTTCAGAACCCATTTTAAGCTGTCTTGGGGATTGTTTTTGGGTCTGAGGTTAAATTACATTTTTCTTTGAGGCTTCATATGTAGGCAATTGTCTTCTAAATTTATGTCTTGATTAGTGAAGCTCTTCTTTTTGTGCCCTCCTGCTGGCCTCCCCTCTTCCCGTGTGTGTGTGTGTGTGTGTGTGTGTGTGTGTGTGTGTGTGTGTGAGTGAGAGAGAGAGACAGAGAGAGAGAGACAGAGAGAGACAGAGAGAGAGAGACAGAGAGAGACAGAGAGAGAGAGAGAGAGATTTGGTGTTTTTATGTGAGAGCTGGGCTCTGGTCCTGGGCATCCCAAGCTTTTTAGGCTGTGGCTCTGGATCTTATTGCTGCTTTTCACTGGATTTCGGGGTTTAGATGCTTGCTTTTTCTGGAGGGTATGTTTTCTTTCTGGCTTGTAATGGGGGTTAATGTCTCCCCTGCTTGTGGGGCTTATTTGCTGTGTGGGGGGGTGAGGACTTGCTGCTAGATTTTTGTGAGTTTTTCTAGTGACTTGGCCCTGGAGGAAGGCATTTTGTTGCTGGTCCACCAGGGGTGGACTCTTGCTGCTAGGGGTTGTTAAAGGAAACAGTCTCTCTCCTGTTAAGCCCTAGGAAAGCAGGGTTTCACTGCTGTTCAGCAATGGGGTTAAGGCCTCTCTGGTGGCTTCTACTGGGGGTGGGATCATTGGGATGAAATTTTGCTGCACTGCACAGACTGAACAATTGCTTAGTAGACTTCTAGTTTAAAGGAGGGAGGGACTTCTCTGATGTATGGCTCTAGATTTGGAGCCTTGCTGCAGGCCCCTTCTTGTGAGGCTAACTGCTGCTGTTCCTCTTGGACCTTGTTTTCTTGTCTCCCCAGTGAGACAAACCTTTCCCCCCCAGTGAGACAAACCTTTCCCTTGTGCTGATAAGCTGATTCCTTGCTCCTAGATCAATTTTGAGATGGTTTTCTAATTGTTTGGAGGGGAATTTGGGAGAGCATTTTTTATCCTCATACTGCCTTGTTGGCACTGGAAATGACCATTTTAAACATGCTGCAAATTACAAAAAACTTAAAATAAACAACAGTAAAGACATTCTGTTACTATTTGTTAGCAAAGTTGAACTGATACAAAGCAGTTGCTAGAATGTGGAGTGGGAAAGAGCCAAGAAATTTCCTCATCCACAAACAAAGTCTTCTTGCCAAACAGACATGGCCGCCAAGGACAGCATTCCTTTAAAAGATAAGTCCATTTGCAAAAAAAATTGAAGGGAACATGTTATTAGATTTTGTATTGTATCATCTCACAAAACAATGAGAAGTAATTCGGAAAACTAGTCTGCAGAGAACTTAGATCATACTGAGAACATTTATATATGAAGTTGGAAGAAAAACACTACAAACATAAAAAGGAACAGATTGGCATTGCTATTTTTAATAGTATTTTTCAATTATATATAAAGGCAATTTGATTTTCATTTATTTTTTTGCTGAGACAAGTGGGGTTAAGTGACTTGCTTAGGGTCACACAGCTAGGAAGTGTTAAGTGTCTGATATCACATTTGAACTCAGATCCTCCTGACTTCAGGACTGGTGCTCCATCCACTACCCCATCTGGTTGTTAGCTGCCCCTAAAGACAATTTTAAGCATATGTTTTTAAAAAATTTTTGAGTTCTAATTTGTTTCTCTCCCTCCTTCACCACTCCTACAACTAAGATGGTAAACAATTTGATATAGATTATATATATGCAGTCTTGTAAACCATTTCCATATTAGTCAAATTGTGAAAGAAAAAATGGGCCAAAGGGAAAGAACCTTGAAAAAAATAAAGTGAAAATATTATGCTTCAGTCTGCATTCAGATGCATAGTTCTTTCTCTGGATGTGGATAGCATTTTCCATCATGAGATTGTCTTGGATCACTCTTGCTGAGAAGAGCTAAGTCTTTCATAGTTCATCATTGCAGTGTTGCTGAAACTGAAAACACAATATTCTCCAGATCTGTTCACTTTACTTTGTATTACTTCATATAAACCTTCCTTGGTTTTTCTGAAATCTATCTACTTGTCATTTCTTATAGTGCAATATTATTTTGCTACATTCATATATCCCAACTTATTTAGCCACTCCCCAAATGATGGGCATCCCTTCAATTTCTAATTCTTTACCACCACAGAAAGAATTGCTATAAAAATTTTAGTACATGTTGATTGTTTTCCCTTTTTGATGAGCTGTTTGGTATACAAATCTAATAGTACTACTGCTAGATCTAAAGGTGTGTAGAATTTTTTTTCTTTTCCCTTAATAATTTTGTATTTTTCCAATTATATGTAAAACTAGTTTTCAACATGTATTTTGTAAGATTTTGAGTTCCGAATTATTTTTCTTTCCTTACCTCCCTCCTCATCATAGCAAGCAGTATGACATACAATGTACATTACATGTAAATTCATTTTAAATATATTTCCATATTAGTCATATTGTGGAAGAAAAATCAGAACAGGGAAAAACCACAAGTAAAAAAAGTGAAAATAGTATGTTTCAATCTGCATTCAGTCTCTTCTCTTTCTGGAAACAGAAGACATTTTCTTATTGGAATTGTCTTGGATCAGTGTCATTGTATTGTCTAGAAGATCTAAGTCTATCATGGTTGATCATCACATAATCAGCATCAGTAAATATAAATCTTTCCAGGCTTTTCTGAAATCAGCCTGTTCATCATTTCTTATAGAACAGATTCTATTTTTTCCAATATTCCATTACATTTCTATATTATAACTTATTCAACCATTCCCCAATTGATGGACATCTATTTAATTTCTAATTCCTTGACATTACAAAAGGAGCTGAGGTGTTACAAACATATTTGCACATGTGCAGCCTTTTCCCTCTTTTATGATTTCTTTGGGATATAGACCTGGTAATGATATTGATAGATCCAAGTGTATGCACAGTTTTATAGCTTCTTAGGCATAATTCCAAATTGTTCTTCAGAATAACTAGATCAGTTCACAGTTCCACCATCAATGCATGTGTCCCAATTTTACCACATCCCCTCCAATTTTATCATTATCTTTTCCTGTTATCTTTGCTAATCTGATATGTGTGAGGTGGTACCTCAGAGTTGTTTTAATTTTCATTTGGTCTAATCAGTAGTGATTTAAAGCATTTTTTGTTTGTTTCTCTTTTTTTGGTATGGCAATAGATTGCTTGAATTTTCTCAACTGAAAATTGTCTGTTCACATCCTTTTTTACTATTTATCATTTGGGGAATGACCATTCTTATAAATTTGACTCATTTCTCTACATATTTTAGAAAGAGGCCTTTATTAGAAACCCTGGCTGTAAAAATTGTTTCCCAGATTTCTGCTTCCCTTCTGATCTTGACTGCATTGGTTTTGTTTGTGCAAATCCTTTATAATTTAATATAATTAGAATTATCCATTTTGCATTTTATTATGTTCTCCTTTCTCCAGAGGAAGAAATAAATTTACATAATGTGTATATATAATAAAATAATATATAAACAAATATCTAATAGAAAAACTCTTTTGCTTTCTCGATTTGCTTATAGTATCATCCTTTATGTGTAAATCATGAAACCATTTTGACCTTTTCTTGGTTATAGGGTGCTAGATATTAGTCTATGCCTAGTTTCTATTGGTATGTAAAGTTTTATAGCCTTATGGGCATAATTCCATATTGCTTTCCAAAATGGTCGAATCAGTTTACACTCCACCATCAGTATATTAGTGTCCTGATATTCTCACATTCTCTCCAACATTTATCATTTTTTTCCTGTCACATTAGAAATTGACATTGTTATTTATTTGTTTTCATACTGATGTTATTAGAACAATTAAATTTTGACTTATTCCTTCAGTAACTGATATATTTAAAGGAGAAGCAATAGCATTGAGGGAAAAAAAAAAAAGATGTATTTTAGTAAAATGTCTGGACCTGACCAAATGCAGAAGAACATGTAAAGGTAGTAAAAGATCTTCTTTAAAGATAATTTAAAAAAGAGAAAAGACATTTTAAAAGGGGAAAAAAATTTTGGTATAGAAAATATAAGATCGTAGTGTAACATGTTTGGAGCTGGAGGCCATCAAGCCAAATTTCCTCATTTTACAAATAAGTAAACTGAAGCACAGAGCAGTTAAAATAAATTACTAGGGTCACATAGCTAGTTAATATCTGAGAAAGTAGTCACATTCAGTATACCAGTACATTATACTTTCTCAGTATCTCATTGGGTTGATTTTTGATTGATTTTTAGAATATTTGTTTTGGTAAAATAGATTCTTGAATGCTTTCTTTGCACAAAACATGAAACATTAACCATGAAAATTATTATAGAAGAATCAATGATAAATAAGCCTATGAAGGTAAATTTGTTCTGTGAATTGCTGGATATTTACATCAAAGTGAAATCTAATTCAGAGAGAGTGTTGTTCATCATTGTTACAGAAGATGCCTTTGCAGAGTCCAGAAAAGAGGCTTTCCCATTAATGGCAAGGTTCTCCAAATTTTCATAAGTAAAAATGATATGCTAATTGCATCAAGCTCTGAAACACCATGATGAAAACCTTTTCATCATGAAAAAGAAATAGATTTAATCATATGGATGAAAAATGTTGCCTATGGGATTATACACAGCTGACTAAGCAGCCTGTTTAATCCATCATTATATAATTTTGTATATGTTTACTGCAGGTAGTTGGTTATCAGGGCCCAGAATTGAATAGGGACGAGTAATTGGGAAATTCTTTGGTAGTTTTGATTATTATAAATTGATCACTCTGTGAGAGACCATTTTTCTAATACATGTGTTTTCCCAGTGAGGTGCCAAGTCTCTGCAAATCTTGGAGTATAATGAGTTTGGAAGTGCCCTAACTCAGTATGAACAACCCAGATGGCAATAGAAAGATGCAAGAAGGACATAAGCAGATTATATCATGTAATTAATGTTGATTTGTACACAAAAGATGGTATAAAAGACATTATTGAAGACACAAATGAATTGGAAAATAGAGGTAGGATGCTGATACAATGAGAATGAGAGACAATGCATAAGCAATCTGAGTGACACCTCTGAGATATTTAAAGAACCAGAAGAAGGCCTCAACACAAAGGGTGGCTCCTCTGTGATGAATTCTTGGAAAGACATAGAAAAATCACATATATAAAGTAGAGCCAAGCTGGCAGAATGTTAGGAAGAAGTATGGTGTGTTCCTTCCACAGACTTCTCCAAACCATCCTGGAACTGCACATACTGAACCCTGATACAGAAATCCAAAAGGTCACAGCAAGGCATTTGTTCAATACAGATGTCAGGTTGGCACAGGCCAACAGGGAGGTGTGTGGACACAGAAAAATCAGGCCAGAACCATGCTGTGAGCCTTCCATGATCCAGGGCAAGAGGGGATTCCTACCTATACTGGACAGCACAATACCCATAGCTGGACACTGTGATGGGAACAGGTTCAAACTGGCAGCTTTTTTGGTCACTACCTAGTTCCATGTCATAGACATATAGGGAAGACTGAGAATAAGGAATGGTTTTTCTAAATAAGAACACTTTGGGCTATGGATGGAGAAAAGAGGAATTTTAGAAGACAGCAACTCCAGGCTAAGAACAGATTTTCACTTTCAGCATTTAGCCTAGCCTGCAAAGGAATAACCAGAACAGGAAACCCATACCAAAGGGGTAGTCTATACTATGGTCACTCCTTTATTAAAGATTTCCAGCTGGCTGATAGGGACTGAGTCCAGTAGCAGATTATTATTGCTCAGACCCAAATCTAGGTCAGCAACTTAACAGAATAGGGTCATAGCTATCAAACTTTGCCTTAGATCAAACTGCTTCTCTATTATTATCAGTAATCATTTATTTCACCATTTCCAAAGTTTTAGGATTCTATAAAACATTCATATGTGCCACAATAGTCACATGATCAGGAGAACAAGAAATCTAAACTTTCAAATCGCCAAAAAGTAACTCTGACCTATATGAAAATCCATAAACTTTTATTTTTCTCTTTGAGATTTCCTAATATGAGTGAACTTCAAGGTCAAATAACTTCTGCTTCTAGGAAGTAGAGTGTAAGAAGAGATATCTTGTCTGAAGTCAGAAAATAGCTAGAAGAATGAAGAAACAAAAAAAGAACTCCACCATAATAAGGTATTATGGTGACAGAGATGTTGAAGACTCAAATGTCAGAAGAGAATGATTCCAAAACATCTATAAGCAGTGTCTCAGAAAAAAGCACAACTTGGGCTCAAACTCAGCTAGAATTTTTGGAAAAGATGAAACAATTTATTTTTTAGAAAGTGTAAAATATCTTTATAAATATAATAGGGAGGGGCAGCTAGGTGGTGCAGTGGATAGAGCACCAGCTCTGAAGTCAGGAGGACCTGAGTTCAAATCTGATCTCAGACACTTAACACTTCCTAGCTGTGTGACCCTGGGCAAGTCACTTAATCCCAATTGCCTCAGCAAAAAAGCAAAATAAACAAAATAAATGAATGAATATTATAGGGATGCTTGAGAAAAAAATTGGAAAAGAAATGAGAGCCAAAAAAGAAAGAATTGGGAAGGAAATCAATAGATTGTTTGGCACAACAGGTATAAAACTTTGTTCTAAGCACCAAACTTCTTTAAAAGTCAAATGGACCAAATAGAAGCCAGTGACTTTATTTTATTTTATTTTTTTATTAAATCTTTTTATTTGTATAACATATGTATGGGTAGTTCCTCAGCATTGATCTTTACAAAGCTTTCCGTTACAAATTTTACCCCCTCCCCTAGATGGCAGGAAGTCTGCTACATGTTAATAATGTTAAAATACTTAACAAATTGTGCAAGAAAAATCCTGTCTACAAGAAAAAAAAAAGAAAATCGGAGAAAGGAAACACAATGCAAGCAAACATCAATAGAGAGCATGAAAATGTTACGTTGTGGTCTATATTTCATATACCTCTCTCTGGGTGTATATGGTTTTCTTCACTGAACAATTGGAACTGGTTTGAGACAATTCTTTGTTGCAGAGAGCCATGTCCATCAGATTAGATCATCATGTAATATTGTTGTTGCCGTGTATAATGATCTCCTGGTTCTGCTCGTTTCACTCGGCATCAGTTCATGCAAGTCTCTCCAGGCCTCTCTGAAATCGTCCTGCTAGTCAAAACCAGTGACTTTGAGACAACAAAAACTATTAAAACAAAGTTGAAAGACTGGAAAAAAAAAATAATGAAACATGATTCAGGGCAAAAAAATTTTTTTTTAAATAATTGGACTATCTGACTGCATGACCTCCCCCAATAAGAGTCTACTAATCTTGTGATTGACAGATGTAAACACTTAAACTTGGGGAATAAGAATTTACTATTTGCCGCACCCTCCCCCCCAACAATTAGGAAGTAGTGTGGTAAAAACTAGTACAGACCAATATCTTAAACCATTTGCCAAGATAAGGTCAAAATGGATGTATGACTAAATATAAAAAGATATCAGTAAATTAGAAGAAAGTGGAACACACTATCTGTTGAATTTACAGATAGGAGAAGAATTTATGAATAGACAGGAGAGGGCAGTGGGAGATATAAAATGAATAATTTGATTATATTAAAGTAAAAAGACTTTGTATAAATAAGACTAATGTAGTCAAGATTAGAAGAAAAGTAGAAAATTCGGAGAGGAATTTTTTGTAAATAGTTTCTTGCATAAAGGTTTCATATCAAATACTTAAGAGAATTTTATCAAATTTATGAAAACATTCCAGTTGAGAAATGGTCAAAGGATATGAATAGGCAATTTTTGGATGAAGAAATCTAAATAATGCTCTAAATCATTATTGATTAGAGAAATTAAAACAACTTTGAAATATATTCATCAGTTGTCTAAAATGATACCAGGGGGAAATGGCAGATGCTGGAGAGGATATGGAAAAAATTGGGACACTAATAATGCTGTTAGTCTAGCTGTGAATTGATCCAACCATTTTGGAGAACAATCTGAAATTAGGCCCAAAGAGTTATAAAACTATATTCTTTGACCCAGCAATACCACTGTTAAGTTTGTTTCTCAAAGTGATTAGAAAAAAAGGAGAACTAAGTGTTCTAAAATATTTATAGCAACTCTCTTTGTGGTGGCAAAAAACTGGAAATTTAGGGGGAGATGCCCATCATTTGGGGAATGACTAAACAAGTTGTGTTATATGATTGTCATGGAATACTGCTGTATGGTAAGAAATGGTAAGCTCAGTTATCTTGGACAAATATGGAAAGATTTACATGAAATAATGAAGAATGAAATGAACAGAACCAAGAGAACTTTGTATGCAATAACAACAAAATTGTTCAAAGAATAATTGTGAGTGACTAAGATAACTGGAGTATTATGCATATTCAAATCAACTACAAAAAAATCCTATAAAGATACTTACTATCTATTGTGAAAAAAGAACTGATAAATAGAAGTATTTGTAGTATGATTTAACATATATAGATATATTTTTATCATATCTATATCTGTATTAAATGGTGGTCTTATGCAGATTGGGGATGGAAGGAGGGAGCTGGTTCAGGACTTAAAATGTAACCAAAAAAAAGAAAAGAAAGCAGATATAAAGGAGCCACAATTAGGATCACACCTGATTTAGCAGCTTGAAACATGATATTCCAGAGGGCAAAAGATAAGTGGGTTATAACTAAAAACAGCTTAACTAACAAAACTGGTACAGTGTATGGGGGAAAATGGGCTTTTTTTCCCAACAAAATATCAGACCGATGGAGAAAATTTGATTTAAACATAGGAATAAAGAGAAATATAAAAAAATGGACATGAATGAACAATGATAAAAGATTAAATAAACTATTTACATTTAAATATGGGGAGATAATTCAAATGTTATTTCTGAACCCTATCATCAAGTCATAGAAGTAGTCCAATTAGACAAGGCATATCTTATGTCTTGATGATCTAAAGAGAAAAATGGAAAGAGGGTAAGGAAGAGATTAAGGAGTATTAGGCAAAGTTATTTTACATAATGAATGTACACAGACAGATATCTAAACACATTAGGGGGAAATGGGAGGTAGTTGCTGGCACTTGAAACTCACTCCTGAATTGATCAAAAGAAGGAAGTGTACACACTCATCACACATACACAAAAATACATTAGGTACAAAAATACATTTTACTCTGCAGAGAAATAGGAAAAAGCAGAAAGGAGGAAAGGAAATTAGAGGGGAAAGGAGATTGAGAGGGATTAGTCCTAAATAAAGCAAACTCTCAAGATACACAAAAACATTTATAGGTGGTCTTGAAATGGTATCTGAGGGGATGTCCATAAATTGGAGAATGGATGAATAAGTAATGACATATAAATGTGATGGAATACTATTGTGTGGAACTCTTATCAACATTAGGTCTTTGTATCCCAGAGACCTAATGGTAAAACATGCTACCCATTTTCCACTGGAGAGATGAAGAATTCAAATGGGATAAATATGTTTTGGACATAGTCAATGTGGGAATTTGCTTTGATTGACTATACATGTTTGTAATAGGTTTTGTTTTTCTTGTATTTTCATTGGATGCTGGGGTTCAGGACAGTAAAAGACAGATTATGGATGATTAAAGCAAAATAGTAAAAAACAAAACTTACAGATGATGTGAAGGTATGGAAGGGAGTGGCTATACCAAAGAAACCTCAACTCTGTTAGTTATCCAAGTAGGATTCTCTACCTCCAAAATTAATCAGCTTAGACGCATCATCTATCAAGTATATTGGGTTGTGAAATAATTTATGTTTAAATAACACTTTGAATTTTACAAAGTACACATTTACATCTTTATATTGGCATACAATGTAATAAAAAAAAGTTATATTTGGAGCCAGAGAACCTGGGTTTTCATCTTAGCTTTGCTGTTTTGGGTTTTGCACAAATTGTTTAACATCACTTTGCCTGTTTCCTTGAAGTCCTTGTGAGCTGTGAATTTATAATCCTAAAATGAGGAAACTGACACTTAGAACCATTAAATGATATATATGCTGTAGATCATACAGCTGGTATCGGAGTTGAGATTTAATTCCTCAAATTCTTTAATTAGTACTCTATTATATTGTTTATACTGATGATTTTATTTATAAATGATAGAGATTGCCTTTATTCCTTTATTTCTTTGAAATAAATTCTTTTTTTTTGCTGAGGCAATTGGGGTTAACTGACTTGCCCAGGGTCACCCAGCTAGGAAGTGTTAAGTGTCTGATATCACATTTGAACTCAGGTCCTCCTGACTTCAGGGCTGGTGCTCTCTCCACTGTGCCATCTAGCTGCCCCTTGAAATAAATTCTTAATCTCAGGAGGAGAAAATAGGATGTTTTCATAACCTTTTGAATTTATGTAACTTCTGGTCAGCTAAACAGGCCTTTTCTTTAAAATAGACTTCTAAGCTTTTAAATTTTATCTTATCTGATAGCTCCTCTCCCTTTTTTTGCTGTATCTTCTTTCAGATCATGCCCTCTAACTGTAGGTGTATCTCTAGATGTGATCTCATTTCCTGTGAATTTATCATCTGTAAACTGATGATTCTCAGTTCTACTGGTGCTGCTCCAAATGTTTCCAGTCTTGCATCTCTAACTACCTTTCAGACATTTAAAAATTTTTTTCAATAGTGTTTTATTTTTCAAATACATGTAAAGATAGTTTTGTAAGACTGTGTTCCAGATTTTTCTACCTTTCTCTTACCTCCCCTCTTCTCTGTGACAGCAAATAATCTGATATAATTTAAAAATATGCAATTCAGATATCTCTTAACTTAATGTACAGTAGACATCTTAAACGGAACTCATTATCTTTCTCCCTAAACTTTTTCTGCCTCCTTCTAACTTCCCTATTACTTAATAGCAAATAATATGCAAAGACAATTTTCAGCATTCACCTTTGTTTCAAAACCTTGTGTTCCATATTTTTCTCCCTCTTTTCCTACTCTTTCCCCTCCCCTAGATAGCAAACAATCCAATATAGGTTAAACAAGTGCAATTTTTCTAAACACATTTCCACATTTATAATAATGCACAAGAAAAATCAGATCAAAAAGGGAAAAAAAATGAGAGAAAAAAAGTAAGCAAGCAAACAGCAAAAAAAAAAAAAAAAAAAAAAAAAAGGTGAAAATACTGTGTTGTGAACCACAGTCAGTCCTGGGATCATAGTCTTCTCTCGGTGCACATAGCTCTCTCCATCACAAATTTATTCTTTCCTGTTACTTTAGAGGAAAAAAACATCCTTCTGCTCCCTTGGGCTCACAATCTAAGAGTCATCTGGATTCCTCACTTTCTCTTATCCCCCACTTCCAATATTCATCTGGTGCCAAGGACGATAAATTTCATTTTTGCAACATCTCTTGAATAAGCTCCTTCCTCTCCTCTGACATTGCCAGTACTCTGGTGAAGGCCCTTATCACTTCACGCCTGGATTATTTAAATAGTATGCGGATGAGTCTGCCTGCTTCAAGTCTCTCCCCACTCCAATACATCCAGCCACTAAAGCAATTTTTCTTAAGTGAAGTTAACCTCCACCTGTCGGGGTTCCTTTCCTGCCCTGCTCCCTCCACCCAGTTCTAGTAGCTTCCTAGCCCCTTTAGGATTAAATCCAAAATATTCTGGCCTTCAAAACCCTTCTAGCCCATTCTTATAGAATGATAGGAGTATGCCTTCTTACACCTTACTCCTGGAAATGTACTTTTTTGATCTAGTGACTCTGGCCTCCTGACTTGAAGAATAAGATACTTTCTCTCTCAGTTCTGGGCATTTTCCCTGGCTGTCCTCTTATGTCTAGAGTGCTCTTCCTCTTTGACTCTGACTACTGACCTTTTTAACTTCCTTGAAGTCCCAACTAAAATCTCATCTTTTCCTGGAAGCTTTCCCTAGGTTCTTTTAATTTCTAGGATCTGCCTTCTGTCAATTATTTCCTATTTATCTTGCATATGGTTCTCTCTGTGTGTGTACATCATATATGTAAGTTTTGTGTATGTATAGTAATAATTATATAATTTTTTTTACATGTTTTCTGCCCCATTAGACAGAATGGTACTTACATTTTTTGCCTCTTTTTGTATACCATAGCAGATTGCCTGCCACATAGTAGGCATTTAGTAAATATTTAATGATCGGTTGGTGTTACATAAGCATGCCATATTGATATATGCATCAGAGGTTCAGAGAATGCAAAATTTAAGGAACAAATTGGGGATTTCTAGTTGGGGAATATTACATTTATCTTAAATATACTTTTTGTTACAAAACTTTTAAAACTTAAGAATTAGCCCTGGAGAACCAACTAAAAAAACCTACTAGAAACAATCTACAGCTTTAGCAAAGTTGCAGGATACAAAATAAATCCACCTAAATCATCAGTATTGTCATATATTATCAACAAAGTCCAGCAGCAAGAGATATAAAGAGAAATTCCATTTAAAATAGCTGCCAAAGGGAAAGTCAGGAACTATATGAGCAAAACTACAAAACACTTTCCATACAAATAGTCAGATCTAAACAATTGGAAAAATATCAAGTGCTCTTGGACAGGTCAATCAAATATAATAAAAATGACAATACTACCTTAATTTACTTATTTAGTGCTATACCAATTATCTTACAGATCTGGAAAAAATAATAATTCATCTGGAAGAACCTTTTGGTCAAGAATTTCAAGGGAATTAATGAAAAAAAATGCAAAAGAAAGTGGCCTAGCTGTATTGGATCTAAAACTATATTATAAAGCAGTGGTCATCAAAACCATTTGGTATTGGCTAAGAAATAGAGTAGTCGATCAGTGGAATAGGTTAGGTTCACAATGACTACAATAACTTAGTGTTTGACAAACCCAAAGACCCCAGCTTTTGGGATAAGAATTGCTGGGAAAATTGGAAACTAGTATGGCAGAAACTAGACACTGACCCACATTTAACACCATATACCAAAATAAGGTCAAAATGGGTTCATGATCTAGACATAAAGAATGATATTATAAATAAATTAGAAGAACATAGGATAGTTTATTTCTCAGATCTGTGGAGGAAGAAATTTATGACCAAAGAACAACAGGAGTTCATTATTGATCACAAAATAGACAATTTTGATTATATTAAGTTAAAAGTTTTTGTGCAAACAAAAGTAAGACAGACAAGATTGGAAGGGAAGCAATAAACTGGGAAAACATTTTTACATTCAAGGGTTCTGATAAATGCCTCATTCTAAAATATATAAAGAATTGACAAATTTATAAGAATTCAAGCCATTCCCCAGATGATAAATGGTCAAAGGATATGAACACAATTTTCAGCTGAAGAAATCAAAACCATTTTTAGTCATGTGATAAGGTGCTGTAAATCATTGATCAGAGAAATGCAAATTAAGACAACTCTAAGATACAACTACACACCTTTCAGATTGGCTAATATGACAGGAAATGACAATGACAAATGTTGGAGGAAATGTGGGAAAACTGGGACACTAATACATTGTTGGTGGAACTGTGAATGGATCCAACCATTCTGGAGAACAGTTTGGAACTATGCCCAAAGGATTATCAAACTGTGCCTACCCTTTGATCCAGCAGTGTTTCTATTGGGCTAATATCCCAAAGAGAAGAAGGGAAAGGGAGCCACATAAGCAAAAATGCTTGTGGCAGCCCTTTTTGTAGTGACAAGAAACTGGAAACTGAATGTAGATGCCCATCAATTGGAGAATGGCTGAATAAATTGTGGTATATGAATGTTATGAAATATTATTGTTCTGTAAGAAATGACCAACAAGATGATTTCAGAGAGTCTTGGAGAGAGACCTACGTGAACTGATGCTGAGTGAAATAAGCAGAACCAGGAGATCATTATACATGAAAACAATAAGATTATATGATGATCAATTCCAATGGACATGGCTCTCTTCATCAATGAGATGAATCAGACCAGTTCCAATGATCTTGTGATAAAGAGAGCTATCTGCACCCAGAAAGAGGACTCTGGGAACTGAGCGTAGAGCACAACATAGTATTTTCACTCTTTTTGTTGTTGTTTACTTGCATTTTTTTTTCTGGTTTGATTTGATTTTTCTTGTGCAGCAAGATAATTGTATAAACATGTATGCATATATTGGATTTAACATATTTCTGCCATGCTTAACATACATTGAATTACTTGCTATCTAGGGGATAGAGGGAGTGAGGGAAAGGGGGGAAAATTGGAAGACAAAGTTTTGCAAGGGTTAATGTTGAAAAATTATCCATGCATATGTTTTGAATAATAAAAAGCTTTAATAAAGAAAAAAAATTAAGAATTGGGTCCCTGGGATAACCAATGATTAGATTCTTTTTTGTTTGAATTTTAGGCATCCTGTGGTCAGAAGCAATTTTCCTTGAGGCAAGACCTCAGAGGAAGACCAAGAGTGTAGATGCCCTGAAGAAGTGTGAACATGACCCCCATGTCCTGTTAGCTGTGGCTAAGTGAGTTCTTTAATATGTTCAGTATGCTATGTGGCTGTATTAAGTGAGGATAGATTTCAGGAATAGGGAGATGATAATCTTATTGTGGTGAGAATATATCTGAAGTATTATGCTCAGTTCTTTTCATTATATTTTAGAAAGGATATTGATGGAGCTCAGTAAAACATCCTAAAGATGATAATTAGATTTTTGAAAGGCTTCAAACTTATGCCATTATAAGATAGGAAGGAAGAACTAGGATTATTTAGCCTAATAACAGAGCTAACATTATAAGTGGTGTTGTCTCAGCACCCCAATTTACTAATTCCTTTTTCTTTTTTTCTTTTTTACAACTCTTGAAGTTATATAGTTGGGTGATGCATAAGGTTTTTCAGGTACAGAACAGGAGATGAAGACCCATTAGGAACTTTAGTCCCAAAGGTTTCATAATATGTGATGAATTTCTTGGCATTATTCAATAGTACTGGTATTATTCCAAGAAATTTCTATTTTTAATGCAGCATAAGTTTCAGATTTATTCCATTGGAAGGTAAGTAGGAGGACCTTAGGTGATTTAGCTGAAGAAGAAAGGGCTAATGGGAGGGAAAAGGGACATGATAACTGTCTTTAATTATTTCAAGGCTGACATGTGGAAGAGGGATTAGATTTGTTTTGCTTGGCCCTACTGTAGAAAATGAGGTAGAAGTTGGAAAGAGGTAAATATAGGCTTGATGTCAGGGGGAAACAGTAAAAACTATCCCAAAATGGAATGACTTAGGAGATATCTCTCATTGGATATCTCCTCAGTGGGTATCCCCTCATTGGAGGTTTTTAAGCACCTTTGTACTGGATGACTCCTTGTCAGATGTGTTTATAATAGGGATTGGGGTGGTGGTGGTGATGGGGATATGATTAAATGATTAATGAGGTCTCTTCCAACTCTTGATATTTTTAAGATTGTAGATTATTAAAGTCTGCTGAAATAGATGTATGCTTCATTGTGAGACTTTATTTTTGATATATAATTCTTCATCTAATCAGATAATGATTCTTGTTAATTATTCCTGAACAATTACAGGCATTTAGTTGCACCTGTGGAAGAAAATGCTTGTTCCTCTTTAAGTTACTCTCTGGGTGAGAGTATTTTCTCTTTTATCCTTAGCCTTCACATTCCTTGCAATGAGGCCACAATAAAGATGATTTAGAGCCGCTATAACCTTTGTGACTTAGGGTTTTTAAATTTTTTTTTTTTTTTAATAAACAGGGTCTTTGTAGTTACCTTTCTTGGAATGTGTTTTCTGAGTAGGTCTTTTCTTATGTAGTAGGGAAGCTGTACTTTCTCTTTGGGGGTTAGGCCAATTTTTCCTTGACTAAAGCTTATTAGGCCACTTGGAAGCACAGCTCTGGTTGTCTAGTAGTTTATGAATGAAATCTTCCTCTTGCATGTTCCTTTATTGCCTTTAGTTTCTCTTTCTTTAGAGAGTCAGATGGTTACCTTGTCCTACTCCACTTTTCCTTTTAGTAGTATAGCTTCTGTTATTTTGCCTATTTTATTTTCTAAGCTGTAGATGTAGTTAAAATATACAGAAAGCTTCTTTATAAGACTTTGCCTAAAAACTTTTTGAGTAATTAGCAAATCTTCAGCAGAGATAAACTTGTTTCCATTAGGTTGATGGCCTGTACTCTTCCAGGGAGATAGTCATTTGTCATAAACTTGTCCCTGGTCTGCCATTTACTTGATATGTTATTTGAAATAACTGAAGAAGCATAGACTGTTGTTGAAATTAGGCTTAATGAAAATTCCCCTTTCTCTATTCCTTCCTCTTAGTGTATTTAAAAACTCGTCAAATCCTCTTTATTTGAACTTAAGTCTTCTTTGGTAAAAATTTGCCCCCTGAATCCCTATGGCCCTCACAGTGACTTTCTAATAGCTTCTATTCCAGAGCATGACTGGCTTTGGTTTGCTGTTAACAGAGCCAACTAATCTGTTGCTTATTTTTCTCTTCAGTGCCAAAAACATTTAATAGATGAGGAGTGGAAATTAGTGTCCCAGCTCTTTCACAATCTCTTCCAAACCGAAGCAGATGAGGCTCCACAGCTCTACTGGCTTCAGCACTATGGGCTGCCAGAGGACTGACAGATAATGGGACTAGTTCAGTTTAGTTAGCAAAGGAGAAGACTTTTTCTAGACTCTTTTGGTCTAATTTGTACCTCTTTAGGTATACAACTAAATCCAACACATGTGCTTCTGCCGCCTCTAATAACTTTCATATATGACATTCTGATAGGGATAACTATAATAACCTTGTAAAAGGCTTTGGTTAAAGTAAATAAGTTACTCCTAGCTGTTCCCATGCTGGTGTTTTTCGTCTCTGTTATCAGGGTTCATGCTCTTTAAATCACAGTTTATCTAACACTAAGCAATTAACATAACCATAAGGCTTAAAAAACAATCATGTTATCAGGTCATAAAATTATGACATTTAGTAACTTGTACCAGCCAAAACAGTCACCTTATTCATAAGAAATTGACTGGTATAATTGAGCCGTGTTTGATGTGCAGAAACCAAGCCCATAAAATATTTGCACAATGGTAGCTGTAGTCAGAGAGGGAAAATTAAATTAGACCTGCCCTGAACATGGATATAACTGTTGTGGTCCTCCTTCTGACTTGGGGTAGTGGCTTTAAATTTCCCACTGAATTTTCTTTGATGTGGTGTCCCTTTGAACCTGTGTCTAATAAGACTGTGGTGCAGGCTGATCCTGATTTGTTTCTGGTTATAACTGAATTTTTGATTTTTATTAAACATCATTCAAACCTCTCTGTTTTGCCTTGGCACCCCAGTTTACCAGATACTTTCTTTTTTTCTTTTTTCTGTTAAAGTTTGTTTTTTAATAATACTTGCAGTTACATAGTTGAGTGACAAATAGGATTTTGCAAGTACAGAATAGGAGATAAAGACCCTTTGGGAACTTTAATCCCAAAGATTTCATAAATGTGTCGTGTTTGTTGGCATTAATGGACAGCCTCAGTTTTTTTTTTCAATGAAATTTCTTTTTTTTTTTTTTTATTTTAAATTTTTATTTTATTTGCATAACATATGTGTAGGTAATTCTTCAACAATAACCCTTACATAGCTTTCCGTTACAAATTTTCCCCCCAACTCCCCACCCCTCCCCTAGATGGCAGGATATCCACTACATGTTAATTATGTTAAAATATTGGCAAATCGAATATATGTATACATATTTCCAAACTTATCATTGGTGTGCAAGAAAAATCTTATCTACACAAATGATATATCAGATAAAGGAAACACAATGTAAGCAAACATCAATCAAGGAGTATGAGAATGTTATGTTGTGGTCCACATTTCGCATCCCTCTCTCTGGGTGTATATGGCTTTCTTCAGTGAACAATTGGAGGTGGTTTGAAACATATCATTCAATGAAATTTCTATCTTTAATGGGGTGAAGGCTTATAGTCCTTAATTGAAATCAATTTCTACAAAAACTCTTTTTTTATCCCTTCCTTGGTAATACCATGAATTTCATGCAGTTATGAGTATTTATTTTTGTGTTTTGTTGTCTGATTGTGGGAAAATGACCATTTATTAGGATTTGAAAATCTGGCCCTTGTATTTTGAAAAATGGTTTGTTTAGACACAAAGAATAACTTTCTAAAAATTATGATTGTTATTCTGGAGAGATTATAGATTCTCCTCTTTAAAATAAAGCTAGCTTTTTTCCTGACTCAGAGCTTTTAGTACTTTCCTGCTTGGAGCACATGACCCTATTGGTCCTATACAATTTTGTTGTCACCATATGACCGTGTGCTGGAAATGATGTCCAGCTCACTCTTATTTATTTCTTTTCTCTGCCATAGACTGTTCTGGAGTGAAAGGAAGATCACCAAGGCCAGGGAGTGGTTCCACAGAACAGTAAAGATTGATTCAGACCTGGGGGATGCCTGGGCTTTCTTCTACAAATTTGAATTACAACATGGTACAGAGGTAAGGAAGCTTTTTTAATAACAGTTCCTGGATTGCTATTCTGCAGTCCCTCCCTTATCTTCCTATTTTATTTCTCTGGTTTGAGATTGTATAAGAGTAGGGGAAGGGCACTGGAGTTGGGAGACCTGGCTTAAGGTCCTGGTTTTGCTTTCTGACTTTAGGTAAATCATTTCATTTCTCTGAACCTTAGATTTCTTCTCTGTAAAATGGAAAAATCTAAAGAATCCTTGAGAGTTCTATCTCTTTAACATTCTGTGATTTGGGATGTATTGTTAATACTGCTTGAATTTACCCAGGGCTGGGATTCTGAGCAACCTTTCCTTCAGTAATATGGGCTCCTTCTTTGTCCTGATTCTTAGAGGCAATGGTAACAATTTTGCATTCTAATGTGGCACTATCTAACCAAGTATACGTTTTCTTTGACCTAAGCTCTTCATTTGCTTTTTGAGAAGAATGAGTGAAGCTGCTTAGCAGTAGCTTGGTCACTTAGAGGAGTTGTATAGTTGAGACATATTACAGTATGTTGATGGAGTTCTTGGCATGTGTTACTTCATTTTGGCCTATATCATTTGAATTCCTTTCTGCTGTGACTCTAACTTGGGAAAGATAAGCAAGCTACACTGGATATTTTTTCAGGACAGCAAATTGTACATTACCATCATTACAAGAATAATTGGGGGAAAAAATCGATTTCCTTGAACCTCAAGTAGCTGAGTATAATAAACTCTTTTAGCTAATGGTGCTAAGATTTCAGCTTAGCTTTTCTCTTTCTGTTTAAATACCCTTCTAAAATCTGTCTTGGGAGGGGGTCCAAGATGCTGAGCTAGTCTCTTTATAGAGATGAATCTCCAAGAAGGGGATGGTGTAGGAAGAGGAAACAAACACTTATTAAGCACCTACTATATGCCAAGAACTGTGCTGGGTGCTTTATAGATACTATCTATAGGTGATATTATTATTCCCATTTTACAATTAAGGAAACTGAAAGACAGTTTAAGTTATTTGTCTAGAATCGCACAGCTAATAGGTGTGGCAGAATTTAAACTTGTCTTCCTCATTCCAGGCCCAGTATCCTATCCCACTTTGTCACTTTTGGGAAGAGGTTAATATCCCTCCCCAAAAGAAATCATCTCAGGTACATTTTTGTGCTTGGGACAGAAGAGCCAGTCAGTGCAGTGGAACCCAGGTTGTGTTAAGCATAATAAGTGTTAAGAAATCCCTGGGAGAGTAGATTATATTTTCCTCTAATCCATCTACCACTTGTCCATTGGACTATGTGCACCATGTTGAAGAAAATGTTTGATTCAGGAATAAACAGTAAAGTCAACTCTGTTATCCACACATTGATTATCCCTTTATCTGTGGTGAATTTTTAATTTCAAATGGCTTCTTTCCATCTAACATTTGCTTGGGTTGAATATACACATGCTCAGGTGACTTGAATTTAGGGAAATTAGACTTCTGATTCAATCTGAGCTATACATAGATAAATAAATTGGCCAGACTTCTAGATGCATTCCTTTCACTCCCTCTCTCCCCCAAATAACAAATGAAACACCATATGGTAGTTATGTATTCCAAAGCTGACTGTAAAGGAACTTAGAGTTATTTGCTTTTTTTGGTATTATTTTTGTTTCAGTTGTCCATCATAGTGGATGGTGGAGAATTGACCATATGTTAATTGTCAGACTGAAAAAAAATAGGACTAAACTAAAGCATATCACTTTACTCTGTCACTAATTAACATTTAACCCTCGTTTTTGTTGGAACTTCATTGTCCCTTAATTATTTAACACAACCTTTATGAAATGAAATTTTGTCTTATGCTTTGGCTTGTGCGGGAGTTTGGAATAGAGTAAATATATGGGGACTTTGGAGCTGATACTCTCCAGATGAAAGTAGATAGTCATCTGCTTAACGTGTTGTTTTTGGTTCCTCTTCTAGGAGCAGCAGGAAGAGGTCAAGAAGCGCTGTGAGAATGCAGAGCCCCGCCATGGGGAGCTGTGGTGTGAAGTGTCCAAGGACATTGAGAATTGGCAGAAAAAGATTGGGGAGATCCTTGTGCTTGTAGCAGCCAAGATTAAAAACACCTTCTAGCTGATGCTCCATCCATTCCTGTCACTGTCCCTGGAGAAAGTAGCATTGTCTTGCTATCCAAGATCCAGAAGGAGGGAGGTAAAGGAAGGTCTCCCAGTAGCTGTGCTGCAAGATGCTTTCCAAATGAACTGTGTATACTATGAGGAATGGTCTTTGAGACATTAGAATTTTTGAGTGCTGATGTGCTGGGCAAGCAATCTCTTTAAATGGGTTAACTTGCTCTTTAAATTTAATTAAATCTTTTTTTTTTTTAAATCTATGTGTCAGGTTTAGTAATTATCATTTGTTATTGGATTATTCTTTACTGCCCCATTCTATTTCCTTTTCCATTTTTGAGTTTGTTCAGCCCTGAGTTTTCTCCATCGAAGATTGTCATAGGCAACTCAAGTTCATAGTAGGTATATACTGAGAAGCTGTTACTCCTCAAGACTGTGGAAAACTCTGGGGAAAAAACAAACATTGTTGCTATGTCATTTCAATCTCTAAATTATGTTTTGGAGAAAATGGGGTTGGCCATCTTTGCTTTCTTGTATTCCTTACTTAGAGTTTAATTCACTGTACAGAGTGTGTGTGTGTGTGTGTGTGTGTGTGTGTGTGTGTGTGTGTGTGTGTGAGAGAGAGAGAGAGAGAGAGAGAGAGAGAGAGAGAGAGGATGTATAGTTATTATATTCAAATATAATGCAAAATTTGAAGTTTTAAAGTATGTTGCTTCAAAGAGCTTAATAAAAAGCATTTAGGTGTTCAGTGAATTGTGTACATGGGTTCCCCCCAGGGATCATATAAGGATGTAAGTTTCTAGCCACAGTTCAAGCTAACAGTTCCCTGGACCATGAGCTGTTGCAGAGCTGAATATGTAGAGTTTCCAGCTCAAAGAACCACCCTCACTAGGAGAATTGCTAATTGCTAATCATACATTTTCCTGAGAAATAAAAATTCCTTTCTGGGGAAACTTGTTATTGGCATGTGAGGAAGGTATTTTGCCTGAGGTGGGTTTTTTTTGTTTTTTTTTTTTTTTTGCTTTTTGCTGAGGCAGTTGGGGTTAAGTGACTTGCCCAGGGTCACACAGCTAGGGAATGTTAAGTGTCTGAGACCACATTTGAACTCAGGTCTTCCTGACTTCAGGGCTGGTGCTCTATCCACTGCCCCACCTAGCTTCGGTGTTATTTTCTAAAAGCCTCATTAGTAAAACCTGAGGGATGTGATAACAAATAATGGCTGACTGGTACCCCAACCTTTTTAACTCCACAAAAAAACCAAAATTCTTAACTGCACTGTTTTCCATGGAAAAGTAATCTACTTATTTCTTCAAAGATGAGTTGAATGTTTGTAAGGATCATTTTTCAACATTTATTAAACCTTTAGTATATGAAGCACTGCACTTGACATTGAAACCCATTATCCTTATCTATATGTACCATCTCATATATGGAAATCTAAAAGAGTTTAAATAGCTTTTTACCAGTCTACATTTGTTGCCTTTGAGGAGCTAGGAAGAAAAATACATTTTTATAAAAAATAATTTGTGATCAAAGGTAATTAGTCCTTGTTAATTATGTAAATAAAAACAACCATGAGGTTGATGTTTTTCATTTCAATTTATAGAGAGAACATAGGAGTAAGAATTAGACTATCTCTTGGATAATCTTAAGCGTTTTGAAATTCTTTATTTCTTTCTAATGTTGAGATGATTTAAATCCATGATGCTTTAATATGTAGGGAGTGGTAGTATATACTTCCAGGTTTCATTTATGTTTTCATTTCATTTAGAAATATCCCTTCCTCTCTGGAGACCCTGTGCACACACAGCTTCAAGTGTACATTAAGTGATTATAGAGATAAATTTGCAGAAACAAAGAAATCTGTAGTTGAAAGGAAGGCCGCCTGTTTCCTCAGGCGGTGACCCACAGCAGGGTACTTGGTGAGAAAATTATTCAGAACTGTTCCCCACTGCCCATGGTTCATTTAGGATGTGTCCTGTGTGTCCCCCTCTTTTCACTCCCCAAATTATATTTGAATTTCCTCTTTGGTATTTAGTGCTGTTTTCATAAAAAATATTGAGACAGTTAAGTTTAATTGATTTCTTGCTATTGACTTGAAATTACCAGCATTTCTAGAAACAATGGAAAACTGAACTTCTAACTTCAAATATCAGCTCCAAAAATAAAGGCAAGTTCAATTTTACAGGCTCTTTTCTGCTGTACTCTTGGTTTAGATTGTTCTGTCATCTCTCTGCTACCATCCATCTAGCCTGCTCTAGATTCTGTTCACTCTCATACTTAAAAACTCTGTCCTGAAACAGTGACCTGAAGGAAAGGATGGAATACCATAGGTGACTCAAGGAAAGAAAGAAGATAGTAATAGCTGAGATGTTTCTTCTCTGGCAGACTATACTCTAGCTGAGATGTACAAAACTTCCTGCGGAGTACATATCTTTGAATCTGAAATCTAGTGTTTGCAATTGCTCATACAATTCACAGCTAGTAGGATTTCTTTTCCAATTCCATTGTAATTCCTTGAAAGTGAATAATCCATAGAAATGGGAGAAAGAAGAATCCTGTGCTGCTTTGAAATTGGAGCTCTGGTATGCTGTTCGATGAAGTCATTTTGTCTCTGCTTCGTTATCCTTTATAGATTCAGAGATTCCTAGAAAATTAGATCAAGAAAGAAACTTTTAAGATTTTCTCTTAGTCAACTCATTTTATAGAATCACATAGAATAGACTGGGAACTCTTTGTTTCCAGTTGGAGCCAATTTCAGCTCCAGATTTACATGGCTGTCCTTTGTTTACCACCCACTTGATTTAAAGGGTTTTGTGCATGAGAAAGAGGTGGGAGGGGCATGGGAAGCTTCTTTAGTTGACTATTTGGAAAAGAAGAGTTGTTTGAGGTGGAATAAGCCTTTTTCCTTTTCTCTGAAGAGCCACTGAATTATGAAAGATATGTTTCAGAAATAAAGGGGGGGGAAACTGTTTTGTGAAATATTAGCTATCTCTGCACACTCCAGGACAGGCCTTTCTGCTGTAATCCAGAGAAATGAAGTCACTGTGATGAGCAAGCCAAGAGACCTGTTCCATACCCCCATTTATTCAGATAGGGGCTTTGAGTTTGGAGGAGTGGGTGGCTGCCAAAATTAGGTGCAGCCCAGCCTTTGGTCTGGAATCCTGGATTCTGTGGAGAAAGTAAAGTGCTCCCTGCTTTGGCAACAAACTTCTCCCACAGTGGTCTTTGGAAGTCCCCGTATCAGAGAGCTGGGTCAGTGCTGCTAGGACATGACAGGACTGGATGGTGTCAGGTCACATTCACGTTATCTGGCATTAGTTGCTTAGAGAAGCTGACAAATTCTCGCTTTGTTTTACTTTCTTGTAATAAGCAGAAAATAAGTCTTTTGAAAGAAAGCTTTTACATTGAGTTATAGGGGGGGGATGAAATGCATGAAATCCCAATCTTTCTTAATAGATAAGAAACAGCCATTTACAGAACCCTAATGCAGCAGCAGCAACATCAGGATAACAGGAATATAACCCTTAGGATTTTTCTGGGCAATGTTGGGACTGGATAACACTCCAAGCAGACAGAGGGCCACAGGATATAGGCCTCTGGTTTCACTGCCTTGGAAGCCCTCAGCAAATCAAGTTGTGGGTCTCATCAGTAAGGGAAGAAAACATCTTAATTTGGGGCTTCTCCAGCCGGGAAGTTTGGTGCAGGTCTCATTCCACTGAGCCCTGTCTCTATTCCTCTTCTGAGAACAATCCCGAGAGGATTCCTCATCCTCCTGGAATGGTGATTACTAGCATAGAATGTGCTTTTCTCTTGTGGTGGCGACAGGTATGCGACATCTGGCCCAGGGAAACTTAACTTTGGATTTCAGCTTCACTATTTCACAGCTCTGACCTTCTAGATTCTTAAGGTTATTTGTTCTTGCTTAGTGAGGGGCGCTGCGGAGACGGCAAAAGCCTCACGAAATTGGCCTCTGCTGGGTTGAGCTCCTGCTTGTGCGGTTAAGTTCTTTCTGCTTCCAGCCAGACCAGACTAAAGACCGCTTGAGCTCTTTCCTACCTTTGCTGACCTCACACCGACCGGTCAGACCAACATGTCGATCCTGTAATGTGTCTTTTTTACTTTTGGCTGATAACAGTTTAATCAAGAACCAACGGAAGGCCCTCCGGAGGGGATCTTGGCCGAAGGAGGCGGCGCAGAAGGCTGGTTAATTGATCATCTGCCTGAAAGACTTGATGAGACAGGATATGAAGAGGCGGAGAGGGGAGGATTGGCAGTTCCGAAGTGCTCCCCTTTCCTTCCCTCCCCTTCCCTCCCCCTTTCACACTCCCTCCCTCTTGCTCCCCTATCGCCTGGTGGAGCCAACTTCAAATGCAGAGCCTTGGGCACTTTTAGGGAGTCTGGCAGTCATCGGCCCAGGGGGGAACGACTGAGCTGCGGTACCACAGCTTGAAGGGGAGGCTGGGACAGGGGACCCCCTGCTGAGTACAGTCCAGCAGGGACCATGCCTCGAGGCTTCTCTGCCTGAGTTGGGGACCCTGAGGGGAACCTGGCTCCCAGAGAGCCCAATGGTGAGCGGGGACCCGATCTGAGGTTTGGAGGGGTGGTGAGAGCCCTGGAATGAGTCTTGAAGGAAGGGGGCAGGGTGGAGGTTGGGGAATCAGGCTAATAGGTCTGGGTAGGAAGAGGAAAGAAACCTTGACTTTTTTGGTGGAGGGGGGTGCCTGGAAAAAAGTTCCCTAGCTACTTTGGGGCACTGGAATGCAGTCTGGAGAAAAAGTGGACTCAATGAGATTTGAGAGTTCAGAGCCCTCATAAGTAACTCAGATTTTGTGTTGGGAGTCCAGAGAATGCTTCCTGGTGGGCCATTACCAAAAAACTGAGTTTCAGGAACGTGAAACTTACTGGGAAAAACTACCTTAATACTAGTTAGTTTTTCGTTTCCTTTCCTGTTACCCTTTGGGAAATTCCCTGCAGTGGTTCCTGTAACCCAGCAGGATCCCTGGGGCCCCTTTCCCGGTTAACAAGTTGGCTTGTGGAAGGTCTTACTGGGGAGAGGGGGGATGGGTACAGATGTAGACCTTTTCTGGGACTGGATTCTCTGGCATCCTACAATAGAGTGAACAGTAGAACCTGGTGGGCTGGGAGGGAGAATCTAAAATGTCTTCAGACTATATGGATGCTAATGTATTTATGTCTGTGTTGAGGTGGGGGGGTCCCTAATTTGGGTGCACACAGAAGAGGCACTCAATAGGACCAGACTATACCCTTAGAATCCACTGGAACTGTCCCTCTGGGTGGCTTGAACAAAGAACCAGGACCTGGTTGTACCCTTTTCCTTCCTCCTACATGTAAGGTTCTCAAGGTCTGGGGTCCCTCCTGAAAGAAACCTGTTCTATGCAACAGGCTTGAGTTTCAGCAGGATTTCTGTGTATTCAAGGTCATTTTGTCCAGGATTTTGCTTTCAGGAAACATTACATTGTCCCCCCTCTAGGCGGATGGTCTGTTCTTCCCTTTTTTTCTTGTGTGAAACCCTGCCCAGTTGTCTTAATGTGATTTCTCTAGAGAATCTGAATGCACTAGTGTGGTTGAGTAGGGTTTAACTCTTATACGGAGCACTAGAAAATTCCATGCACTCATTCCCACTGACCAAATCTCTTCAACCTACCTGCTCTCATTCACCAAGGCATTCTCTCAAAAATGTTCCTCCAGCTAGACTACTCATCTACTCACCCACTTACTGCTTTGTGTGCTTTGTGGTCTTGGCACAAAATGTGTTCTGGAGAATCCTGAGGAAGCCTCCTTTCCCCTTTCCCCCCAAGATCTCTATTTTTTCCAGTACTGGGGATAAGAAGATTCCCAACCTGGGAGTATGTGGCCTTAGATGTCTAATCACTGAAAAGTTGAAGCACTGGTAGTTTGGGAGACCAAATTTGAAAGGGACTTCTCAAATGTTCTGGTTTTGGAGATGGAGAGTTGATTATTCTATTTGTCCTTGAAGTGCCCCCAGATTGCCGTTTTTCAAGCCTTGGCAATCGGTGTAACATAAATATTCCACAGGGTATGATATATTCAGACTCCAACCTGTCTTAGGAGTGTCCCTTATGAGTTTCCCAGCACATTTCCAGTTTTTATTCTCTGGTTTAGGAGGGTCTATATTTTACATTAATCCATAAGTATCCAATAAGTGATAATGGAGAGGCAGCTGAACTGCATCTTAGCAGAGGACTCATATGAATCCCACATTTGAGAACAATAATGATTTGGGGAGGGAGGGCAATGGCAGTTGAAGAAAAGGCATCTATGGATGTATCTACCAGACTCACATCCCTGGTGGTTCTAGGTGGCATTTACCAGGTGGCAAGGGGAGAAGTGCACAAATAAGTGATTTCAATATCACCCTTCCAATTCTCCCAGAGCTGCAGGATGTGGGGAGAGGGGGAGGGATGGGACAGGGAAGCAGATGGCCTGGATGACAGGATGCTATGACTGGGGAAGTATGCCTTAGGGCAATGATTGTCGCACGAACGTGGTGAGCCTTTGGAGAGATGGAGGGTGGTGGAGGGAAAGGGGGAGTTCAGAGAAGTGGCGGCTAGTGCTGGGGGCTGGATCACGACCTCTGTGACCCGAGACCCCGCTTTCACCAGGTGCTTGCCAAGCCTGCTTTCTGTGTGCTGCTCCTGGCTATTCTGGACTCGGCTCTAGGGCGCAGCAGCAGACGCAAGGACTGCAACGTGCCTGATGTGCTTCGACATTACCGCGCTGTCATCTTCGAGGAGTTACAAGCCGTGGTGAGGAAGACCCGGCGGTGACTGCTTTTTCTTGGGGAGGGCCATGGATTGTGGGAGCAGAACCTGTGGCCGGGGGGCTAGGCCTAGGAATGGGTGAGTGTCACAGGAGTTGCCTATTCATGCCTGTTGGGCCGGGGACAAGGGGCATTCCCCAACGTTTCTTTGGTTTTATCCAGAAAAACTTGGCAAGCACCCGGGGTCTCTGGCGCCCGGGACGAGGACGAGCAGGGGGCGCCTCCTGTCGGGCAGAAAAGGTAACTTCTCAGAGATTGCTTTTCACCCGGTCCAGGGAGTTGGGATTCTTCCCGGACTAGGACCGGAATATGGGAGAGGGGCGGGGCAGGAATGACGGGGGCGAAAGTAGACCGACTACAGCTTCGGTCCCTTTCTCCTTACCTTCTTCTCTTCCCCCTCCCCCTCCCTCTCTCCAGGAGCACCGCATCTTGATGTCTATCTCGTCCATGGGACAGGCTCTGCGTAGGTCTGTAGCAGGGGCCGGACCCGGACGCCGCCGCGGAGTCCTGGAGAAGGCTGTGTGGACGGTGGCCATGCACACTGAAGCAGTGACTCGAGAGTACTGCGGGACTCTGCATCAGGTCCGTCCCCGCCCCTCACTCCCATTCCAGGAGGGACCTTCTCCTCTCAGAGCAGAGGTCGCAATTAACTTGAGGACCCTCAACGGGTCATCTGGACAGGGATCCCTCACGGCTTTGCCCGCGATTTTTCCGGAGAGCAGCAATGTGGGCTACATGTAGGACAGGGATAGGGGTTGGGAGAAGGGAGGCACGGGGGTCTTCCGCTGACCCTCTCCTTGTCACTGTCCCCACTGTCAGCGAAGCCAGAAGCGGTTGAGCCAGGACTGGCAGGAGCAGAAGCGAGGTCCGGAGATGAAGCCAGAGCTGAACCTGGAGCCGGCCCTTGCCCCGGGTCAGAGTCGGGGTCGGGGACAGAGACGGCGTCTTTTGGGAGCCGTGGAACACCTAGCTGCCTGTTGGGAGAAATTGTTCTCTTTGCGCTCCCTGGCTTCCGCCTCCGGGAGCTACTAGGGGAAGAAATGGGGGTAAGGGAGTGGAGTGGGAGTCGGTGGTGTGCCCTCCTCCGTGCCCCGGGCCTCGTCTCGGGATTTCTGGGCTGGAGAGACCCCATTTCTTCCCCCTACCATGTCTCCCCTCCTACCAAGGTTCTGCAAAAGTCGCTGGATGTGTGGGCGGGGAGGGTGGAACGGAGAATTTCCTCTTCATTTCGGTTTAATCAGGGATTTTTAGGATTGGAGCATTTAACGCTTCATCTCTATGCTTCCTCGACTGAGGGATGGAGAGTCGGATCCGAAATCTAGTGTCGCTGGAACTACTTTAGCAATTTACGCTTTTAATAAAGGCAGGGGTGGGAGGGAAGGGTTGGGGGGAGGTTCGGGAAAGGTGAGGCGGTGAGATTATGGTGCTAAAAGTGATATTTCGGGGATTGACCTACTTTAAAACCCTTCCCTAATCCCACACTGGAAGCTTTTTTGTACCAATACCCTCAAGAATCTACGCTAAAGCTGAATTTCTCTACTGTTTGGCGCTGGCAGCCTAACCCTGGACTAGCCCGATATTCTCAAGGATCTTCTTCCTAGGGTCATATTCCACCTTCGAAGCCTCAGGGAAGAGTGGATGGCTGGACCGAGGGGAATCGAGTGATTATAAAAGATAGTGGATAGCGACGAGGTGCCGGCTTTACACACACAAAACAGCTCCTGGGGCTTTTGAGACAAATCGAAGACAATGAATAGCCTCTTTCTGGCTTTTCAGCTTGTCAGCTTCATAAATGTTATGTGCATCTTTCTCATCTCCCCTCCCCCGCCCCCACTTACAACAATTCTTCCCTGTTCCACTTCACATTTAGAATCTCTAGAGAAAATAGGTGTGAGTCTGTCAGGCCCAAGTTTCTAGCTATTTCTTTGAAAAATCCTCAATGCCTCTGAAAAATAAATGATTTTTGGCTGTAACACCCGGATGTCACCGGGCCAATAATTACATCAGTCTAGAATTGACTTATCTCTGTTCTAGTACTCACTTTTCTTGGTACTAATTTGCCTGGACACTGACATGCTCACGTATTATCTGCCCAGGCATTGACCCATCCAGACATTAATGTATCTAGTGGGAACCCCTGAGCTGGAGAAAAGGTATACATAGCTCAGTCACATGGAAGGAAAATGACTCTTACCCAATTTGATTCTGCAGTCCACTCTGTTCTACCCCATAGACAAGGCAGTAGGAATCTTAAAGTTCTGTTGAAAGGAGGTAGAAAGATTACAGGGACTTAATCCCAGATCTGCTCACAGAGAAAGAGACCACTCCAAACTCAATCAGTTCTTCTTTCTAGTTCTCCACGTGAAGGGGATAATTTTCACAATCCAGATACCTGACTGTCCTGGGATAAAACAGCTAGGGAACTCAGTTTCTCTGTCCTGAAATCAGATTCTAAGTTTGGACCACATTGCATCACAGGTATTCACACCATTCTGGTCTGTTTTGCTTCCTCCCACTCTAGGTAGACTTGAGCCTCCTTATGACATTTCTACTATGCCTTCCTCCCTTCCCATCTTTCTGTGTTAATCTTAGTCACAGGGTGTAGTCTACCCTGATATCTCTGACGTCCCTATGGGGTCACTAGAATGCCAAAAGAAAAGAGCTGCTCTTATTCAAACATTTAGCTCAGTACCTGAGCTATATCTCCTGAGTTTCATGAGAGGAGTGAAGAATTGCAGATGGCCTATGGAGATCCCACTTAATTCCTGCCTTCTGTTATCCCTTTCTCTCTTCAACCTTCTCTTTCTGTGCTCGTCTAGTCTTTCTGGTAAGAGGATACAGTGACTTTTGCAGCAGGGGAGAACTACAAACATCTTCTAGGAGGCTACTTCCGTGACCTAATACTAGTGATATTCAGTGAGGTTTTCTGGGCATAAACCTTCCCATTTGAGGTAAATTGGCTTACTGAGAACCCTTAGCAATCTAGGAAAATATGCCCCATACATCTGTTAGGAAGTCTCCAAGTTCACCTGAATAGAATCTCTCCTGGACCAGCACTTAAGATGCTCTTTTGGGTGAGACTCATCAGGGGATCTCAGCAACTTCTGAGAGAGAAGCTCTCCACAACCCTTCTTAGACCTACTTCATCCCCATCCCTACTCCCTTGGACCCAGGGCAGAAAAGTTTCCCTGCTGTTTCCACTGGTTCCAGAGATCTGAGGAAATGAGAGATATTTTGAGTGAGTGCTCGTTCTGCTATACAATTCAGTGTATTTTCTGGTCCACTTCTACATATGCCGAGACCACCAGGGGTCAGTATGACCTGGGATGGGCAAGCTGTTCTCTAGGACAAAGCCTCTCTTCCCACTCATTTTCCTTTCTCAAGTCTTAGATTTGTTAGTGGCCAGCAGGGGGCACATGTAGGTCACATTGGGCACTTTTTCCTTTAGGAGGATCTGTGAGAATCCTGGCTCAGAGGATGCAAGAACTCTCTGCTTCCAGAACCCATGCATACCCTTTGTCCCATCACAGATCTCAGGATCCTTCTTGACCCAAGTCTTTATCTCTCCCCCCCATTCCTTCTACCCGAATTTATGGGAAGAGGGTTGGAAAGATGGAGAAAGATGGGAACCGCCCTCCCAACAGGGGACATTCTATTGGGGATGGAGTTGGCAAACTACCACAGTTAACTATAATATAGTGAAATGTTGCCCCGAATTAAGAACCCCTGAGCTTATGTGGGAAATACACCAGTAAGGGAAAGGAGGATTCACAGGGGACTGGTCTGACATCCAAGCAATTATGGAACCACAGCACTGGAGAGTTGGAAGGGACTTCATTGGCCAACTGGAAGGAAACCTAACTAGAACAATAAGTAGGTATCCACCCTCTGCTTGAAGACTGCCATTGAAAAGGAACCTACCGGGTCTTGAGAAAGCCACCCCACTTTTGAATAGATCTAATTGTTAGGAGGTTTTTCCTGACAATAAGCTTACATTGTTCTCTTTACTGCTTCCACCTTTTGCTCATTTCTGTCCTCTGGGGCCAAGAAGAACAAGTCTGACCCCACTACTATGTAATATCCTTCAACCTTTCCCAGTCAAAATTTGACGATTTCTGCATTCTCTAAGTCTCTCTTGTAGACTGAGTACAAAGTCTGGGGAAATTTATAGGCAGGCAGGCTTGACATGGAAGGGGTTATAACTCACAGGATTCTGTTTCCTATCCCCAAACCAAAGGGGTTTCCGGGCCCATTTCCCAAGGGGTAGTGTGTTTGCAAGTACATTCATATGTGCCTGACTGTGCATAGGCATTTCTTCAACAAATATTTACTGATAATTATGTGCTGAGCCCTGCAGAGTACAGTTCTAAGCACTGTGGAAGAGACAAAAGAATAAGAGATAATTTAAATTTGAGGTGATTATGCTGTATCTATATTTTCTTCTCTACTTATTGACTGGGTAGAGAGAAAGTTAGGCATGCATATGCATGATCTGAGTGTTCTCACCTCTCCCTTGGAGAGCTACAAGTTATCTACACCCTTTCATTCTGGAAGATTCTTGTCCATATATACTTTATGTATGGACTCTTACCCCATGTAGGAAATCCCTGTTCTATTTAGACTTTTCACAGAACATCCTCTATGACCTTAAAGAACAAATGTCTTCTTGTTTTGTGCCTTGTTCTATGTTAATATTCAGAGTATCATTAAACTAGAGGATTACCTTTGGTTTTTTTTTTTTAAATTAGATAGCAATACAGTGTTAGGTTCTACTATTATTCTTCACTACAGTGACTATCCTAGCTTGTTTTCAGATCATGTATCTCTTTGATGATGCCATATATGTTACTTCCAAATGAATAATTGTTTGTGGTAAAATTCTTTTATATGTCTCTCCATTGTTGTTTTTAAATAGTCTGCACTTTTTATTCTTCTGAGTGTTTTGTTCCACAATTCACAGTTGAATGGCAAGAGGAAGAGGAAAAGCATTTAATAAGTACCTACTATGTTCTAGCCACTAAGCTAAGTGCTGTACAAATAATATCTCCTTTGATCCTCATAATAATCTTTGAGTTAAATTCTATTATTTTCCACATTTTTCAGATGAGTAAACTGAGGTAGAAAGAGGTTAAATGACTTGGCCATAGTCACACAGATTGTGAGTGTCTGAGGCCAGATTTGAATTTAGATCTTCCTGACTCTAATGCCTTGGCCATCTATACCATCTGTTGCCAATATTAATGCTGAAAAAAGGGGCTTTTGTGGCAGCTTGTATTCAAGAAAAACCCAGAACAACTTGCCAGATGTGACCAACCTGGTCTTCCTTTTCTTTATGGGGCCATCATCTTCCATATGAACTGACTTTTTCATTATTGGGAAAACCTCATCATCTTGCAAGATCCCATAAGCCTTGATACTCCATATTCTCACTACCCTATGTCCCTTTGTTTGGAAGGTGAAACTACATCCTAAGGAGCTCAGTTCAGACTTATTTTCATTTTTGCACTACTTTTGGATTTTTCTGACTTCACCATGCCCCCCCATTAGACCAGCCTCCCACTTTTTACTTTTTTGTGTGTCTTCCCCCATGAGATTGTAAACTCCTTGAGGGCAACAACTTTCTTTTTTCATATTTGTATTTCTACTGCTTAGCATAGTGCCTTGCCCATGGTTGATACTTAATAAATGTTTATTGATTATTGACTAATGGGTTAACTCTTTGGTCTGCTCACCCAATTGCATGCCACAATCTGGGTAATATGCAATTTTTAAATCCACTGGATTTTTCCATTATGAAGGGTTAAATTGATGTCTTTTAAGTAACTATGAACCTCACTGAGGAGATCCTGGAGTGTTGTGGCACTCAATGCAATCATTATAATGTCATCTGCAAACAGAAACATCCATAGACTCTTATCCATTTAGAGAACCTCTGTTCTATTTGAACTTTTCATAGAACATCCTTCGTGACTCCAGAGAACAAATGTCCTTTTGTTTTGTGCTTTGCTTTATGTTAATTTTCAGAGGATCATTAAAAAAAGTTATCTTTGTAGATATTTGACATGGACTTTTGCATGTTCTTAACACTCAAGGGGAACCTTTAAGGCAACATTTCATCCTACTCAGTCAAATGCTTTTTTGGAATCAACAAATAACAAACATGGTAAGATTTTGCATTCTTAACTTCTTAATCAGCTGTGTGACTGTGAAGATGTTTTATTATGAAGATTTCTATTATAGAAAATCATGTGCACAAATCTGTCTGTTCCCTTCTTATGTTTTCATAAAGAATAACTTAAAAGATGATTATCATAATGATTTTATAAAGATGAAACAATTAGTATATTGGTTGATAGGTGCCAATATCTTCTTAATTGCCCTTTTGGTTTACTATGGACTTTTTTTGATTAAAACAAAGCATCTTTCCTTCTTTTGGAAATATCTGTCTCTGATTGGCTATAAAAATGTATTTTGTCTAGCACAATTTTCCCCCTGGATTTGGTCGGATTTAGCTTTTCTTTCTGAGTGCATCTTTTTCATACCATTTTTACTTCCTCAAATAGTACATTGAGTAATGAAGCAGAAGAGCCCAAAAGTGGTGGTTTCATTGCTATCAATAACAGATATGTTCCATTTCACATCTATTTGTTCACCTTCTTCCTATTCTCTATATAAATGTGCTTGGGATTATATGGCTTAATTGAGTACTACACAGCTTTTTTTTTTTTTTTTAACCAGCATTTTCTTTCCTGATTTTTGCTTTTTTTGTGAGGTGATACTGAATATAATCTAACATCATATGTAATTTTTTGCAAGTGAACTTACTCTTTAAGTATTTGTTGGCCTTGGCTGCCCTTTGCTTGGCAAGGAGCTCTAGTATTTGTTAGCTGAGATAGTTTCTCAGCTCTTTTGGTAACCTCATTGTGGCAATTTTTTATCAGATGAGATTTCTCTAAAAAATGGTGATAGGCATAACACAGTGAATATCTTTGGTCAATTTTCTATTTTTTTTTCTATTTTTTTTCTATTTTTTTCTATTTTTTATTTTTATTTTTTTTCAATTTTCTATTTTTTTTGAATCAACAGTTTATACAAATTAGAATTGCTTACAATCACACGCTATATTGTATTGTTTTTATCTTTTTTTTTTCCTAATTTGGTATTTACCCTGTCCTTCACACTAACTATTCAACAGTGATCTGAGTATACAGCTAATTTACAAATAATTTCCACATCAATAATTGGTTGTTTCCTGTCCATTAAATTATCAATAATTTAATTTTATTTGGCAATGTTGCCTTGTCTCACCATGCCCATTGCTTCCACATTATATTCTCAAAGTAGATATTCGTGATATACAGACATAAGTCTTATGAGTAATCAACAAATCTTTGTCTCTTTCTAAGCTTTAATCATATTTTCCAATATGGATTTTGCTGTTCTTCCCAGAAGAGAAGGATGTTTTCCAGTGGAAATAGAAAGGAACTAAAAAGGACTGAAAATCGTGTTGCATTATTGACTTTTGTGGACTGCTGTGACCACAAAAGTAATTCACTCTGTAGTTAGCTTTTGAGGGATGAGCCTTCTAAGCTGTTCCTTTGGAAGAATATATATCTTTTTATTTCTCCAATTAGGCTTTAAGCTCCTTGAGAATAGGAACCTATTTAAAATAAAAACAAAGTTTTTGGCCTTTTGCTGGATCCTACGTGCTAAGAACCATGCCTGGAACATAGTAAAAGTTTAGTAATGTTTGCTAACCAACTTTGGCATTTACCTAATGTCTCTGAGTCTCATATCTATGAGTATATAAAACTTTCCCAGGGATTGCTAGAATTTGTACTGATAGCTTTATAGAATGCAATATCCTAGATTTTCTTAGTGAAATTTAAAAAAAAGGGCAGAACCTACCTCTCCTCCCTCCAATTTTTCATGAAACCAGGACAAGTTTTGATTGTATAAAAGTAAATTTGAAAGGAACAATGAGTTTGTTCCAGAGAGCTAAAGCGAACCAATCTTCAAATCAGAAGAGTGGAGGATGTTTGAAACTGGAAAGCATCCTTCTCTTCTGGGACTATGAAGAAGCTGGATACTTCTAGCCTAGTGAGGATCATGAAATCCAAGCTATGTTTTGTAACTTTACTTAAGGTTAGACCAAAAGTCTTAAGTAATATTCAGGCTAGAAATGGGTAGTTTGGTTTGATATTTGTGAAGTTATATATGCCCTGGAAAACTGTCCTGTTGACTGGTATAGTGTGGAATCAGAGAGAAGAGAAAGGGAGCACATTAGAATAGGATAATCAGGGAGTGGCTGAGGCAGATTTCTGAATCTAGATATCACCAAGTTCAAGGAGGTTCAGAAGATGTGATGTCTCAAATTGTAGTTCTGCATCTGAAAATGTTTAGTAAGTGGTAAAAGTTCTGGAGCCAGAATAAGGATCCCTTAGACCTTAAAAAAAAAAAGTCTTCAAAGATATATTGGAATCCACAGGATGTTGAGCCAGATCAACAAAACCTGAGATCTAGGGAAAGATAGTATTTCACAGTAAATCTGCTCTCACTGAGCTCACAGGCCAATAGGAGCAATGAAACATGAACACTACTATCTGATATAAGGAAACATGTGATAAGTAATATAACAGAAGGACTGGAGTCCAGAGAAGGAAGAGAGGTTGCCAGTTTGGGGATGGGTGGGAAAAACTTCATAAAATAGGTGGAACATTAATTAGACTATGGAGAACCAGGGATGGAAGAAGGGTGAGAAGAAGGAGGGGCTCTATTCAGTACTAGAGTATAAGCAAAGGCAAGGCTGGAAAAAACAGAATCTGGTGGGGGGGGCGATGATTTGTCTGTAGAATAAGACATGGAGGAAGAACGGTGGGATGTAAGAGTAGAATGGTAAGATGGGAGAGAGATCATGCAGGACCTTGAAAACTAGGCTAGAGTTGGACTCTTGTTTGGCAACATAGAGTCACTGAACATTTGTGAAGAGGGGAATGCCATCCAGTCATTCATAATTCCTTAAATATTTATTAATAATCTGATATAGGTTAAAATATAAAGGGTCATATAGTCAACACTAGAAGAGATACAAAGATGGATAAGAAAGGATCCCTATTCACAAGGACCTTGTAGTCTAGTAGTGATATCTCTACATTCGGAAGATTATATTGGCAGCTGTGGGAAGGGTGAAATGGAAAAAGGAGAGACAGGAAGCAGGAAGGTCAGTAGGCAGCTACTGCAATAATCTAATGAGGAAAGAAATGTTCTCAGCCTAAGTCCTGGCAATAGGAACAGAGAGGAAGAGGCTGAAAGGAGGGTAATTATCAAATCTTATGCATAGGTTTTGGTTCCTCTTTTCTGTTCCACAAGGCAAGGCCCTCCATCCCCATCATCATTCTTAGGCTCTGAGTCAATCTGTCCAGACGTGACTTAGTAACAAAGCAGGTGTGTGGTTTTGGGGGGGGGGAGGAGCAGATGGAGAAAAAGTTATCAAAGATGACCCTGAGTTTTTGAATCTGGATGAATAGAAAGGTGGTGGTGATATCCTTAATAGGAGTTGGAAAGTTGGGAAGTGGGGAGCATATTGTGGGGAGAATGTTTTTCAGACAGCATGATGTTTGTGTGTTTTCCATGGGTGTGACTGTGTTCATCTCTCTGTGTGCATGGGGGTTATGTCTCTGTGTATATGTGTGTGTGTGTATGTGTGTGTGTGTGTGTGTGTGTGTGTGTGTGTGTGTGTGTGCATTGTTATGGGGGGGAGGGTAACCATGGGAAAAAAAGAGGGAAGGGGAGGGGCCTTGAAAGGACAAAGCCAAAGATGGAATGAAATCCAAGGGGAACCTCTAGGGCTTTAGGTGGATTTAGAGCAAAAACAACCGGAAAAAGGAAATTGGCGAAAAGAGGAAACAGAAATAACTCAGAGCTGCCCTGGGCCATCTCAGGGATTGGAGGCTGCTTCCTCCATTTCTGGGAGGGTCTAGTTCCCTATCCTCCTCCTCTTTTAACTGAGTCTAGTTACTTTTCACTCATGGGCTCTGGTGCCTCCAGAGTTGATAGGGAAAGGGACTGGGCTTAGTTGGAGTTATGTCACAATTGTAGTGACAGGAATAATCAGCTCTGAAAAGATCTTTCTCAGAGAGCTTTAAAAAGGGGGGAGGGAGATCCAATTCAGCAGAGTAAACAAACATGTCTGCTGTGTCCTACTTTTGTAATGAAAGGGAGGTGGTTTGACAGGGGTTGATTGCTACTGTCCAAATCCCACCCTATGTAAACCTCTTTTCCATGTTCCCCCCAAACACAGTCTTGTGTTCTGCTTCCATTCACAGGTTCTTGGTTCCCCCCCTCCCCATTCCTAAAGGATATCACTTACTCCTTCCAAATCACAAATTCTGATTACCCTCTCCTCCCTCCCATTCACAAGGTCTGTCCCTCCCTCCCCCTTTTTAAGTCCCAGGGGTCTTAGTTATGGGCAGATGGCAGAATGTGGCCCCCGTCATTTTATTTCTCTGGTTCTAGGGGAGGATGATTGTCAGGGCTGATTGTCACCTTCTCATCCCACTCTCAGCCAGCCTGAGACCACTGAGTATCTCTTGCCACATATGAATTGTCAAATGTCAGATTGCAAAGGCACAAAGTTAAAGACTCAGCAACTCTTCTTCGGGAGTGATACTTCACAGACGAAAGCTCCCTGAGGGGAATTCTCTGTCACGTTTGTGCCTGTATCATGATTAGGGCTGAATAGGATTTGCACCGGAATGGTGCCCATCTATATATTATCACGTACCATAAAAATGCTATCCACGCTGGGTAAGTCTCTGAGGTAAGGGGCAGAAATTTAGCTTCCCATCCCCTCTTTTTCTCTAGGACTTGGAGTCACAATTGAGAGTCTCAGACCCTTTTTAAAGATCTTCACCTTTTTTAAATAGGAGGGTGGAGTAAGGGCCAGATAATGTCAAGCAAAGAATAATTTCATGTTTATTTTTGTGTGGGGACATTGTTGGCTATTCTACTGCAGGTTAATCCTCTGATTATGCTCAAGGATATTCAAGTGTGTTTGCATTCTGTGTACAGATGATGAATTCTATAGTATTCTCCTTTAGAGGGCTCAGGGTGAGAACAAGAGTGGTTTCTCCCTCTACTGTACTCAGCAGGGTCCTTTAAATTAGGTTCCATTAAAGAAACTAACCTTTGGGGATGAACTGGATGACTAATTGTTTTCTTTTTCATTTTTTTTTCCCTCTGGATGATGGGAAGAGCTTTCTGTGACACTGTGTGATGATATTTCCTTCCTCTCTCCAGGGGAGAGATAGGGATAGAGTTTAATTAGTGAATGAGTCAGTGGGGAATATATGGGTGGAGAATGAGAGATGGACATCTAGAACCCTCCCCATTGACTAATATTTGATGCATTTTTCTACAATAGACAGATGAGTGCTGCCTGGGGCTTTTGATGATGATGTATGTATATTGCCCAAAGTATGACCTGAAGTTGAATGGATAACCCACTGAGTTAGTCTCTTAGTATAATATAAAGGATAGGTATTGAAGATGATTAATGAACTGGTCCTAGAATAGAGGGAGCTCTGTGGATAAAACATTGGACATGGAGTCAGAAAAAACATATTCCTGAGTTCAAATCCAGCCTTAGACATTTAGGCTAGCAGTATGACCCTAGGCAAGGGCCTTAATCTTGTATGCATTTGAGTCCTCTAAACTGGAGAAGCAAATGGCAAGTCAATCCAGTATCTCTGCCAAGAAAATCCCAAAAAGGGGTCAAGAAGAGTTGGTAACAACTGAAAAATGATTGAACAACAATTGAACCTTGAACTGAGTTAGAGGAAGAGGATGGATTAGATTATACAGCTATCAGTGACCTTAAACTGCTCACTGACTCCAATGTACTTCCCTCTCCCACTTAATAGTATTTTATTTTTCTCAATTACATGTAAAGATAATTTTCAACATTCATTTTTGTAAGATTTTGAGTTCCAAATTTTTCTCCCTTCCTTCCTTCCCTCCCTCCACCCTGAGAAAGCAAGCAATCCAATATAAGCTATACATGTACAATCGTGTTAAACATATTTCCATATTAGTCATGTTTTGAAAGAAGAAAGAGGAGCAAAAGGGGAAAACCATGAGAAAAGAAAAAAAATTTAAAGTGAAAATAATGTATTTCAATCTGCATTTAAACTCCATAGTTCTTTCTCTGGATTTGTATGGCATTCTCCAGCACAAGTCTTTTGAAATTTTCTTGGATCAATGTCCCAATACACTTTTTAAAAAACAATAGTGTTTTATTTTCAAAATATGTGTAAAAATAGATTTCAACATTCACCCTTGCAAATCCTTGTGTTCCAAATTTTTCTCCCTCTTCTAGACAGCAAATAATCCAATATAGATTAAATGTGCAATTCTTCTAAACATATTTTTACATTTATCGTGCTGCACAAGAAAAATCATCTCAAAAATAACAAAAAATGAGAAAGGAAAAAAGGCAAGTAAACAATAAAAGATGAAAATACTATATTGTGATCCCAACAATCCTGTTTCTGGATGCAGATTCCAAATCTATTGGAATTTTCCTAAATCACTTCTCCAATGCACTTTTATTTTATTTTATTTTTTTTTAATTTTAAATTTTTATTTTATTTGCATAACATATGTGTGGGTAATTCTTCAACAATAACCCTTACATAGCTTTCCGTTACAAATTTTTCCCCCCAACTCCCCACCCCTCCCCGAGATGGCAGGATATCCACTACATGTTAATTATGTTAAAATATTGGCAAATCGAATATATGTATACATATTTCCAAACTTATCATTGGTGTGCAAGAAAAATCTTATCTACACAAACGATATATCAGATAAAGGAAACACAATGTAAGCAAACATCAATCAAGGAGTATGAGAATGTTATGTTGTGGTCCACATTTCGCATCCCTCTCTCTGGGTGTATATGGCTTTCTTCAGTGAACAATTGGAGGTGGTTTGAAACATTTCATTGTTGAAGAGAGCCATGTCCATCAGAATTGATCGTCATATAGTACTGTTGTTGCCGTGTATAATGATCTCCTGGTTCTGCTCATTTCACTCAGCATCAGTTCATGTAAGTCTCTCCAGGCCTCTCTGAAATCATCTTGCTGGTCATTTCTTACAGAACAATAATATTCCATAACATTCATATACCATAATTTATTCAGCCATTCTCCAATTGAAGGGCATCTATTCAATTTCCAGTTTCTAGCCACTACAAAAAGGGCTGCCACAAACATTCTTGCACATGTGGGGCCTTTTCCTTCCTTTATGATTTCTTTGGGATATAAGCCCAATAGAAATGCTGCTGGGTCAAAGGGTATGCACAGTTTGATAACTTTTTGAGCATAGCTCCAAATTGTTCTCCAGAATGGTTGTATCCGTTCACAGCTCCACCAACAATGCATCAGTGTCCCAGCCCTCCCACAACCCCTCCAACATTCATCATTAACTTTTCCTGTCATTTTAGCCAATCTGACAGGTGTGAAGTGGTATCTCAGGGTTGTCTTGATTTGCATTTCTCTGATCAATAGTGATTTGGAGCACCTTTTCATATGACTATAAATAGTTTTAATTTCATCCTCTGAAAATTGTCTGTTCATATCCTTTGACCATTTATTGATTGGAGAATGGCTTGAATTTTTATAAATATGAGACAATTCTCTATATATTTTAGAGCTGAGACCTTTATCAGAACCCTTAAATGTAAAGATGATTTCCCAATTTATTGCTTCCCTCCTAATCTTGTCTGCATTGATTTTGTTTGTACAAAAACTTTTTAACTTAATATAGTCAAAGTTATCTATCTGGTTTTCAATTAAAAGTTCCAGTTCTTCTTTGGACATAAATTTATTCCATCTCCACAGGTCTGAGAGGTAAACTATATTATGTTCCTCTAACTTGTTTACAAAATCACTCTTTATATCCAGATCATGAACCCATTTAGATCTTATCTTGGTATGTGGTGTTAGATGTGGGTCAAGCCCTAATTTCTTCCACACTAGTTTCCAGTTTTCCCAGCAGTTTTTGTCAAATAGTGAATACTTATCCCAAAAGCTGGGGTCTTTGGGTTTATCAAAAACCAAATCCAATGCACTTTTAAAGAAACACTAATATTCTTCTTGTGATTTTAGAAGACTGGGGAGCACCATATGGAGCTACAATGTCTGAAGGACCAAAACTATTCAGGTGGGTGACCTGAATAGTGTAATTAGGACAAAGCATATTACCAGTAATGAATTATTAATAAGAAATGACATGAAATCTGTCATCAAGGACTAGCTGTATGTTATCAAAAAAAAGACACAAGCATAAATGGACATCTCATAGGCTTATGTTAGTTATGTAGAAAATATTAAAAAGCTCAGAAGAAGATCTCCATTCATTGGATGAACTCTCTATGGAGGATTTCTGGGAGCATATGGATGAGGATTGCACAGAATGAGACAACATGAATAGATAGATAAAGTATTAAGTTCTTACTATGTGCCAGGGATTGTGCTGCTATAGATGTACAAAAAAAGTAAGCAAGGAGGTCTCTGACTTAGGGGACTTCTATTTTAGTGGGGGAAGACAACCTATAAAGGGGAGATGAAGGGCAGGGGGCATGGCTATTCTTCAGTTAGCCTTATTTGAAGCTAGTGTGGAAGAAGTGAGGTAGAGGGTCCTGGGCAAGATAAAGTAGTCATTGTTGGAGCCTGTGGGGTCCCCTGTCTTAGTCCAAGTTTACTGTTTAAAAGTGTGAGAGATGAAGGTTGAAGGAGAAACAACATAGTTCAGAGCTGGTAAAAGAAAAATGAGTTGTCATCTACATTGTTAAAGAGAATGCCCGCCTCAGTGAGGTTATTGATCCACTCTTCAATATCTATCTTAAAGGGCTGAGGTGAGTAAAGTGCTTTGTAAAGAAGTTGGACATGTGGTGTATTCTCTAAATCTAGTGAAGCTAAGGCTGAGACTGATAGATTGCTTGAACCGACTTATGGCAGAGTTAATGCTGACTAGGTGTCCTCACTAAGCCTGGCACCCATGTCCTGGGAGCACCAGGCTGCCTGAGGTGGCATCAGCCAGGCCACATTAGAATGGAATAGTTCCAAGATCTCAGACCCAAGAGATTGGGCCTGTGAGAAGATGAAGCATTTCCAGCTTGGGAGAGAGAAACTCAGTCTCAAACCTCTCTTCCTCCCCACCTCCCTTAAACCTCAAAACATAAACACAAGGAGCAGCTAGGTGGCAAAGTGGATCGAGCACCAGCCTTGAAGTCAGGAGGACCCAAGTTCAAATCTGGTCTCAGACACTTAACCCTTCCTGGCTGTGTGACACTGGGCAAGTCACTTAACCCCAATTGTCCCAGCCAAACAAACAACAAAAAAACACATACAAATATAACAATCCAAAAATTCCCTAAAAACTAAAAAAAGAGTTATTTTGTGGTTATTATCATATATGCTTGAATATCAGAAATACTGATTGCTGTTTCTATGCTTTCCTTTGTAACAAAGTTAAATCCTCTATAAAACATTTGTAGCCTGAACTGTGTGGAGAAGGGGCTGCTGAAAGAAAAAGATAGAGTGCTTTTAGAAAGAGTGTCCTAGGATGGTGGCAATGGTACAGACTAATTACAAGACAGCCAAGATGGGCTTTGGTAGAACTCTGAGCCCAGGGAGCTCATGTACAAAGCTGGCTAGGAAGACATTGGTACACAGAACTGGTACCCAGTTCTGAAGAGTAGTAATTATTCAGAGAAAAGCTTTGACCCAGGAATAGTTTTCTGTAGGGACAAGTTCTTCCTTTTATAAGATGAAGTACACCAATTTATAAATGGTCAAAGGATATGAACAGACAATTTTCAGATGAAGAAATTAAAATATTTCTAGTCATTTGAAAAAAATGCTCTAAATCACTATTGATCAGAGAAATGCAAATTAAGACAATTTTGAGATACCACTACACACCTGTAAGATTGGCTAAGATGACAGGAAATGTTGGAGGGGATGTGGGAAAACTGGGACACTAATACATTGTTGGTGGAACTGTGAACAGATCCAACCATTCTGGAGAGCAATTTGGAACTATGCTCAAAAAGTTATCAAACTGTTCATACCCTTTGATCCAACAAAGTCTCTACTGGACCTGTATCCCAAAGAGATCATAAAAAAGGGGAAAGGATTCATATGTGCAAAAATGTTTGTGGCAACTCTTTTTGTAGTGGCAAGAAACTGGAATCTGAGTGGATGCCCATCAATTGGAGAATGGCTGAATAAATTATGGTATATTAAGGTTATGGAGTATTACTGTTCTATAAGAAACAATCAGCAGAATGATTTCAGAAAGAGACTTGCATGAACTGATGCTGAGTGAAGAGAGCAGAACCAGGAGATCATTGTACACAGCAACAACAAGAGTACATGATGATAAATTCTGAAGGATGTGGCTCTTTTCAACAGCAAGGTGATTCTGATGGTCATGTGATGGAGACAGCCATCTGCACCCAGAGAGAGGACTGTGGGAACTGAGTGTGGATCACAACATAGAATTTTCACTCTTTTGTTGTTATTTGCTTGTATTTTGTTTTCTTTCTCATTTTTTCCTTTTTGATCTGATTTGATCTGATGTGTTTAGAAGAATTGCACATGTTTAACCTATATTGGATGACTTGCCATTTAAGAAGGGGTGGAGGGAAGGGAGGGAGAAAAAATTTGGAACACAGTGTTTTGCATAGTAAATGTTAAAAACTATCTGTGCATATATTTTGAAAATAAAAAGTTTAAAAAAAAGATGGAGTGTTCCGGTGAGCCTAAGGCCAGGGATTCTCTCATAATTATCCTCTTGGATCATGGGTTAAGAGATGGGAAGGAATTTCAACATTGCCTCATCACTTGAGTGTCTTCCCTCCCCTACACTCTTCATGCTTCATTTTATCCCTTGGAGCACTTTCTATATGGGAGAGCCTTGAATATTTCCTCTATCATTCAGATGTGTGCTTGTTTGTATGTGTGTGGTGAAGCTCAAATAATTGTCTGTGTGGGTTGAGAGGTTGCATCCCTACTCTACAAATGCAGAGAAAATTATCCCCATGGGGGGAATGCAGTGGTGGAGAGAGAACAGGTCAATCTCAGCATGTCTCCTTCAGGAGTCACTGCTGGATTTCTTTTAGACTTCAGGTTTGTGCCCCTGAACTTGGCCTGAAGCTGTTCAACAGCTGTCTGCAGCTGCAACCCTCCCCCCAAAGCTGCCCTCACATCTGGCCAGGCCCTGTTCTGCCAGGGACCCTCACTTCCCTCCCAGCTCCTGACTGAGATCAAAGGCTGAGTGGGGGTTACCACCCTCTCCCCACAATCCTAAAAGGTTCAAACAGAAACCACAGGGTCTCAGGGGGGCCCTGAGGAGGCCTCGAGATCAGAGGCTTTGTGTTGTATTGGACATATGTTGGCAGGAATGGGGACTAGGGCACTTTGGGGAGGCGCACAGAGATGAAACCCGGCACCACATGTGACTGAGTCCTTGAACCCTTATGATCCTGGAGATGAGGTGGTGGTAGCTAGAGTGAAGAGGAGATGAGGGGGATCAGTTGGTTACTGAGATGGCATTCTACATATTCTCCTTCCCCCAATCTCTTGAGTTTCTTCTTGTAGTATCTCCAGTGATTCCTTGCTCCACTTTGTTCCTATTCTTGGAGGGTGGAACAGAACCTCTGACTGGGGTGGAGGTGGGGATAGTGGTGTCCTTTGGGGGGAAAGAGGAATATATAAGGCTATCTCCAAGTTCCTGGTATGAGGAGATAAGGTTTTCCACCTAGCCTTTTTCTGCTTTTCTTGACTCAGTATTTGGTGTGTATGTATGTATGCATGTATTATGTATGAGTGGGGGTGGTTCTGTGAAATGGGGACTCCTGTTTTCCTTTGCTAGCAGATTCTCCTGTTCTTTTAATCTAGTGATGTTTAATTTTCACCTGCTAGCGCGCACACACACACACACACACACATTCAACAGACTTCTGATCTTGATCCTTAAATCTTCAGTTATTTCAGGACAGAGGTTATTTTCCCAAAACTTTCTTCTAGTATATTATACTTCAGTGTATGTATTTAATGCTCCCAGGTATGTATTAAATAAGGTCTGTAGGGAAGCCTTTTTGGATCTCTTGGCTCAATTTAATGCCTCCTGGTTAAGAAGTCTTTACTACCATGTTACAATCAATGTCCTCTCTTTAGCTGCAATTTCAGCTCCTTTCTTCTGTCTTGACCTCATATAGATGGAGAGAGGAGTTTGTGAAGAATTTGAGCTTATGGAAAACTTTCCAAGGATTTCAGTTTTTCCCAAGTGACTTTTATCTCCAGCCCAGGCCTTTCACCCTATACTCCTTTCTAAATCTTCTCTGATCACCAAACCTTATACCCTCCACCCAATCTAGGCAGTAGAGATCCCTGACTTTCTTGGCCTCCAAGTCTATTTGACTTCCTAGCTTGAGAAATCTGCTATACCCCAAGCCTGATTACCTGTCCCTCTACCTCTGTCACTCTGAATATTTTTGATTGCTACTTTTGTCTCTATACTCTTCACAAAAGATTGTATTTCTAGTTCATTCCCAAGGGCAAAGAGAATATATGAATTCAGAAAAAATTGTCTAGGGAAATCATTTAAATGTTCAAATCAATTAATCAAATATTTTTTAAGAACCTAGAGTGTTCCAAGGCAATTCCAATAAACTTTGGATAGAAAATGCCATCTGCATACAGAAAAAGAACTGTGAATATTGAATGTAAACCAATGCATACTATGTTCACATGTTTTTTCTCCCAACATGATTCATAAAGAAACGTGTATTTTAAAAGTTAGTATATATGTATAACCAGAAAAATAAAAAAATTAATAAAGGAAAAAATAACAAACAAAAAAAAGAAACTATAGTGTGCCAGAAAAATATCCTAGATATGTTCTCTAGATTGGGTTTAGCCTGTCTCTAGGTTTGACCATGTGCCACAGACAATGGTATCTCCCAACCCAAAGATAGCTTAAATTTATTGGTCTATTACATAATTCCATTTAACTCTTCAGCTAATTAGGAAATGTCCTCATTGCATGATAGATTCAGGCATGTTCTTTATAAATTCCCATTTATCACTTACTATCTAGATTCCTCTTCAATCCCAGAAATCTCAGGGGAAAATGAGAAGATATATAATAAGTACAGATAATGCTCTTTTTACCTCAATTCAGAACAGGAAAATTCAGAGCACGTCACTCTCAAAGTTCCCCAAAGACATTTCATTACATCCTAGAATGTCTCTAGATTTCCACTTTTCCAGACTGACTTTTGGAAAACCCTTAAGCTCAGGAAATAAGCCCCTCTCCAGTTGACTCATCCTTGGCCCCTTTGTTTTAGATGGGTACATGTATGTGACTACAGATCCTTGTAGGAAAGAGAGGTTAGAACTACAGCAGATGAAATGATTCAAGGGGACTCTGGCTTCTAATAACTCTTGTGACAGGATTCCTGCTTTGGAAGATGAGGGAAGACCTAGTGTATCTAGACCAGCCATTCCCAGGGGAAAGTCTATGCACTATACATGCAAAGGAAGTAGCAGTCTGAGGCCGATAGGATAGCACCCACTCGGAAGTGTGCTTGGTCCAGAATAACTTATGCAGAGAGTTTGGGCTCTTCATGGGGCAAAGGACCTGAATCTTAAGAGTGTTTAGGCTGAACATGGGAAAAGAAAATGCAGAGCACTGGCAGCATTGAGATCAGTTATACAGGGTCAATGATGTCTGCTACTTCCTTGCTACAACTTGAATTAATGTTTAAACCTCTGGCACACACTTCAGTAGGGAGCATGGGCTGGCTAAGGTCAAGGAGGCATGGGTTCTAGGAAGGAGTGACTAATTTACCCAGAAGTGGCTGGTTCTTTCCCCTAAGGCTACAGGCCTAGCTAGGGATTATCTGAGGCATCCCCAGGGTCATCATGAAATCTGGTGCTCCATATGCTCTTGTTTCTGGAGTTCCATCCCTCTCTCTCCCCAGGCAGAAGCAAGACCCCATGTCCCAGCATGTGATACAGAAAATTAGCTATAGAATTCTATATTTGGTAATGAAGACCCTTGGAAACTTAAAATCTTTCCCCAGTGAGGAGGCAGCAGCAATGATCTAGTTTCTGGTACAGAGTCCTTCCTGCTATTCCTGGATTTCTGAAGGCCTCAGGGAGCCCTTGTACTGCCCCGGAGTTGAAGCTGATCAGGGAACTCTGTTGGTCCCCAATTTCCAAGAAGCCAGACACTGGACTGAAAATTTGGAAATTTGGGTAAGAACCTCATGATTTTAGGCAATTCTGAAGTATATTTCTTTGATATACTTCAGTTATATATTTGTCAAGAGACAAATATATAACAATTAACTTCCAACTCCTTCCTGAAACTCCTCATCTTTGTGCCATCCAAATCCACAGGGAGCTGCTTAATGAAGGTCAACATAAACATGGCAGTGGGAGTGGGGAAGGGAGGAGATCCCAGAACCCCATTAAAAAGTAGTTTGGGGGTTTTAATGAGCCTACTCAAGAAGTCTGACTGGGCTAGGCACGGCAGAGAGTCAGAGGGGACAAAATCTAGGAGTTCCTAAACTACAAATGTACTGAAAGCAGAGATGTGGAGAGAGAGAGAGAATTAGATATACTGAGAAATGGAGAGAGAGATTATAACCAGAGAGAAAAGAAGATGGGTGGAGAGATGGAGACAGGCAGTGTAACATGGACAGCAATGGAGAAATGGGGGAGAGGGAGGACAAGCCTGGAGGGTTCTTGGTTAGGCCCAGTTGTGTAACTTCCCGCATGTTGAAGCTCTGGGACCCCCCATGTGCTGAGCTGAGGGAGAGGGAAGCTGGAGGCTTTGAAGGCTGTTCTCCCCACTCCCGTTCTCATGGCCTCTAGCTTTGTAGCCACTGAACCTTTGATGGGATGAGGCAGGAACATCTGGAAAGAGGAGGACTTAGGCAAACACAATTCCCTAGACTCAAGAAACAAAAAAGTTAATCCTGACTTTGCCACTTGTGTGTTCCCCCACCCTGCTGCTCCCCTCCCAGCTGCCTCCTTGACTAGGGTTTCATCTTCCTCCCTCACCCACCCCTGGGGTCCCATTCCTTCCTGCCTCAGCCGAGTTCCCAGGGTGGCAGAAAAGGGAGGGATGCCCATAATATTGGGCTCAGAGGAGGGCCATCCCCCTCTTGACTTGGAGACCAGCTGCCCCCATGCAGTTGGCTTGATAGCATTGGATTTGGTCTCCTGGGATCTCTATTTGTGCAGCGCTCTGGGTTTCTCTTCATCTTCCACATTTGACACAACTCTCTTGGCGCAGCCGGAACATTTACTGCCATTTGAAGACTGCCCAAGGCAATGGGGGTAGGGGTATTAGAGGTGACACAGGCAGGGAAGAATATAGGGGAGATGATGGGAAGTCTTGTGGGCTTCTGAGGGGGTAAACAGGACTTATGGGGAGGTGATGAGGGTGGCTGGAGTTTATATAGGGAAGTGATAAAGGATATGATTGTATTTAGGGAAGAGATGAAGAGGGGATAGATGGAGAAGCGATAAGGAAATGTTATGAGGTAAGGTGGCAAACAAGATTGTTAGTGTGATGGACAGTGCGACAGACTGTGTCTGACTCTGGAAAAACATAATCTATGAATCTTATGATTGAGAAAAGACTGAACAACACAGACCTATAAGGCTAGGCCATTGGATCTGTAAGATCCCAAGGATATTCTGCTTGGTCAGTAATCACCAGCACCTACAGAAAGCACCCATGTTTTTCTTCTAGCATATTGCCACACCTGAAAACTTTTTTTTTACTCACACCCAGAGGTGCTATAAAGTTGAGCAGAACACATCTTGGGATATCTTGGAAAAAATGGTCTTGCCTCCCTTGGCCATCATATGGGGATCTCTCTGTTCTAAAACCTGAAATGCTGTTCCAGGCTCCCTGTCCTAGTTCTATTCTTTTCCTGTCTCCTTGTGCACAATTTGTACCCTGGATCTCAAACTCGGCGCCTTTTTATCTGTGCCTTTTGTCCAGTGTCTGGACTTTTAGACACTGGCTGAATTTTGCTGGCTTAGACTTTGAAATCAGCCTGACACTTCTCCCCTTTTACCCTCATTATATCAGTTTTATCTTCTGTGCCACACTACTCCTATTCCTTTTAGATGTGCTGATTCTGCCCTGTTTGTCTATATGCACCATATGCTGTGTCCTGACGTTCTAACTTTTGGTCCAGGCTTGTTCCTAGACCCAGATGTTTTCTGGCTTTAGGGTTATCCCCGTAGTCTGGAGAGGATGCATACCCTCCTCTGTCTAGTTCATTGCCCAGGCCCTGGGTTGCTTGATTTCATTGCTGATTAGGATTTTATTGCTGATATGAAAGCTTAATACCACTTAGGCCAGACTGAGGTGGGCTCAGGATAACCTCTTTGTACTCTGGCTAAGTGGTATGAGATGCTCGTGTCCAGCCATCAGTACTGATAGATAGATGCTTAAAGTTAGCTCTCTCCTCCAGAGGCCTTATTCTCTGTGGCAAAGCCTAGGAGCAGTGTATTCCTCCTCCTGCTTTTCTACTAAGTATCATGGAGGTGTCAGCCAGGTGACTCCTTTCCTGAGAGTCCTAGTTTCAGACCAGTGGATATGATGGAAGTCGGAAGATGATTCAGCTAAGATGACCCATATGTTCAGGCTTGGAGTTGGCCTTGTGGAAAGTCATGTTCAGACATGAACAATAAATAAGAGTAAGTCAGACGTCCCAGATGGAAGCTAGGGTGTTACTGTTCCAGGTGGGGACTAAACGGAGACAAATACTTCCCCTCCATCTTCCACACTCTTTAGAAGGGAGAGAATAAATATCCTGACAGGGGGCCAGGTGCTGCTCAATAGAACTAGGTAACATTGTCTGAGTGTGTTTGTGAGAGAGAGGCTGCCAGGCAGATTGTGTCCTCCAGAGGACAGTCCTGCATCCTGCCTCAGCTAAGTCCCTCCTTCCTCTCCCCTTGCAGGAAAAAACTGAACTTTATAAGTATAGAAACAAACAACAGGGCCCTAGGTCCCTGGGTCCTTGGAAAAACCTGCCACCAGGGCCACCTGCTTAGGGAAGCAGTCACTTTGTCTCTTATCTCTCATGTAGAGAGGAAGCAGCTGCTCTGCCCTCTGAGGTCAAGGCTGAGGAGAGTGTTTGGGGATGCTCAGCTCCCCAAGCCTGTGGAACCCTAGGAGAAGGTCCTAAGGGGATATTTGCCATGTCCTTTACTGGGGGGAAGGAGATGGGCTTTGTTTCAGGGTGGGGGGCAGGGATATTTGTATCCCCAGGTGCATCCATAAAGACAATAGACTGAAGTCAGACATCCCCCTTCCCCCTAAGCTCCTTTCATTGGACAGGCTTCTAGGGGTAGGGGACAGTGGGAACAATAATAATAACAAGGATTTGTATTTATGCAGTCCTTCAAGAGTTGCAAAACATTTCACAAATATTGTCTCATTTAATCCTCACAATAATCTTAGGAGACAGGTGTTATTATTATTCCCATTTTTATAGAGGAGGAAACTAAGAAATGAAAGTCAAAACGACTTACCCAGTACTACCCAGTAATAAGAAAAGATTTGAACACACTTTTCTATACACTGAGCCACCTAACTGCCCCTGCTGCTATAGGACCCATTCTTTTGTGTTGAAAGAAACCCTCCCTCACTCTGATCTTAATTATCCATACAGAACTGAGCTCTTGCTGCTTTAGCTTCAGTCCCTTTCCTTTGCTCCTGACTAATGAGGAAAACCCAGTCTCTTGGCCTTTGCAATTACTCTAGGCCCATCATTTTTCACATCGGAGATGCAGAAGGCAGGCCAGTTCCTCCTGTCCCCTCCCTCTAGGGGACCATGTTGTGTGCCTCCTGCTCTGCCCCGCAGGACTACCTCTATGCCCCTTTGTGGCTGCCCGGGCCTCTGGCCAGCAGCAGGTTCAGTGAGTTTCCGCACCAGTCTGGAGTCCCGGCCCTGCTACCCAGGTCCTTCCTTGCTTTGTCCCACACTCTGTGAGAATTCCCAGGCCGGGGCGCCAGGACCTTAGCTCCTTGGTTGGGAGTGCTGAACGGACCACAAGGAGCCTATCTCCCAGGCAATCGTTAGTGTCCTCATCTCGTAGTGATCTGTCTGTGGGTTTTCTGTTGGCAAAGACCGACTGCATCACGCTCAGCTTTAGGTAAAAAACATAGCTATGCCCTTTCTAAAGTGTAGGACCAGTGCCCAGATTACCCGATATGGGGGTTACCTCTTTGTTTCTGGTTATTGTCTCCATCAGTTGAGAGCCCTGTATAATCTCCCTGCCAAGTGACTCTAGCTGATCGCGTCCATTTGCACTCAGGGTTTTACGAGTTGGCTCACTTTCTTGGCTTTTGTGCCTCAGTTTCCCTGCTGACACCATTCACCTATCAAGTGCCCTGGATAAATGGAGAACGATGAGGCTCAAACTCGGGCCCAGGGCAGAGGGCCTGAGCCATTCAGGCAGTCAGGAGCCGTCCTAGGCTCCAGGCCCTGGCGTTCATGGTCTCCGAGTTAATGCGGCCCGGAGCTAGGAGCCTGAGCCTCCGGCTACACTCCCTCCAGCTCTGGGTCAGTCTGGGCTGGGGGAAGGGCCGGGGTGGGGGGGAGAGGCTGGTGCTGAGGGTGGCTGCGGCGGGGAGGGGACTTAGGGTGGGTGGGAGCCAGCTGTGGGGTGTTTGTCAAGGAACTTGCAGCGGAGTGCGTGGCTGAGATAAGCCTAAGAATGCCCGGGCGCTTAGGCCGGCTTCCTGCCGCTTCCGCCCCCTCCTCGGGCGCCTGCTCCCGGTCGTCTAATTTCCTCCCTCGGCAGCCTAGGCCGCTTCCTGTTTTCTCCATGGGGGATGGGCTGGCTGGGCTGGCTGGCCTGGCTGACTGTGGGGCGGATGGGAATTGGAGGGAGAGAGAGAGCCGTGGGGGGCAAGCACCTGCCTTACCCCTGCTGAAGCTGGGGATGAGGGTGGTCTGCGTCCTAGAAACGGACAGTGACTGAATCCCCCTACAGCCGCCCCCTGCGGTTCTCTCTGGGACCCCAGGCTTAATGACCAGGCAGGTCCTGGGATTAAGTGACTGAGATTTAATGCTGGGCCGAACCCTCCGCCCTCAACCAGCCTTATCCCCGCACGGAGCCTTCTGGCCAGGGGAAGTGAAGGAGGTTTTATGAGGTCAAGAGGGCTAAAGCCCTTAGAGGGAGCCCAACCAGGTGTTTTTCAAGTTTGGGACAGCCTAGAACTGGCCAAAGGGAAACAGGTGTAGGAGAGGCTTTTGCTTAGGCTTGAGGGAAGGAGGAAGGGGAGAGAGGGGAGGGAGTACAAAATCCGGGTGTTTTGTACTGCGCTCTGGGGCCAAGATTCCATAAGGGAGCCCAGTGTTTGTCCAGAGCCTCCCCGCTGGTGTTGGGGGGAGAGTGGTCGGGGGAGAGGAAGTCAGAGCAGCAACTGAAACAACAATGAGGAGGAAATTGGGCTCATAAATCAGAGACCCCTGGGACACCTCCCTCCCATAGGGTCTACTTTCAATTATTGGTGCTGCCGAGGGGCATTCCCTCAGATAATCCAAAATGGTGGTAATCCAAAAGCAATGGCTTGTATTACATTAATTCCATTCTCTTCGCCGTTGGAATGCAGAATAAAATCATTGATTTTTCCTGTGGAGGATCCGAATTCTATTGGATTTAGACTGATGTCTAAAGGGGGTAGTATTGCCTATGGGTTATGGGTGGAGCTTAGAGGAAATGTAGGCCATAGTGAATATTCACCCTAGAAAACAGAAAATTGATACTTGTGGGAGCAGGTGGAAGAAGGATAAAGGCCGAGTGAAAGAGGTACCCTAAATCCTCTCCACTGATAAATTCATAGGTCTTAGATTTTAGAGCTAGAAGGAATCTCAGACGTCATCTAGACCTCTCCTTCTTTTGACAGATGAGGAAACTGCAGGCCAAAATGGAAAAGTTACTTGCTCAAGGGCAATGGCAGAGTAGAAATTTGGACCCAGATTCTCTGACTTACAGTCCAACACTCTTTTCACTGCTTCCCTTTTTTTTTTTTTTTTTAGATGTGTGATCTTTTCCATTCTTTTGGAATTTTCCACTTTTTTGAGATATCTGAGTTTATTTAGCATTGTGTTACTTTTAGCTTCTTCTGCTTATGTATTTGATGAGGCCCATCTACTTTTCCTGAATTTATTTTATTAAGTGTCATTCCTACTTCTTAATTATAACACACTGTGTGCTGAGATCAATATGAATGAGATGAGGTGAATAAATGTCATAGTTGCAGTGAAATCAATGATAATAAGACTATATCAATGACAATCTGCCCTGTTTTATGTCTATCTGTTGTCCTCTCAGTTTTATTTGTAAATGCTTTTGGAATAAATACTTAGTCAAGTCTTGCATTTTCAGTAAGTTTATTTTCTCTTTTTTTTTAACTCTTCAGTATTTTGTGAGTAATGCTCCTCATAATATTCTGTCATCCTTATCTATAATGTCATCAATTTACTTGCACCCTAAATTATTGCCTTTGGCTGCTATATCTCTATACTTGGCAAGAAGTCATGTTTTCTGAATGAAGTGGTTTCTGGGATCTTTTGACCTCTGTTATAGCAATTGTTTAGTAATTATTAAATTTATCTTAAAAATAGTGATGACTGGAGTCATGTCTCTACTTTTATCCATTTCTAATTTTGGAGAACCTATCTTATTTAAATATGTAGCATTGAAGTAATTTTGTTTGCATGTAGCATAAATAGTCTACTTATTTTTCTAATTTAGTATTGATTTGCTTTAACTAGTCAGTGATCAGACTGAAAATGTACAGTAGATTATGAAATGACTACCACAGCAATAAACATTTATTTCCTGTCTACTAAACTAGTTTTTTTGAAAAAATTAACTTCTCATTTTGTTTGGTGTTTAACATGTCTGATATCTTTCAATTAATTTTGCTAATACTTTATGAAGTTAGATGCTAAGACATTTGGAAAATATATGTTTCAGATTGATATTGATTTCTTATCTATGGTTCCTTTCAGCACAAGATAATGTTGATAAAGTTCAGTCATGTCTGACTTCATGTCCACTTGGTGTTACTTGGCATTTTCTTCTTCAGCTCATTTTTTGCAGATAAGGAACTGAAGCAAACAGTTTTAAGTTATTTGCCCTGAGTCACATAGCTGATAAATGTTGGTCAGATTTTAATTCAGGAAGATTTCTCCATTTCTTTTGCCCTTTTGAATACTCTTCTTTTGCCTTCTTGCCCATTCCTCACCTAGGCTCTTTGTTTTCCTGAGAGATACGAGGAAATAGCCTTTGAACTGATAAGATTCATCTCCTTTATTCATCTTCTCATTCTGTAATTTAGTCTCATAAAAACAAATATTGACTCACCTGTAGGTAGGATGTATGATGTTTGGTCTATGATGTTTCAGGTCTGTTTCTCCCCCATCGCTTTTACCTGACTTGCTTTCACCCTTGTTCTTTCTGTACATTTAAAAAGAAATCTCTTAATATTCTCTTTGTTGTTATTTTGTTATTGTTGTTATCCATGGTTAGTACACATATTTACCCTTCATGTATTTATGTTGTCTAAAATTTGTTCAGGTATAGTTTTATTTCTAGAAATGCTTCAAATGCCTCTTTCCCTCCATTAACAGTAAGGCCCAGTTTTGTAGGTTATGTCATCTTAGGCTGCATGTTTTCTCTTTAGTACATATATTACTCCATTCTTTCCTGTGGTTTCTGGTGGGTAAAAAATGGTCTTGTATCATTCAAATTTGCTTTCCTTTATATTTGAGTCTTTCTTTTGATTACTTGCAGAATTTGTCAGCAGAAATATTAAATTTAACCACTATATGTTTTAGAATTTACAAAATAGGTTTTTTCTTTGTTTATTTGTTTTGTTTGTTTCTGGAGGTGATCTATTCAGTTGGTACTTTGTTTTCTTTCTTCAGAAATGTTGGGAAGTTTATTGTATTATTTTTTTACATTGTGGTATTAGGGTTTTTTGACCTCTATGAATCTTGTCTTTAGGATAGATGTGTTTTGCTTCTGTGGAAGTCTACTTTCTTTTAATATTACTGCTTTTTGCTTCTCTTCTTCTGTATTTTCCTTCACTTCCATGTACAGTGATTCTTGAGCACTCATCATTAATTGGTTCCAGAAGGTACAAGTGGCAAAAACCAATGAGTATTCAACAGATTTTTCCCATTAAGGAGTACATCTCCAGTCAGCAGCCTAACCATCCTTCCCCACCCAATTCCCCAAAGAAACAAGTGGGCCTTCCAGCTGCAGAGAAACAAGCCAGCCCACTTCAGTCCAGCTAGGCTCCTCCCTTCTTGACCCAACTTACTTTCTGAGAGGAACCTCAACCTTTATCCTTTCCTTCTACCACATGCAGTCTGAAGTTGGAGGATAGGGCTGGATGTAGAGGTGGAAAATATGGTCTTGCACTTTCTGCCACCTAGGACTGTGGCTGCTTGGGACTTGGGGCTGCCACAAGTCCTGGATCCTTTGCACTGTCACCACCCCTGCTTGGGCTCCCTTTTATTGTTGCTCATGCCACTGCTCCCAATGCTGCTTCTCTTGCTAAGCACACTGGTTGCTTTGTTCCTTTTCAGTACTACTGTTTGAGGCAATAGCCATGGTCATGGGGGCTGGGCAATACACCTGGCCAACCTCACATCCCTACTGCTCAGCCAGGACAACAGCTAAGTGTCTGAGTTGAAGCATTTTTTTTCTTGTAGAAATGCATCAAATACTGAATTCTGTGACTTTCAAAGCAAATAAGTGCTGAGGTACGCTGTATTTGCATTCTCAATCTATCAATCTTGTTTTTTTGGTAAGATTTGCTACTATAGATTATATTTTCTCTCATTCTTCCAATTATTTATGCTGTACAGCCCATAGACTTTGCTTTCACAACTTTTTCTTCCTTCCTTCTTTTTTTCTTTCTCTGCAGCAATTGGGGTTAACTGACTTGCCCAGGGTTACACAGCAAGGAAGTATCAAGTGTCTGAGGCCAGATTTGAACTCAGGTCCTCCGGACTTCAGGACTGATACTCTATCTACTGCACCACCTACCTGCCCCAATTTATTTTTCTTTTAAAGAATTCAGGAACATTCTCCTATGACTATGCTTTCTTGGGAACCTATAAGGTATTCTTTCTCATCAAGTATCAATTCATTTTCCTTTGTCTTACAATATTTGTTTATAGGTCACTGAATTCTTTTGCTTAATTAGGGAGGACATATTTCCTTCTGTTGCTAATAGCTTCCCTGTTCATTTATCTGCTCATTTAAGTTTTCTTCCTTTTCAGATCTTTAGTCATTTTAATCTTTCCCCATTATTTTTCCTTATTACTCATTTTCTGACTCCCTCCCCTTTAATGGTAGTTTTCCTGGGGGCTGTGGTCTTTGCCCCAAGTGATTTCAAAGGTGACAGAACTTTTCCTAGCTATATACTTTTTTTCAGGCTTAGTAAAGTGCCACACAGCTCTCCTCACTCCTTAACATAAACACACATGTCCTGCCCTTTTTCTCTATTCCTTGCTTTTCTGGCCAAGAGCTACTATCCTTCTATTGAAGCCAGGCACCAAAGGTATAAGCAAATTAAAGTAGATTATACCAACATCATGGGGTTGTTTGAAGAGAATCAATAATACCTTGGGCTTGGATCAAAGCTCAAACCAATTCAGAATCTCACATTACAATTGCAGTCCAACCTTGTGGTGGAGCATCTCTACTAAAAACCTTCAGAAGGAAATTTTTTTCTGCAGAGGAGTTTCTATTCTTCTTCCACTCCTTGACTAGAGCATGAACTTCAAAAGGTCAGGGTATTTGAACTTCCCATTGGTACTGGTAGCTGTGGCCCCATCATTTTGCTTTTGGAACTTTCTAGCTCCTCCCCCTTAGCTTCAGGAGGAAGATGGTTAACCAGGTTGGGGGTGTGTGTGTGTGTGGAAAGGTCAGCCAAGTAGGGTTTATTTATGATCACCTGACAGTTTGGTGTGGATTATTAAATCTGTCAATAAGGGAATCATAGAAAGCTCAAGAAGTTGAGGAGAGCCAAGTCTTCAGGGAAAAGAAAACTTGAAAATAAGATGGAATTTAGTGGGAGATTAGAATGGAGGGAAGATATATGCTTGTGTTGTCTCTGAAAGAAAACAGCAACCAAACCATGTGGTCTAAATGTATTAACTCAATACTCATTCAGATCCCTAATACCTGGTTTGGTATTCATATTGATTTGGATTAATGCTTTGAGTTTATATTCCCTCTGAGTGTCTTCTCCAGTGACCAATTTCTATATTAATCATATAGTATCACATTGCAATGGTGAAAAAGGACAACTTACTTAATTTTTTTTTTACCATTACTACTCTGGCCCCTGCTGCCTGAAGAGGTTTCAGTCTCTTTGTTCAAACTCCTACTGATTGTATTCCTCCAAAACTTTTAGGACCCCTAAACTCAAGTTCTGTTTAACCACTCAATAGTCAGAATAGTTTTTTCAAAGGAATATTTACCTCCAAGGAATGGGAAAAACAAACCTGCAAATATTTCCTCCCAACATATAGGGGCATAATTTCCCCCTAACTTCTATCTCAATCTTTGAGGAGGGAAAGAGAATTAGATTCATAACTTAACTCAGTTCTGATTAAGCATAGTCTTACTGATTTCCAAGTCCAAAGACTACTGTGGGCCTGATTTCTGAACACCTTGGTTTCTCAGAGCTTATCTGATGGGCAAACAGCAATATGTGGTCTGGAATACTGTCTTTAAGGTTGCCCATGTCACTAGTCTGCATTGGGGATATCAATGGATATTGCAAGGAAAAGAACAAATAAAACAGAACAAAACTGTAAGTCCATTTCTTAGGATACTAGAACCTAAAAGGGGAAAAAAGAGAGGTCGTAATTCTTTTCTTTTCCATTTCATTTTATAGGGCCTGTGCTGTGGATAAACAAGACTTTCATTTATTCTGGAAGAATAGAAAGAGACTGTCCTGGTCTGTTCATTTTAAAGATGTAGCCTGTTCTGGCTACTTAGTCAGTGGAATAGAGGATGTTACCATCCAAGAGATAACATAATATGAAAAAATGTATTCTCCTAGGAACAGATCCCAGACATCTCTCATATAGGTACATTTTAGGTGATTTGGGCATACACAAAACAAAGCCCCATTACAATAGAAACAAAGAGTAAAACCTGGAAATTGCATCAATTGTAAATGCTTCTCTTCCCAAATTCCCATGAAACCAGGTTACTTCCCCTTCCTCCAGACTCCTCGGAATGAAAAGTTTTGATTCCATTCTAGTACTGACTCCAGAGTCAGAAAGCATGGGTGAAGGCATCTAGGATCAGCAGGATGCAATTGAATCAAATTCCAAAGTTTGCCATTGGCAGAAATGGGAAAACAACAACAACAAATAAAAAACTTCAATGGCTATAGTAGTGGTGCTATCTCAATGATTAATAGTCTGGGATCTGAAGGATTTTGGTGCATGAAAACTTTTATATGGAAGGAATCTATGAACTTAAAAGCCCTTCTCTCTTTGGTTTCCTACTTCTTCCAGGTTTTCCCTGCCCTTCTTAAAAAAACAAACAAACAAACAAACTTTCACCTTAAAGGGGATGATTCTGGGAAGATGGCAGAGTAGTAAAATTGATAAATTTCAAGTTCTCCTGATTTCCCCCACCAATAGAATAAATTTGTGCCTCAGGATGAACATAGACTGGTGAAAAAATCAAGACAATTTGGAACAGAATAAGGGTTGTCTTGATATAACGAGATCTGAAGCATATGTAGATTAAACTGAAGCAGAAACATCAAATGAGGATCCCTTGGACTAGCTGTGTGTGGCTGGAGCCTCAGCAGGAACCACAGAGACTTTTACTTCTTGGACCTCGTCAAATTGAGATCTGAATCCAGGAGGATTGAATAGCCTCAACTGTGCTGCTGAGATGTGGCGATGGGTGAAAAGGAACCAGCACCCAGTGAGTACAGAAGTAATAGGGCAGGGATACTACTGGCTGTGAGTACTTGTAACAGAGTAGAGCTCTTGGTTTGGGATTCCAGGTCAGAGGGGAGAGCTAAAGCGAAGCTTGAGGCACCATCTCTGCCCTCCACTATTAGAGGTGCTTACACTAACACTTCTTATTTTTAAAAAACGAACCAGCAAAGAACGAACCTCACCATTGAAACATATTATGGGAATAGAGAAAACTGGAGTTCATCTTCAGAGGAGCACACTTTAGTAAAAAAAAAAAAATTTAAAAAAAAGCTTCTACCACCAAAAAAATAATGTGAGTCAGAGAGAATTTATAGAACTAAAAAAAAAAAATTTAAAAATCAAATGAGAGACACTGAGGAAAACCTAAAAAAATAAGAATAAAAACAATCTAAGAAAAACAAGAAGATTATGAAAAAAAGGTTAACCAACTAGAAAAGGAGTTACAGAGTCTCAAAGAGGAAAATAATTATTTGAAAATTAGATTTGGTCAAGGGAAGCCAGTGAAACTATGAGAGAACAAAAGATAACAAAACAGATTATAAAGAATGAAAAATAGAATAGAATGGGAAATGTGAGAAAAACAACAAATCTGGAGAACAGATCAAAAAGAGAAAATATAAAAATAATTGCACTGACAAAAAGTTGTGACCAATAATGCAGGAAATAATCTAAGAAAATTGTCCTGGACTAATAGAACATGAGGAGAAAGTAGAAATAGAAAAAAATCCACTCATCACCACCTCAAAGATATACTTTGTGGAAAACACATGGTATTGCCAAATTTTGAAATCCCCAGATTGAAGATAAAATTTTGCAGCAAATAAGGAAAAAAATTCAAATATGCTGGAACTATAATTAGAATTATACAAGACTTATCAGCAGCTACAATAAAAGACTACAGGTCCTGGAATGATATCTACTGACAATCAAAAGAACTAGGCCTGCAGCCAAAAATATCATGTCCAGCAAAATCATCTATAATTTAGAATGAGAAAAAAATGGACATTCAGTGAATTTGCAGATTTTCAGGACTTCTATCAACCAAATCTGAAATTAAGAGAAAATTTAACATAGAAGAACCAATATCAAAGATCATTTTTAAGGAACTCAATGTGGACAAACTGTTTAAACATGGACAAATTATTTTTTTTAACATGGGAAATCTATACTAAATGTTTAAGATTCACATCAACAATAAGGTAGCTCAAAAGAAAGATTGGCAGAGTTAAGGTAAAAATAATAATCATGTTATACAAATGAAGTACAGAGGAAGAATAAATCACAGAGGCATTTTGGGGGGAGGAGGACTGGTAGTTCTGAAAACCTACTCACATCAGGAATGGGTTTAATAGTCAACACTATATGTATACTGGGAAGAGTATAGCACCCTCCAAAATCTATAAATAAATAAGGGGGGAGAGATGGGTGGATGGAGAAGAAAAGGGTAAGGGAAGAAGACAAGGGAGGGATCTTTGGCTGGGGGGGGAGGTTAAGTAATAACAAGGCAAATTATGGAGCAGAATTTAATTAAAAGTCAGCAAGGAGAGGAAAGACATGTATGTGATGTATGTGTAAGTATGTGTGTATATGTATATATTTATATATGTATACATAAATATATCTTTTCTTAACTGTAGCTTATTTGGGGATGGGCAGTGAGATGAAAGGGGAAAAAAGAATAAAGTAAATGAGGTGTGCAGCAGAAAACCAAAGAGTAATTTACAAGGAAGTAAAGAAAAAAAATGGACATTCACAAATATAATTTCTTCTCCATATATATATATTTATATATATTTATCACTTTCTTGATCTGGTAATTTGTTGTTATATATTTTGAATCCTCCTTGATGTTCTGCTGGGCATTTGACAATGTTCTCTTTTGTTTTGCTTTATTTTGTTTTGTATTCTTTTCTGTTTTTCTTTTTTCTTACTCTGTTTTTTCAAATAAAATAAATTTTAAAATAAGAAAAAATCTCACCTTAAAAAAACAAATCTCTCATTTAGACGTATCCCAGATATGTGCGACCACTTGTTTTCCTAGGACATATAAAGTCTTCATGGTGTAGGGGGAATCGACTAATCATGAAATATTTATCAAGTTTCTATTGTATATCAGGCATGGTACTGGGACCTGAAAACACAAAGATAAAAATGGAATAATTATTGCCTTAAGGAGATAATGGTGTATCAAGGACAAATGTGTATCTAGTACATATATGAGTATTAAAGCTTGGGTTCTACTACCTTCCCCAATTATTTAATTAACAGAGTAAACCAGTTAGTGAGGAATTTTCCTACCCTCATCTTAATATGGACATGGTGTAAATCAGTTTGAAAAGATTATAACTATTTGGATGAAATGTAGATGACATTACACAGGAATCATCTTGTGAATAGTTAAGAAGATCAAATTCCCTCTTGAGTTACATAAGAAAAAATCTCAACAATGAACATCTCACTGGTGGCAGACTCTAGGTTCTGAGGAAATTACTCTTTGTAGGGGGGTAGAAGGGGAGAAAAGAGTTTCCCTCTCCTCCTTCCATCCATTGACTATGTAATTAAAGATAAGGGACCAGTAGGGCACAAGGCATCCAACTGAAAGCCAAGAGATATTATGAGGACAGTCATCTGAAACAGGGAAAACTATGTCCTTCCTAGAGCAGAGACAGATATCTAAGATAAACATGAATAAATATGAATACATAAAGCTAACCACTGGAGGGAGAAAGCAGCATCAAGGAGTTCTTTCACCAAAGAAGAATGCTGGCCATGATCTCAGTAAATGATTTCTATTGACTAGCAGAATCATGTGTGCTTTCTCTTTCTACACATGTTTTCTACATGCATGTCACTACCATGGTATTTTAAGTTTGAGCATATTCCCTCTAGGGACCTTATTTGCGCAAGGTTTGGGGGTGGAGGGAATGGTTTTCTAATGACTTTTTTCTATACTCTTCATAGTAAATACCTTTTCTGAAAACTAATTAAGTCTGCCTAGCAATTGTCAATGGAAAACACTCTGGTAGGGGCTAATAAATGTGACAGTACCAGAGGCTCTGCCTTTCAGAGATACCTGTAGTTCCTAGAGAAGACTTGCAACCAGCAGCCCTTTGGGCTTTAAGTGGGGTATATAGCCCCTAAATGGGGTAGTACATAAATATACAAAACAAGTTTTGGCAAGGAGAGAATTGGCTGCTGAGGAGACCAGGAAAGAATTTGTGTAGAAAGTAGAACTTGAGAGAATGTGGCAGACATCTGGAGAGTCTCTCTTTATATGAAACCTAAACTCCAAATTTTGTGTTTGGGAGTGAGTTGATAGAGTTAACATATTGGGAGCCACTCCTACCTTCTTGGCTAATTTCTTTAACATTGATCTTTTATAATACCATACCAATGTTACTAGAGAGGTAGATGGAGCACTGGACTAAACACTAGATTCAAATCTTGGATCTTAACAGTTATTAACTTTATAATTTTATCTGCAACTAACTTTATGACTTTACCTGCCTCCATGGGTTTAATTATAATTTCTCTGCAGATAAATCATAAATCCATATATCTAGCCCCAGTCTCTTCTCTTTTATAATTGCATGACATGTTTCCTGAACATTTCAAACTGGATACCCGAGAAACATCTTCAATTCAATATGATCAAAACTAAACTAATTTTTTTTCCTCCCAAAATCTTTTTTTCCTAACTTTCTTATTTTTGTTAACAGTACCACTAGACTTCTAGTATTGTATATTTGTAAGCTTGGCATTATTGTTTCTTTCCTACTCTTCCTCATTATACTCTATATCCAATCAGATGTCAAATATTGTTTTTACCTCCAGACACCTCTTAAATTCTACCTCTTCTTTCTATTCACATGGCTATTATCTTAGTTCAAGCTCCATTACAGCTTGCTTGAATGTACTTCAACAGCCTTCTAATTGGTGTTCCAGTCTCATATTTCTCCATTCTAATCCATCCTTCTCACTGATTTCAAAGGGTTTTTCTTTGAGTGTCTATCTGAAAAATGCCATTCCCCTATTCAATAAATTCTAACAGTCCCTTATTGCCCCCATAATTAAATATAAAATACTCTGCTTAAAGCCCTTCACAACCTGGCTTCATCATATCTTTTTAACCCCATTGGATATTACTCCCCTACCATACTCTTCAATTCATGCAGCCTAGCCAACTCTGGACTAGATGATGCAGTGTATAGAATACCAGACCTGGAGATAGGACGACTCACTTTCCTGAGTTCAAATCTGACCTTAGACATTAGCTGTGTGACCCCAAGCAAGTCATGTAACCCTATTTGCCTTAGTTTCCTTATCTGTAAAGTGAGGTGGAGGAGGAATAGCAAACCCCTTCAGTATCTTTGCCAAGAAAACCCCAAATGAGGTCATGAAGAGTCAGACACAATTGAAAAATGCTTCAACAGCCTTTTTTATGTTCATTATAGATAATACTTCAGCTCCAGCTTCCATAACTTTACATTGGCTCCCCTCCATGTCTTGGGTGTATACTCTCCTTATCCTTTCCTCATAGAATTCCTCTCTTCCTTTGAGATGCAGTTTGTGTCATTTTCTACATCAAGCCTTTTCTGATCTCCTTAACTGCTAGTTCCTTCAAGTTTCAGCAACTGTTTTACCTTCTGCTAGAAGTCTTTTCCAGTTTTACTTGATCTTTATACCTTCCTTCTGAGATTATTTCCAATTTTATTCTGTCTGTATTTTGTTTATACAAAGCTGCTTGCACATTCCATCTCCTTTTAGACTATTAGTTTCTTAAGGAACAGGGTTTTTTTTAAACCTTTCTTTATAGCCTTTCTCTTTGATGGGCCATGGCTTCATTCCTCTTTCATCTGCAATTCTGAATTCTCCTGGACTCATAAAGAAAAAAAGGAGAAATAACAATAATCACAACTCACTTTTGGTACTTTCCCTATAATAAATAACCTTATAAATTTTTACAGATGAGGAAACTGAGATTCAAAGAAGTTGAAATAACATGCCCAGTATAATCAAGATAATCAAATGCACTTATTAAACACCTACTATGTTCCAGACACTGTGCTAAATGCTGGGAATAGACATACAAGGAGAAAGAAAATCAATCCTTTCCCTCAAGGAGCTTACATTCTGATATGGGAAGAAGATACATCTAAACGGAAGCTGAGAGGGGAAATAGAAAGTAAGAAAGAACTAGGGCCAGTCATTGTAGAGAATGTCCTGGATGGGAGGAGAAGCTACAGCTGTTGCCTCCAGAAAGCACAACTGGGGCCCAGTGATTAGAGTGCAGGTGTAATGGTAATTTTATATTGCTCAGAGGTGAAGTGAGTGAAGTTTAAAACATACTTAGTGATTGGAAGGAGGGCAGGAGGGAGAGAATTTAGAAGTGAAAATAAAGTTGAATGTTTAAAAAGATACTGAGTATAATTGATGAGTTATGGGAAAAATCTCAGCAGATTTTCTACTTTGGACAGATCTGATCTCTAGCCAGGGGAATTCCACCCCCAGGATATAAGGCTGTTGCTTTACTCATAAAGTGGGGATTGAGAGATCAGTTGTGTTTGATTCTTAAGGTGCCATGATGTGTTTTTCAGAGAGGCAGGATTGGTATTTTTTCCTCTTTGAATCCCATCCCCTCCTTATGGGGGACTATGTTGCTAGCAGCATAGGGGTCAATTATTTGAGCTCGATTCTCATGGTCCACAAATTGGGTGGGGTTGATTCCAACAGGCATAGAGGGAGAAGTCAATGTGGGGCAAAATGGGATCAGTACTTGGAAGGAGTGGCTGGGTTTCAGAAGAAGGAGATAAATGTTTTATGCAGGGAGCCAGAACACCTGGATTATATTGCTGACTGGGCCCTGACTCATAGCTAATGCTAAGGCCATGACTTCCCTTCTCTGGGCCTCCTGGCCTTGCTTCAGAGATAGGAGAGAAACAGCCAACCTTCAGGGGAGCTGGGGCTGGAGCCAGGATGGAGGCAGGCCTGAAGGCTGGACATAGCCAGGGAAGGGGATAGGAGCCTCTGGCCCCTTCCTGGGCCTTCCTTAAACCTTGTGCTGCTCTCTGGTTCCTGGTGGAATGCAGAGTCCTGACCCTTAAGGTGGGTGGCTGAGAGTGCATAGGATACTGGTTAGATTGGAGAGTGTGGAAATAAGGGCAGCAGTCAAGAAAAGACTCGGGAGACAGAGAGAGGGAGGAGATGACCTTTGCTGAGATTCAGAAATTTGCTAGGGACAAATTTGGGGGATTTCTGTCCCGCCATCTCTAACCCCTCCACTCCCCCCTCCAACTCACTCTTCTCAGAGTTAAATCCTGGGAGACTTCCCTCTATCACCAAATCAACACTGTCCCTTTAAGCAGTTCTTTACAGCAAAACATTCTTACAGAATTAATCAAATACATGTAACCATGTCACTTAGAGGGGGAAGGAAAGGCAATTGGAAGAGCCTGATATTAAAACCATCTGCCTCCCCTTCTCTCTCCCCACCCCCATCCATCCGTTAATAGTTTCTCAATGGGAGCCAGCGAGTAAGCTAGGAGAGAGCCAGGACTGCTTTCATGTCCCTTTTCTGATTGAATTTCAACTTTAACGGATTCTGAAATGAAGGAAAAGGGGACAAAGAGAGGGGTTGGGAAAAAAGTGGAAGGGGATTTTGGTGTGGTCTTTCCTTCCAGATTCAAAAACATCCTCAAAATGGCTCTTTTGACTGAATTGTCTTCTCTGGCATGGTGAAGCTATACTCATCCTAGTCTATGTAGGGAGTACTTCTAGGCTGTCAGACCCTGCCAAGTAACAGACACCAGGTGATAGGATGCTAAAGACTTTGCTAATGGTCTCAACTTCATGGAGTTTTCTGACTCTTAGTCCTGGAGCTCCATCACCAACCCCAAACTTCTTGCTCTTGATTTTCCCCATCTGGGGATGGGGAACTTTTTTTGGACCAAACTGGGGATGGGTGGGGCATGGGTGACCCCTGAGGGAATGGAGTGAGAATTGTTCTCTCCTCCCTCAGTTATATTAGCAGGGGATCAGGGAACAATCCATCCCAGAGCTTTGGGTTCTACAGATGCAAATCAGCTTCCATGGGGGATTCCAATCACTCCTGGGAGCCTGGCTCAGGGAATTTGCCTTTTACCCTCAAAATTTTACCTTTCTCTGCTTTTAAAATTTCTCTAGATTCTGGTAACCCCCAATTTGAAGCACGAAGCTGCTGCCACCCTTCATCCCCCATCCTGCTTCATTCCCTGAATTCTAAGATTTTCCTTCCCTGATGCCACATTCCATATTCTTCTGCTGCCTTTGTCAGTATTTTTAGATGTCCAATGATAGCACTCACTCTCTTTTCCTTTTCACCTTCGTTCTTCCCTATTCCATACCACAAAAGGACATTTCTAGAGCAAAGAGAATATATAAATTCAGAAATAGCATACTAGGGGAAAGTAATTAAGTCTATAGCTAAAAGAAAAGTATGCAGTTGTAGACTAGGTACCCCTTAAACTTCTCAAGTTATTCTTTCTTTCATGTCATAATTTACCTCTATACTATGGAGTCCAGGTATCTCATGGGCCCCCAAGCGAATGACAAATTCCATCTCAGAGCATCTTTTGCCAGTTTGGAACTGGTCCAGTTAGATGCTCTAGATAGAACCTATTCATTCATTCTGTAATCCTTGTCTCACTCTGTGGCCATTCAGGCCACAGGGAATTTTCCAGATGGCATGGCTCATTTTCCTTAGATGCTCCTTTGCATTTCTTTCTAATTCCTAACTATCTAACTCCTCTTTCCAGGTAAAGAAAAGTTTCCCATCCCCTCCCAAAATAGGACACAATAGTGAAACATGCAAAGAAGAGTTCTTCTTTAGCCACAGAATCCCCAAATGGGATGATTTTGCTGTCTGGGGGTGGGAAGGGCAGCCTGAAGCACTGTAAGGGGAGGTCTGAAGGCAACGAGGGAGGAGGGAAATGGGATGGTCTAGGGGCCAGGCAGGGTCTGAACTGTCTGCTCTGGCATGGTGAAACTGCCTTTATCCTAGCCCTGGCCCCAGCAGCCTGGCTCAATTCCCAGACAAAGGACCCAAGCCAGCTCCAGCTGGGTAGGAGCTAGTGACGATGTGTATCTGACTATGAGTGTGTGGGATTGTTTCTTATATTGCATGTGTGACATTGTGAGAGTGTGTGATTGTGCATTTCTTGTTGTGTCTGTGTGGATATTTGATGTAATTATATTTGACCATAAGAATGTGATAGTCTGATACTATGAGTAATAGATTGTGACATAGAGACCAAGAAAATATATAACATTGTATGTGATTCTTTGACTTCAAGCATATGTTTTAATGTATCTGTTCCATTGATAGGTGTGTACTAGTTGTGATGAAAGGTGATAAATAGACTTTGCCCTGTTAGAAGCAGGATTTGGATTTTACTTTGGGAATATGTGAATCTCCTTTCCCAGCCCCGCTTGAGGGAGGGACATAGTCTGATGTGGATAAGAAAGGAAGCTGGGATGATGCTACTAAATATCTGCCCACATCAGACTACTATTGCTGGAGAAAAGCTTTTTAACTTCCCCTCCCCCTTCCAGAGACTTTCTTTTTAAAAAAAATTATTTATTTTATGAAATAAAACAAACATTTTCATAATATAGAATAAAAAGATGATTGCACATGAAACTGCAAGTCTATTATGTACAATTTGCTATTCCTTTTCAATCTATAATAAAGTTATACATGTATATTTTTTTCTTACCTCTCTCTTCCTTCTTCTTTGTAAATAGCTGCCATTAGATACAAATATATACATATATATGCACATATATAAATGTGTGTGTGTGTGTAAAATCATTCTACACATTTCTATTAGTTCTTTCTCTGGATGTAGATAACATCTTTCTTCATAAGTCCTTTGTAGTTATTTTGGGTATTTACAATAGTCAAAATGACTCAGTCACTCAAAGTTGTTCTTAAAACAATATTGTTGTCACTATGTACAATGTTCTCTTGGTTTTGTTCTCTGAGAGCTGCCTATGCCAGGGACAGAAGACTAGTCCCATACTGATCCATCATAGCTTCATTGCTCTGTCCTTGTCTGTTTCTCTAAAGAGAAATTTGGAGTTTTTCTGTGAATTTCAGTTATTCAGCCCATGTCTTTTATATCTTCCCTGAGTCCCTGATAGGAAGTCTCAGGCAGGCATTTTCTGGGGGGATTTTGATATTTGTCTTTGCCTGTCCTTGGGAGCAGGGCTTTGGGTAGAGGACCACAATGTAGTTGTTCTTCAGCTTCCACTCATCTCTCAACAACTGGGGAATCACCCACCATATGGCTGATGCCCCTCTTTCTTGTCTCCTCCGAGATTTCTTTTCCCTTTCCATGGTTCCTCTGGTCAAACCCACAATATATGGGAATTACTAGAGATTTTTAGGACTCCCCTGCTTGGAATGTGCCTACTTATAAAAGGCATTCCACAGTCTCTCCAAAGAACTGCCTTCCAGTCCTCCAGTTCTTAGGTTATTCTCAGCACAGTGAAGGAATTGTTCAGCCTTCCTGAGCCTCCAAATATCAATGGGGTTTACATGTTCTCCAACCTCACTTTTCAGAGTCCAGTTTCCTCACCCCACTTCTATCCAACCCCTCAGGCTAACTCACTGTTGGGCCTACCTTGAGGTTAGTAATAGCTGAGAAAAACTTAGTTCAGCTGTTCTACTTACCAGTGGTAACAGGGATTTGTCCATCTGTCTCTCCACCTGCCTGTATGTTTGGATTTCCCTTTCCCTAGATTTCTCTTTCTACCTTGATCTCACCCCATTTCTTTCATTTTTAAAAATTCCCTTTCTCTCTATAATCTGTGTGTCTCGATTTCTTTCTGTCTCTGCCCCTGTTTCTCTCGGGTTTCCAGGAGTCAGGAGAGGGTTTCAGGTGCAGTTGTGTTGTAGATCTGCTCTTCCCAGTCTATCACTGCCAACCCCCACCCCATCAACCCAAAAGAAGTTTGTGTAAGGCATGTTGTTTTAATATGAAGTGATGCCATCATGTTCTCTTTAATGTCATAAAAAACCAGAACATCTATAAAGCTACAATCTGACATACATTTAAAGATAATCAGATACACACACAGCTCCCCATCATAGTTACACAGATATATACTCATGCATCATAAGGAGTCATGCTATTGCCATCATGGTAATAAGTCACAATCATGCAGAAATGAAAACAGGCCTATGAATACACACACAGATTCACATTCATATATTTGACTTATCCCTTTCAGAGCCACCCTCACACATAGAGACTCCATATCATTATAATCATACACATATACAGAGAGAGGGGCATATAGCATCTGGGTAATAAAGTCACAATCATAGACACAACACTGCAGGTACACACACAAACTTACATGTACAAACACACACACAAAGTCACATTAGAATATATTCATCTCATTAGTCTCATAGATTCTGCCCCTCCTCCCATTCTTCTTTATGTACACTTAAAGACTCATATACACACACTGCCTCAGGCCATTATACTCTCCCTCTGCCTCTCTATCTCTGTTCCACCCTCCACCCCCAATACACACACATATGTACAAAGTGACAGCATCAAAGTAATATATACTTCCTTCCCTTCACTTTTGTCTCCCTAGTAAATATCCATTCCCATACCCTATTAGCCAGCATGAGGGAAGAAAGACTTGCAGGTACACATGAGCCTCTCATATTATTGTGCCCAAGTAGGACATGGGAAATGTAGTTCTTTTTCATCCCTCTCCATGTACTGTTGGTGGAATTGGATCCAGAGCTTTGTAGAGTTTACCCTAATCTACTGTCTATTTGATATGGGAGAAAAAGAGCTGTGACATCTGGCAATAACACTTCAGGGTAATGACAAAAAAATGTAGAAATAAAAAGAATCATCTGGGCTTGCTAGAGTTGGGGTCCCATCACCCCTGGTGTAGTTGTGAAAGTTGGGGGTTGTGAACTCTCAGGATTCAGGGTCAAGCTTAACAACTCTTATTTTCTTTTAACCCTTGAGCATGAGTAAAGATTCTGACATTTTGCTAAAGGCAGCTAGATGGTATGATAAATAGAACATTGGACGTGTCTTCAGGAAGTCCCAAGTTCAAATCTAGCCACAAAAATTAGTTGTGTGACCCTCAGTAAGTCACTTAACTGCTGTCTGCCTCAGTCATCTGTAAAATGGAGTGACAATTGTTATGAGAACAAAATGAGATAATATTTGTAAAATGCTGGCACAAGGTAGGTGCTTAATAAATGCTTGTTTCCTTCTCTTAACTTGAGGGTGAGTGATGGAGAAAATATATTTACTTAGTTTAGTGATTCTTTAGCAATATAAAGGGAGTATCGGAACTCATTCATGTCATCAAGAGGTTTTGTGATTGGCTAAGAGTAATTTTGGGATTGTAGAATCTTTGAATGAGTTTAATCCAGAGGTTGGTGGATCCCAAATTATCAAAATAGTGTTCTAATCGGGAAAATTATGTCTTTGAGGTCTGAGAAAGATCCAGATCCAAAGTGAATAATGAATTAATGTGTACGATATTATGCCCCAGAAACTTTAATCAAGTCATAAGTTATTAATCTTAAATGACTTCCAGTGTGGGATGGGGGAGTTTTCTGTTATTAATCTTAAATGACTTCCAGTGTGGAATGGGGGAGTTTTCTGTTATATGTACTTCTTATAGCTTGGCCCTGTTGTATCATTTCTAAATTTGGAGATTTGATTTTCACTTGGAAATAAAACTTAGGAAACATACTTTTATGTTCTGGAATGTATTGAGACAAGGTCAGCTTGGGACATAGATTAAAGTGGGAGCTGAAAAATGGCATTAATATACAGGAGGTATCAGTAGGACAAAGCAGGGAGGGATTGGAATGGTTCTCTGAAACCAAGGAGCCAAGACGGCTCATGGGACTAAAGAAGGTCCTGGGAATTCACTCCTTGATTTGGGGTTCAGTGATCAGGAAAATTTAGGGAGAAGCAAAAGATGAAAACTCTTGTGTCAGGTCGCATGTCTGTTGGCCTAATTTCTTTCTTTTTTCTTTCTCTTTTTAAATAATGGCTTTTTTATTTTCAAAATACATGCAAAGAAAGTTTTTAACATTTACCCTTGCAAAACATTGTGCTCCAAGTTTTTCTCCCCCATTCTCCTCACCCTTTCACCCAGATAGCAAGTAATCAATAGGTTAAATGTGTAATTCTTCTAAATATATTTTCACATTTATCATGCTGCATAAGAAAACTCAGATCAAAAAGGAAAAAAAATAAGAAAGAAAAAAAGCAAGCAAACAAAAACAAAAAAGGTGAAAATACTATGTTGTGATCCACATTCAGTTCCCATAGTCCTCTTTCTGGATGCAGATGGTTCTCTCCATCACAAGTCTATTGGAATTGGCCTGAATCACCTCATTGTTGAAAATAGTCATGTCCTTCGCAGTTGATCTTCACATAATATTGTTGCTGTGTACAATGTTCAGTTGGTTCTACTCACTTCACTTAGCATCAGTTTATGTAAGTCTCTCCCGATCTTTCTGAAATCATCCTGTTGATTGCTTATAGAACAATAATATTCCATGACATTCATATACCATAACTTATTCAGTCATTCCTCAACTGACAGGCATCCACTCAGTTTCCAGTTTCTTGCTACTACATAAAGGGGTGCTACAAACATTTTTTGCCCTTGTGAATCCTTTTCCCTTTTTTATGATCTCTTTGGGATATAGACCCAGTAGAGACACTACTGGATGAAAGAGTCTACACTGTTTGATAGCCTTTTGGACATAGTTTGTTAGATTAATTTCAAGGAGTATCTAGGATCCTTAGATAATTAACTAGGTTTTATTGAGACATAAGATTCAAGGCAATACTTTTTAAGTATTGGGATTCAAAGGATAGGGATATATAACCAGACAAGATTCAGGAAAAAAAATTCATCTTCTAGATTTATAAAAAGTAATTCTAACTTAGGATAGAGTGTAAATTCAGAACCCAGCCTGACCTAGATAGGAATCTTTTCTGTACAGACTCTAGGTTTAATTTCTGTATTATTACTCTTGTTTTTCTTTAGAAATACTGTTTGAACCCAAAATAGCCCAGCTGGGTTACAAGAAAGAGGTGGAATTCTGGGGGCTATAGGCATCTTATAGTGATTCCATCAGATACATTGATTTCTGAGCTATAGAGAAGAGATCTACTTAGTTTTGGAGTAAGATATTTTAGCAGGTAGTTTAGGTTCCTGGTTATATTTAGAAGTAGATTCTTTCAATTAAATAAAGACCTGCCATGTCTGTGGGTAAGTGGGAGATAGTCAAAAGTCTTATAAAAGCCAAGGACACATACATCATTTTCCTTCTTCAGTGCTTAAAAGAGCCACAATTTCATTCATATCTGGGACCCTGACAACTAGATGCCTCGCAGCTTCTATGGCATAGTTGATGGTTTTATCAGCTGCTGTGCTTCAACAAACCCACGTACGACATATTGGTTAAGCCTCATGGTGACGCCTCTCTACATTTGCTAGGTCAGTCCTTTGGAACCTTGTTGCCATTCTATTCCAAATCTTTCCAGGATTGGAAAGAGCTTGTATATTGCTTACATAGTCTTTAAGAAATCAGGGCCATCCCACAGCTTTTGGGATAAATACTCTCTATTTGGCAAAAACTGCTGGGAAAATTGGAAACTAGTGTGGAAGAAATTAGGGCTTGACCCATACCTAACACCACATACCAAGATAAGATCTAAATGGGTTCATGATCTAGATATAAAGAGGGACTTTGTAAGCAAGTTAGAGGAACGTAATATAGTTTATCTCTCAGACCTGTGGAGATGGAACAAATTTATGTCCAAAGAAGACTTGGAACTCCTAATTGAACACCAGATGGATAATTTTGACTATATTAAGTTAAAAAGTTTCTGTACAAACAAAACAAATGCAGACAAGATTAGGAGGGAAGCATCAAATTGGGAAATCATCTTTACATTTAATGGTTCTGACAAAGGCCTCATTTCTAAAATATATAGAGAATTGTCTCATATATATAAGAATTCAAGCCACTCTTCAATAGATAAGTGGTCAAGGGATATGAACAGACAATTTTCAGATGATGAAATTAAAACCATCTCTGGTCATATGAAAAGTTGCTCCAAATCACTATTGATCAGAGAAATGCAAATTAAGACAACTCTGAGATACCACTCCACACCTGTCAGATTGGCCAAAATGACAGGAAAAGATAACGATGAATGTTGGAGGGGTGGAACTGTGAATGGATCCAACCATTCTGGAGAGCAATTTGGAGCTATGCTCAAGAAGTTATCAAGCTGTGCATACCCTTTGACCCAGCAGTGTTTCTACTGGGCCTATATTCCAAAGAGATCTTAGAGGAGGGAAAGAGACCCACATGTGCAAGAATGTTTGTGGCAGCCCTTTTTGTGGTGTTTAGAAACTAGAAACTGAAGGGATGCCCATCAATTGGAGAGTGGCTGAATAAACTATGGTATATGAATGTTATGGAATATTATTGCTCTGTAAGAAACGACCAGCAGGACGATTTCAGAGAGGCCTGGAGGGACTTACATGAACTGATGCTGAGTGAAACGAACAGAACCAGGAGATCATCATGCACAGCAACAACAGTATTACATGATGATCAATTCTGATGGACATGGCTCTCTACAATAAAGAATTGTCTCAAACCAGTTCCAGTTGTTCACTGAAGAAAACTATATACACCCAGAAAGAGGGACATGAAATATGGACCACAAAGTAACATTTTCATGATCTCTATCGACATTTGCTTGCATTGTGTTGCCTTTCTTTGATTCTTTTTTTTTTCTTGTAGATAGGATTTTTCTTGCATAACTTCTCAAGCATTTCAACATTATTAACATGTAGTGGACTTCCTGCCATCTGGGGGAGGGGAAGGGACTGGGGGTAAAATTTGTATTGGAAAGCTTTGCAAAGATCAAGGTTGGGGAACTACCCATACATATGTTATACAAATAAAAAGCTTTAAAAAAAAAGAAATCAGGGCCATCACTACATGATGAGATATTGGAGGAAGATGATAGATTTTGCAGTGAGGAATAGCAAAGAAGGCCTCTGCTCTTTGGCCCCTACTATCTAGTCCACTGAAATTAGGACAGCAGGAAAGGAGGGTGGGGGAGCTATAGTCAGGAACTACAGAAAAATTGTGGAAAATTAGATGAAACCTAAGTACTGGGGGGGGACTTTTTTTTGGGTAGATGATGCCAGTTTGGGGTAAGAAAAATATCCAGAGGAGAAATATGCTACTGACTTCTTTGATAAAAAAAAAATCTCTGCCACAAGAAATCTACTTTACATACACACACACACACACACACACACACAAACAATTTTTCCTGAAATTTTCAGATAATTGAGAACTTTTTGGGTTTTTTGAAGAACTTGGGAGATAATCTTTGTTCAATGTACAAATGTAGTATTCAGTTTGCATCAAACAGATAATTTTTGTGTGAGACAGAGATGTTTATATGTGTTCATGGCATACACTCTGTATCTGTGCCAGCAACAGAGGTATCACATGGATATGTTGGGGACCCAGATACTTTGGGCTTACATGTATTACAGAGATAATGGTTATGTATCAGGGACAGGTATTGCATATGTTGTAAGGGGCAAAAATACTGTATGTGTATCAGGGACAGAAACACTATGTGTGTAAAAGAGATTCTGTGTGTATATGCCAGGATAGAGCTACTGTGAATAAAGATAACAGATACTGTATCTGTGTCAAGATCAGAAATTGTATGGTTTTGTGTGTGTGTGTGTGTGTGTATATGTGATTAAGATAAAGACATATTGTGTCTATAACAGAGATACTCTGTGTATGCAACAATTCTGTGGTTTGTGAATGTATGTGTATGTGTCTACATGAACTAGGGATGGGAATATTGTGACTATTAGGTTCAGAGGAATGTGTGTGAATATATTAAGTAGATAGGGATGTTAGTAAAAAATGAGCTTCTTCAATAGAATATGTGCTCAGGGGCAGCTAGATAGTGCAGTAGATACAGCACCAGCCCTGAAGTCAGGAAGACCTGAGCTCAAATCTGGTCTCGGACACTTAACACTTCCTAGCTGTGTGACCCTGGGCAAGTCATTTGACCCCAATTGTCTCAGCAAAAAGAAAAAAAAATAGAATGTGTGCTCTATGAGGGCAGAGATTGTGTGTGTGTGTGTGTGTGTATATATATATATATACATATATACACATATATATGTATATATATATATATATATATTTGGTTTTAGTCTCTAAATCTCTGGTCCCGAGCATGATGCCTTGCATGTAGTTAGTATTCAATAATTGTTTGTGGAATTGATTGAGTTTGAATTGAAAGATAACTAAGAACTATTCTGTTATTTTTCTTTTCCTTCCCAAGGACAATTTCAGATCAGAAAGGATAGAATAAAGAAAGTTTACAAGAGAATGGAAATCTGTGACAACTGGGGAGATAGTAAGAGAGCACCATGATGTCTTTAATTAAAACTAACAACTCCCCTCTCCCTGAAAAAAAAACAACCTAGTCCCACAAGAACTAAATGGACATGTCAATATGTGCTTTATTCTACTTTTGAGGTGATGGAAGAAATGCTGGGTTTTAGAGGTTTTTTTTTTTTTTAATATAGCCTCCCACATTTGAGTGGAGAAACTAGGGATGCCTAGTTAATTACAAGCCATTGTAATTCTAAAAATCTAAATAATTCTAAAAATAAACCATTATTTAGAATTATGGATGGGGCACAGCAAACCTTCTGGAGATTTGTTGATTGGCTGAGAGGGAGCTGGGATTGTAAAAAAAAAATAATAAATTAGCTTAATTTAAATGATCTGGGTGGCTCAAACCCAAGGAGCATTGGATTGAAAAATGTGGTTGCTGGTTGAATATATTAGATTATTTAACATTTTATCGTTCCCAGTTACATGTAAAACAATTTTTAACATTTGTTCTTAAAGCTTTGAGTTCCAAATTCTCTCTTTTCCTCCCTCCCCTGCCCATTGAGAAGGAACTTGTGAAATTATGCAAAACATTTTAATAAAAGTCATATTGTAAAAGAAAATGAAGATCTCAAAAAAACCCTCAAGAAAAAATAAAGTTAGAAAAAATTTGCTTCAATCTATAATTCAGACACAATCAGTTCTTTTCTCTAGATAGGGGTGGCATTTTTCATCATAACTCCTTCAGAGTAGTCTTGATCATTGTATTGGTGAGAATAGCAGTCATTCCGAATGTTGGAGGGGATGCGGGAAAACTGGGACACTGATACATTGTTGGTGGAACTGTGAATGGATCCAACCATTCTGGAGAGAAATTTGGAACTATGTTCAAAAAGTTATCAAACTGTGCATACCCTTTGACCCAGCAGTGTTTCTATTGGACTTATATCCCAAAGAGATCTTAAAGGAAGGAAAGGGGCCCACATGTGCAAGAATGTTTGTGGCAGCCCTTTTTGTAGTGGCTAGAAACTGGAAACTGAATGGATGCCCATTAATTGGAGAGTGGCTGAATAAATTATGCTATATGAATGTTATGGAATATTATTGTTCTATAAGAAACAACCAGCAGGATGATTTCAGAGAGGTCTGGAGAGACTTGCATGAATTGATGCTAACTGAAATGAGCAGAACCAGGAGATCATTATATATAGCAACAACAAGACTATATGATGATCAGTTCTGATGGATATGGTTCTCTTCAACAATGTTTCAAACCAATCCAATTGTTCAGTGATGAAGAAAGCCATATACACCCAGAGAGAGGGATATGAATGTGGACCCCAACATAACATTTTCATGCTCTCTATTGATGTTTGTTTGCATTATGTTTCCCTTCTCATATTTTTTTCTTGTAGATATGATTTTTCTTGCACAACAATGGTAAGTGTGGAAATATGTATACATATATTCGATTTGTCAAGTATTTTAACATAATTAACATGTACTGGTTTTCCTGCCATCTAGGGGAGGGGTGGAGACTAGGGGGGAAAATTTGTAACAGAAAGCTTTGCAACAAGGGTCAATGTTGAAAAATTACCCATACATATGTTTTACAAATAAAAAGCTTTAATTTAAAAAAAAAGAGAATAGCAGTCATTCATAGCTGATCAACCAATAACTTGTAGTTGCTATTACTTTGTACACAGTACAATTTCTTTCCAGGTTTTTCTGAGAGTGTGGAATAATATATTTGGAGCTGGAAGAAAACTTTGGTGTAATGTATTCGGTTTTTATTTTACATATGGGAATGAAATCAAGAAAAATTATGTGACTTAATCAAAGCTGTACCTAATACAAAATAGTACCATTGTAATATAATATTTAAACTCAGGTCCTCTGAAACCAGAACCAACCTTCTTTTTCCTCTATCCTATCTCCTATAATTGTCTTTAATTTTATACATATTATATATGAGATATCAATATATGGTATACACACAAGTATGTGCATGTATATATATTTAAAAAAATTTTTTAGATATTTTTAAATAAAAATGATTACATGTGTATAAGTATTAAGTAAATAACAAATATATCCGTATATATGCATATATATATAATTTGTAAAGAAAAGAAATTATATGTACATATAAATTTGTGATTATGTGGGTGATCTAGACTTATGATTTCATCAGTGTCAGAAAATCTCAGTGTAGAAGTCCCATACATTGATACAGACCTGTCATTCTGTAATTTGTTTTTATTTTCAGTTCTGCATTCTCTCCCTCTCTCCCATTCTTCTTCCACCCATTGAGATTGCAGAAATATATCTTTTATATCTATGAAGTCATGAAAAACATTTCCACATTAGCCATGTCACAAGAGGAAAAAAAAGCAAGATAATGAAAGAAAATATCCTTCAGTCTGCCTTCAGAATTCATCAGTTCTCTCTGAAGGTCAATAACATTTTTCTTTATCAGTCTTTTTGAAACTGTCATGGATCATTGTATTGATCAGAGTTGTTATGTCTTTCATAACTGGTTTCATTACAATATTGATGTTATTGTGTACAATGTTTTCCTAGATCTGCTTAGTTCTCTTTGTATCATCTCCTATATGTCTTCCCAGGTTTTTCTGAAACTATTCACTTCATCACTTCTTAGTGCACCATAGTATTCCATCACAATTGTATGCCACAATTTGTTCAACCATTATTTAATTGATGGACATCCTCTCAGTTTCCAATTCTTTGCCACAATGAAAAAAGATACTATAAATTTTTTTGTACATATGGATCTTTCCCCCCCTTTTTTTGATCTCTTTTGGAATATAAACCTAGTCATGATACTGCTATGGGAACATGTACATACAATTTAATAGCTTTTTGGATATAGGTCCAAATAGCTTTCCAGAATGACTAGATCAGTTCCAGCTTCACCAAAAATGTATTAATATACCTGCTTTCCCATAGCCCATCAAACAATTTGTCATTTTTCTTTTCTGTCATGTTAACCAATCTGATGGGTTTAAGTTGTTTTAATTCAAATTCCTCAAATTACTAGTAATTTAGATTTTTTTCATTTGGCTATTGGTTGCTTTGATTTCTTCTTCTAAAAATTGCCTATTTATATCCTTTGACCATTTATCAATTGAGAAATGGTGCTTATTTTTATAAATATGGCTCAGTTCCCTATATAGCTGAGAAATGAGCCCTTTATCCAAGAAACTTGCCATAAAAATCCCTTCCTGCAATCTTTTTGTTTGTATAAAACTTTTTTGATTTAATGTAATCAGAATTATATATTCTATCTCTTGTGATCTATCTCTTGTTTAGTTACAAACCCTTCCCTTTTCCATAGATCTGACATGCATTTTTCCCTTGCTCCCCAATTTGCTTATGATGTGTGTCTTGCAGTTAGACTCCCAGGTATTTTATATTGTCTATAGTTATTTAAGATGGATTTCTCTTTCCACCTCTTTCTGCTGGGTTTTGTTAGTAATATATAGGAATGCTGTAATTTAGAGTCTTAGAGAGCTGTCTAGGGCATTGAGAATTTAAATGATTTTCCTTTGAGGTCGAAATTGCAGTTAGCTCTTTGATTTACTTGGTGGTATAGGGTGTACAGCAATGGAGTAGAAGTCAGAAAGATCTGTTCTATGATCACACCTCAAACACTAGGTGATTCTGAGTAAGTCATATAACCTTTCTTAGCCTAAGTTTCCTCATCCACAAAATCAGGGATAAAGCTATCATTTATTTCACAGGTTGTTGTAAACACCACAATCAAATGAAATAGTTTATGTAAAGTACTTTCTAAACTTTAAAATTCTATATAACAGTACATGCGGTACAATAATATATATACATATTATTTAAATGTCCCTAATCTAGTATGCTATTTCCAAAAGCATGTTATTTTTTCCCTTGTAAATAAATGGTGAAAACTTCATTATTATATTATTTAGTCTATGTAGAATGTGATAGGGAAATGGATGCCAAAAGATTTAAGTGATCATGACAGTGGTAAGAAAATCAGGGAAGGTAATGAGGTATGAAAGTAGCAGATCTCTAAGCCTAGTACCATGTACCTTGAGGGACTTGCAGTAGAAGGCTTGGTTCTTCAATTTAGGGTTTAGAAAAAAGAGAAATAGTAAAAGAAAAAACTCTGAAATTGATGGCAAGGTCTTCTGGAATGGCTCCAAGGTGCAGTTGAATTCCTGGTGAAGCTGACAACTATCAGTGAGTCCTAAAGCTGGCTCTTTTACAGGAAACCATTACCAAACCACTGATAGTGATTTTTGAAAAATCGCGGAGAATGGGGGAAGTAACACTAGACTGGCTAGACATTAATTTTTATCCCTATTTCCAAAGAGGAAAAAATATACATTCTTTAAAATTTGATTAATTGAACTCGTGAAAATTCTAGGATATATTATAAAAAGGATAGTATATAAATCCCTCAAAAAATAAAATATCACTATGAATCAATATAGTTTCATTAAGACAAACTATGCTATGACCAAACAAGAAGCAAAGAGACAGAAAGGTTCATGGGATGTACAAGGGACAATTTTGATTACGTACAATGAAAATATTTTTGTACAAATAAAACCAGATAAAATTAGAAGAGAAGTGAGAAGTTGGGGGAGGAGGGAAATCTTTGCAGTAAGTTTCTCTGATAAAGATATTATTTCTAAGATACATAAAGTAATGATTCAGATTTGAAAGAATAATAGTTATTACTCTGTTGACAAATGGTCAAAAGATATAAGCAGGCAACTCCAGTCTGTCATATTTTTTTAAAAGTTTAAAGCCACTAATAATTAGAAAGATGCAATTGGGGACAGCTAGGTGGCAGAGTGGATAGAGTCAGGAGAACCTGAGTTCAAATCTGGCCCGACACTTAACACTTTCTAGCTGTGTGACCCTGGATAAGACACTTAACACCAATTGCCTCAGGAAAAAAAAAAAAGATGCAATTGAAAGTAACTCAATGGTATAAACTCATACCCATCAGGTTGGCAAAATTGACCAAAAAGGAAAATGACAAATTGCTGAGTGAGCTATGGGAAAACAGGTATATTAATCCACTACTGTGGGGCTTTGAAATAGTCCAGTCATTCTGGACCATTCTGGACAGCTATTTGGAACTATATCCAAAAAGCTATTATACTGTGTATACACTTTGACCTAGAAGCACTAGTTCTATTTCCCAAGGATATCAAAGAAAGAGGAAAAGGACCTATATGTACTAAATTATTTATAATAGCTCTCTTGTAAAGAAGTAGCAAAGTATTAGAAACTGAAAGGATGCTCATCAATTGGATAATGACTGAAAAACTTATGGGATATGAATATCATGCTCTAAGAACTGATAAAGAGATTGTTTTAGAAAAAGCTGGGGAGATATATTAACTGATGCAAAGTGAAGTGAACAGAACCAGAATAACAATTTATATAACAAAATACAACCAATCTTGAAAGACTTAGCAACTCTGATCAACACAATCGAACCAATCACAATTCTAGAGGACTCATGATACTCAGACAAATCATTCCAGTCTTCCTTTTTCAGAACAAACTTTAAGGCTACTAGATCAAGTGAAATGTTATAGATATTATATATGTGCAAAATTTGTATGTGTGCATATATACGTACACATAAATACATATGCATGTGTGTATGTAATATATATGTATATAAATACACACTTCACACACAAACATATATATATGTGTGTGTATATATATATATATGTATATATATATATATGTATTCATTTAATTCTGGAGGAAAGTTCCTACTCATGTACTCCAGGGCTTGTCTTTAGCCCTGTTTTATCAGCATTTTTATCAATGATTTAGGAAAACCTAAATAAGATATTTAACAGATTTTCATATGATATAGGGCAAAGCTAATATGTTGAGTGGGGCAAATCTTTATAGACTGGAATGAGGAACCAAATCTAATAAAATGAATTTTAATAGGGACAAATGTAAAGTCTCATATTTGGGTTAAAAAAACCAATTGTATACATATAGATTGAGGCTATGATGGTTAGGCTGGAAAACATGGAGTCTTAGACGAATTGAATGCTCAGAATTAGTTAGCAGTGTCAAGTAATAGCCAAAGTAACCAAGATGATCTTAAGCAGTAGTTCTAGAGTCATAATGACCATATCAAAGATGTGATAGTCCAATCATTCTCTGTTTAGTTGGACATCATCTAGGACAGAAGGGATCCAACTCAGGGCCCTTGGGTTGTATGGTAAGCAAAACTCCTGAGTTTCCTGAACCAGATTAAAATGAAATTGGTGAATATTTAACAAAATAAATAAGCATGCACTATAATAGAGATAATGTTAATTTATATTTTTCCAGGTCAACATGTAGCCCACAGGGATCCATTTCTATTTGAATTTGATACCACTTATTTAGAATATTTCGCCTGTTTGTGGAGTCACATTTTAGTAAGTTGGCAAGAAGAAGGCAATCAATATGGAAAAGAGACCATTAAGATATTTGTATGGAGAAAATTTAGGAGGTACATAATGCCTTTAAGCATTTTAACAGCTGTTGTATAGAAGAGGGATTGGACTTGTTTTGCTTGGCCCCAGAATATAGGCTCAAAAGCAATGGGAAGAAATTACATGGAAGCAAAATTCAGTTGATTGTAAAGGAAAATTTCCTAACAATTGGAAATCGACTGCCTCAAGAGATAGTGAACTTCCTGCCAACAGGAAGCTGGATGAGCACTCATGGAAGATTTTGTAAAGGCAGAGCCATAATATGAGGAATTACAGCATCTGGGGCCAAATTGAGTGAGCAGGGGAGTAGAAGAAACCTGTGGTATGATCACTCCTAGGCAGAGTTGAGATAGACAAGAGTCAAAGTCATAGGCATTGGAGAGTTTGAAGAACTGGTAGGTCAGGCACCTTGAAGGGGGGTGAGGAGAGCACAATACCATATCAGGTACAGAGCTTATTGGAGAGAAGGGAGAAAGATGTATAGAAGATAGCAATAAGAATGTGATTAAGATGAAGTGAATTTTGAAGGTGGGAAGATGGTTACTGAAAGCTGCAAGGGAAGTATCTGGCAGTGGAGAACAGAGAATCCACCAACTCTTCCTTTTGATTTTATTTGTTTTGGGATATGAGAGAAAGAGCAAGGCAGTCTTGGAGAAGGTTTCAGAAAAATCGATGTTTTCAGAAGAAAGTTAGGTTTCAGTTAGCACCCAAGTGTGGGAGGAATGTTAGAAGATAAGAATTTTAAATACATATATATATATATAAGTACATATGTAGATAGATAACACATCTATCTATCTGGAGAGAGAAAATTTGTTAGGATTTCAAAGGACAGGAGACAGGAACTGGAGAGGTCTAGGGTTCAGTTTACTTGGAAATGAGTCAAACTGGCTTTGTCTTTGAAGCTCTCATCAATCCAAAGCTGATCATTAGCATACTGTGTGATGTGAGTCCTCAGGCCAGACTGCTCTTTATGGATCAGGTTCATTCATTAGTTAAAGAGTTAGATTACCCTGAGGTCTCCCCCGCCTCTTCCAATCCTGTGATTCTGTGAAAAACAGGGAAACATACTGTAGGAAGAGAAAGACAGATAAGATACTATGTGTTAGAGGAAGAAATACAAAATTACTATGTCACTCTTTACCCAAAGCAATAAAAAGAACAGGATTGAGAGGAATCAAGACCAGGATATGAGATTGAGAGGAAAGACAGAGAGTAAGCTGCCACCTTGGGTCCCCAGTGAACTTTGCTGTCTCAGTGGTGGATCTGTGGTACTAGGAAAAATCCTCTCTTTTTTCAGGTGGCCAGGCCCAACCACAACTCCATTGTCCTATCCCTGACAGCTGAAACTGAGCAGGCTATGGGTGGATAGGAATTTTATTGTTGGCTGGGGTTGCTCCAAATATAATACTTTCCTAGGAATTTTCAGTCACAAGCTTGCAATAAACACACAGACACATGAACCATACAGAAAAGGCTGATGTGATTTATTTAGGGACACTCTCATGATCTTGACCCTAATTACTTAGGACCCCAGGCCTCCCAGTGAATGCCATTGAGAATAAGGGAGCAGAGATCCTCCAGATACTATGGAGAATTTGCCTTCAAGGCTGAACTAATGCTTTGTGGATGTTGGAGTATCACTTGCCTAGCTGTGCAATACAAATACTCTGAGGTGACCTGGACAAAGGCTGAACAAAGACTGAGTCAATTCTAACCACAATGTGCAAACAGGTTTTTGCCCTAGGTTCCTTTTCCTTGGTTTTTTTTTTTTTTTTGTTTGGTTTTTTTTTTTTTTTTTTGGTTTTTTAAACAACTTTTTTTCCCCTTAATATAAAACTGACCTTGCTACATCAATGCTTCTGATCTGGGAGAAAATTCCAGAAAGAAAAACAGTTTAAAAAAGTTTGATAATAAAAAATTAAATATCATATTATATATAAAAAAGTTTAGTAAAAATAAGTCTTATCATCCAATAAAAACATCGATGGTGGAGTAGACAATGTTTCAGAAATGTGGTAGAAAATTGTGACCCTGGAGTGAGGCATCAAACAACTTCTGTAAACAAAGCGACCCAACATTTTCCAAAACCACAGTATGTAAAACAGGCTTTGTAAAGAGCTGCTTGCCCACCTGCACAGGCAGTAACAATGAGTGAAGGGCAGCTGTCATAAGTCCCTATCTGGCTTGTTCTCTCTCTTTTTAATGATGGGAGAGGGAGCTGAAACACCGGGACTGGCTATCTTGGCTCTGTACAAGGTGGGTGCCCGTTAGACAGTATGAATATTTATGTGTATAAGGGTTGCTTATATCCCTGGCTTTGGAAAAAAGACATACATTTGTGCTATATAGGTATGCAGTATAACAGTAATTGGAGCACATACAAAAAAAATAATAAGAAAAAGAAGCGCTATGTGTTTTTAATGAGTTACTCTAAATAGTATTGAAGGCTCCTGACTATATTGGGGTGTTCTGTCTCCAAAAGGAAGGCAGGAGGGGCTTCAGGACAGCAGAGGCCCGGGGCGGCTGCCGATTTGGAGTTAGCCGCTAATGCAGGGGCTGTAGTAGACCGCGCTGCTGGCGTCGGACAGAGCTGATATCAAACTGCTCTCCTCGCAGGACAGGGTCCTAGGGGTTAGCTTGGCCAGAGACACATGGTAAGCGAGCGCGGGCACTTCTGGCCGAGTCCGGCTAGTGTTTAGATACTGATCAAACTCATTGCGGTCCACGTCGGTCCACAGCTCAGCCGAACTCAGTTGTTCCACTCCATCTAGATGGTGTACCTCAGGTGGGGGAGAGAGCTGGCCCAAATGCGGAGACAAGCCATTGGCCCGGGGGCCGGCGGGACCTGAGGGGCCACAGAGCTGGCTATAGTAGAGGCCTGGCGGGGGTGGGGGGGCGGTCCTTAGGGCCTCGGCCAGGTGTGCTGGAGCCGGGGGTTGCCCGTAGGGACCCCCCAGGTCCCGGGCCAGCGCCTTGTCGGGGGCGTAGTCCAGCTGTGGAGGATAGGGCGAGCGGAAGCCTAGAAGACCGCAGTCGTCCTGCATATGCGGCGGGAAGAAGGCTGGCTCACTGGGCTCCAGCACGTCTAGTGGGGACATCTCGGGTGTGGGCAGCCCGAAGTTGTCCAGCTCGGCTCCCAGCGGGTGCAGTTCCCTGAAGTGATTGAGGGGGGGTGGCTGCTGGTGACCCGGCACTCCCGAATGTGTTGCGGCAAAGCCCTCGGCGCCACCGCCAGCGCCGCAGCTGGAGCCGTTAGGCGGCTGCGAGAGGCCGTGCAGCAGGAGACTTGGCTCCAGCCGCCGCGTTTTCTTGGCCTGCTTCTTCCTCCGGGGGCGGTATTTGTAGTTGGGGTGATCCTGCAGGTGCTGGATACGCAGCCGCTCCGCCTCCTCCACGAAGGGACGTTTCTCGACCGTAGTCAGAGCTTTCCACGCTTGGCCTAGGAGTCGGGGAGAAAGATGGTTAGCGCCCCAAACTGGGCATTAGAAAAGGAGGGGAAAGGACAATACGGGGAAGGGCGCGGGTACTGATCACCAGATCTCCACAATCCGGTCTTCATGGCCCTTCTGTGTGTTTCAGGGGATGGAACTCAGCTCCTCTCTGTGAACTCTTACACGCAGAGGGCTGAGGTGGGTCCTGATTCGTGGGTGTGTGTGTGGGGGAGAGAGATGCCAACCTACTCTCCTCCCCACACCCCCCACAGAGACAACTCAGGGGCCAGAAATGGGGACAGGGGCTGTGGAGTAGTACATTGCCTTCCTTCGAGCTCAGGAAGTATAAAGAAACATGGGCAAGGGAGCGCCTGTCTAAGGTGCCCAGGACCTGGATTAAAGTATATAGGGGACTAGAGATTTCTTCCCCAAAACTCTTTCCCTTCGGTTTAAGTATTGTCTCCATCCCTAGTCTATAAATCCCCCTTTCTGTCCGCCTTCCCTCTCTGTCTCCTTCCTCATTCCTCCCTCCTCCTTCCCCTCCCCCCCACCCCCCATCCCGCAACCCTTTATCCCTTTCCTCTTGTCCAGTCCTTTTTCTAGTCCTATTCGTCTAGCCAGGTCCATTGAGTGTCTCTTCCCTGCACTACCTTCCTTGGCCCCTACTGCCTTTCCCCATTCCAACCTCCTCCTTCTGATATCCCCTTTTCTCCCTCCTTCCCATTCTCTCTCCCCCCTCGCCCCTCTACAAATGCTCTTGTCTCGGTCCTGGCACCCCTCTGGAGCGATTCACTTTCCCAAAACCCTACCCAGTCTGTCCCCTTCATCTAGCTTCGGCTTACCCAGCATTTTGCTGAGGACCGCGTTGTGTAGATCGGGGTTCTGTTGCGCCAGTCGCTTGCGCTCGTCTTTGGCCCAGACCATGAAGGCATTCATGGGCCGGCGGATGCGAGAATCATCGCTCTGTTTGCTCTCAGCACGGCCTGGTGGTGGACTGTAGCCATAGCGGGGTTCGGGACTGGGTTCGGGGCTTGTCGGGGAGGCGGGCGCCCCCGGAGCTCCCTGGCGGAAGGCAAAGCCGGGGCCGGGGGCCGGGCTGGGCGTCCGAACGGGCGCGGCTGCTGCTGCGGTCACCGCTGGACTCGAACCGCGGAAGGCTGCTGCTGCTGCTGCTGCTGCTGCTGCGGCGGCGGCGGCGGCTGCACGCCCTGGGGGCTCAGCTGCGGGCTCGGGCCCCGGGGCCCATGAACAATCGCGCCGGGCCTGCGGAACGTCCTCTGCCCCGTAGACGGGTGGCGATCTATGCATTCCAGCTGGACGGGACCTGGAGGCAGAACTGAGCCGCGGGGAGAACTCGGGGCCACGTACGGCTGCGGGTGGAGAACTGAACGATTAGGCCGGCGGTGATCCGAGGGGGCGGCCGGCAAGGCAGACTTTGGGCTGCAGCCGAGCTGGAGGAGCCAGATATAGGGGCCCGGACCAATCAGCGCAGGGGAGGGGGGGAAGAGGGCCGGAGTCCCGGCCTCAGGAAAAGAGGTGGATGGGTGGGGGGAGCCTGGGCTGTCCCCTCTCGTGAGTTTCCTTTTCTCTCTCCTAGGGGTCTCGTTCGGGGGTATCCTCTTGTCACCTCTCCATCTGAATCCCCGCCCACCCCCGTCCCACCCCTGTCTTCAGTGACAACTATTCCCCACTCCTTACAGCGGAGGCAACTTTGCCAGGAGGGGGAGGATTGTGTGGGGTGCCCAGTTTTTCTCCTGTTTCCTTCCCCAATCCCTTTTTCACCTCAAGTCTAGGAGAGAGTAACATAAGCAGATCTAAATTAATATTCATATAGAAAGCATTTCTATCCAGGTAACTTGACTGCTCTATCCCGCCCCTTCTTTTTTTCCCGCCACTTTTATATATGGATTGCTTTGGTCATTCTCCGGCTGGGTAGTCAAGTCTAGTACGAATCAACCCCACCTAGGGCTTCCTTTTGTCCCTTTCCCTCAGGCCAATAAAGTCCTTCCAGAAGTCTAATCTGTTGCTCTTTTCTCCTGTGAGAGGTATCTAAAGCACTTTTTTTTTTTTTTTTTTTTGTGGAAATAAAATTTTGAGGAAATAAAATAGATTAGGGAGGAGGGCATCAGGCCTTTATGTGGCTTCAGTGAAGTGAGTAACCCCACTCGTCGAATGGGGGTGCAGAGCCATATCGCCATCCCCATTGTTCCGACGCCAGCAATTTAGGGAGAAGGACTCTTTAATACGGGTGATAACACTTTAGGTCGCGTTTACCTACTCTCTCTCCTCGAAGTCATTCTTTCTCCTTTGTTCTCACTTCTTCATTCTACAAAACCTCAGTAATTTGTTTCCGACACTTCCTTCATATAGTGACTTGGGGAGGGAATGAAGTTTAGCCTGAAAGGTCTTTGAGGCCTGGAAGACAGAAAAGAGATTCCCGGATAGTCAGACCAAAAAGGTAAAGAGACCCGATTATTCGGAAATTGCGGGAAAATGACTGGGCAAAAGGGACTGAACTTCCACCTGCAAGTGGGAGTTCTGGGTGCCAGGCAGATGCTCTGGAGTAGGAATTCTTGAGTACTCCTATCTCCCTCGGGAAATGATCCATATTTGCTACCTAATTGGACGTTGGTATCAGGAGGAGGGAAAGAAATTAGGCGAGGGAAGGAATTCAGGAATTCCTGACGGTTTAAAGGATGTGGTCGGAGCCACCTCCTCAGGACACCGGGTTTAGGGGCTTGAGCTCGGAGGGGGTGGTGGTGGTGGTGAGGTGGAGACGGAGTGGCAAAAATATGGATGAGATGACTCAGAAGGGTCAAGGACCGTGATCTTTTGACCTACTGTCTGTGACAGGGAAGAGGATGTGGCCGGAAATATTGGCCCCCTAGCTCCTTGGGTGTCACTTTTCTTGGGATACCAATCTTCTGGTTTGACACAGAGCCCAATCTTAGTTAAGTTAGACGTGCTTTAGCTTCTGCTCCTCTGCTTCCCCCTTCTCGGGAGACCTCCCCTTCCATAATCCCGAGGCTGGTAGGAGAAAAGCCTGGGGGCATTTTGAAGGCTTGTAGATGAGGTGCTGGGGAAGGAGAAGAATGGAGTGCTAGGGGGTGAGTTGGGATTAAGTCTGGGAGGTGGGAGCTAGGGGGGGATAAATGCCAAGGAAGGGGTCTGTGGAAGAGGACCATAGGGACCTGAGGAAGGTCTCAGGGAGGTGGCCTGGGGGAGGGCGCCCAGTGAGGGTCGAGCAGCCACTGCCCCGGGCGGAAGCGCTGACTGTTCCAGGCCAGAGATAAGATCCTTGTCTGTGACCTCTCCCACCACCTTCCTCGGCAGGGCTGGCGTCCGACGGGCTGGCCAGCGGCCCGGCCACAACCCTCACTGGACTGACTGACGGGCTGACCGTCAGGCGGGTCCTCTCGGGTTTCCCTCAGATTCCCTCTCCCCTCCTCTCTCCCGCCTCTCAGACCCCAAGGGGTGGGAGTTGAGGGAAAGGGAATTTCAACCGGAGCCCCAGATTTCGAGACTTTAACTAGTTCCAAACCTCTGAGACCAGGCTTGGCACGGCCTATAAGATTTGGGGTGGGTGGGGAGACGCCCTCTCCTTCAGACGTGTTTTCCAAGTCTGAGGGATGGAAGGAGAGGCGGAGCCTCGAAGTCTTAGTAACCGGGATAAGTAAATAAGGAGAGCTCTGGAGATGGAAGGGGGTTCTGCTTCTCTTTAGCTAAGTTAAGTCCACACCCTGTCAAGTCCTCTATATTCTCAAGGGATGATCTTTGAATCCTCCAACTGTAGTCCACCTTACCCCAGAGATTTTATGCGCCTCGAATCCTTCCTCCCTCCTCAAGCGCAACTTCTTAGCCCCCATTCAGTATCCTCTCTCTCTATCCTTCTTCTTAGAGTGACTTCCCTCGATCCCCTCAGATGTGCTGGGATAGAGAAAGGCCCTATTTTTCTCAATAACACTTCAAGGAAAAGAAGGCTGTAATTGTAAATAAGCCCTGCATCCACAGTATCTTTCTGCCCCAAGGTATTCCTTCTCAGGTGAATGATCCCCTGACCATCTCTGCATAACCTCTGGAAAAACTAGCTCTTGCATCTTTAGGGAGCAGACGGAACTCTTCCTTGGGGAAGAAGGAATCTTCTCTGACTACTTTGCCGTTGAGGATATCGTCCTCCTCTTACTGTAACTATAACTCCTAAGCTGCCAAGGGAAGGGGGACGGTGTCTTTGGGTCAGGAGTCATTTGGGATCTTCGAGGAATGGCTTAATAGGGGAGGCTGTGCCCAAACTACGCTGGCCGCAGTCTGGTTTTCACCTGGCCCCAGGCTGCCCCAGTTGGAGGAGATAGTTCCCTTCCTCCTACTTATCCCTTTCTCCCCTTTCTCTCTTCCAACCCTCGTCTACCGCAGTAATAGAGGAAAATTACAAAATCAGAAACGTTGTTGGATTTTCCGGACTGGCATAACTTACTTTTAGGGTAGGTGCTTGAAGGTATGTCGTGACTCCAGACAAAGACCTTGAATAGCCTTCCCCCACTCAAATCCAATTCACCTGCAAGTTGTGGCGTCACCTTCCTGACGTCTTGCTCGTCTTTGAGAACAAACAACAACGAAAACAATAATAATAACGTATCTGCTAACACTTCTTGTCTTGTGGTTCTATAATCAAGAATGTAAAGTTTTGCCTTTCGGTAGAGTACCCTCTTCACTTTTCCCCAATCCCTTTGTTCCTAGTACAGTTTTGGATATGTACTTAATATGATTATTGACCCGAAATATATACATTTTATTCAAATAGATGCAAAAGGAGGGGGGGAGTGAGAGACTGCCTTCCATGTCCATTGTCCAGTTTTAACATAACTCCTTGGTCCCCTCCTCTAGACCTGGGGCTGCAGTCGCTTGACCCCTTCTATTCTGAGCATTAGGAATGTCGCACAGAACAGGATAGACTTTCCAAGAACTATTTTCAGATTCGCCAGCCTGATTTGCGCTCTGCCTTCAGGCCGAATGAAGAGGGGCCGTAGGAGAGAGGGAGGGAGGGGGTTTGAGCTAGAGCCAAATTCCCGAGAAGACGAGAGCCGGAGCTTCGGAGGGCTCAAGTCTGGAGGTCTAGGGATGGAAGGCAGGAGGTAGGACCGGCACAGTTACTCCCCTTCGCGTTTACACATTGTCACCCTCCTCTCCCTGTTTGTCTGGAGTTGGGTGAAATTGGCCTACGGCCCCGTCCCTGTCTCAAATTCAGCTGCAGGGCTGAGCTTACCTTTTTCTTCATTGGGCCTGAGTAACGTCCTCTTCCCACCTACCCTAACTGTATCTATCCCTGAAAGCAATGATTATTTCATCTCACAGTAACTATAAATTGCCATTGAACTAAATAAAGCCGTTTGTGTCTGACCAGCAGTGAATTATTTTCACTGTTTCATGACAATATGAGTTTTTTTGAAGCCAAGGGAGGGCTTCTGTTGCCTCTGGCTATCCCCTATCCCAGTGGGCTCCCTATGCAGGCCTCTAGCCTGGGCAGATCCTGTGGAAGAAGATTGGTCTAACTGAGCAAAGAAGCAAAAGGGCTGGGGGGAGAGGACTTCCTCCCACTGTCCCATAGTTATGGGTTTTATCGGGGAAAAATCACATGGAGCTACTCTTTCCTCAGGGGCCAGGCGCTTGGGTTTGTGTCCCTCTGCCCTTTCCCTTGGCCTGGCCTGGCCCTCAGGACCCTGGTCAGCAGCAGAACAGTTACTGAGTCTAAGGAAGAGAAGTCAGGGCCTCTGCAGACTGCCTCCCAGGAAGCCATCCTACATCTGGGACAGATTTTCTGTTCCTGCTTGTCCTGCCACAGTCCTCACCATGCCCAAAGTTATTCTCAAGCACCATTACCTCACCATTCTCTCCTCCCCAGCTCTGGCTTCAGCCTCCTTCTGTCTGGCGCCAGCTGCTGACCTTCTTGGGCTTGAGCCTATACTTTCAGGTGTCCTCCTTCCCCATTTACTCCTCTTTCCATCATCTCCCCCCCCCAAGTTCTGGTGGGGGCTTGGCTAGATACCAGGTGGCCACTTTCTCCTTTGCAAATAAATAAAAATAAAAATCCCAACATATTTGATGAGGGGTATTAGGGTCTTAGATTCCCAGAACTTATTTCTCTGTTCTTACCAAGAGTTCCTGGCTCACTCAGGGCCTTACCATGGAGCTATTTGGTAGAGATTATGTGTCACTTTGGTTCCCTTCCATCTTATATTAAACGGCAGGGTCTAGACTGGACTCAGAATTGGTATGTAGGGGCTAGGGAACAGCTTTCTCTGAGTCATTTCTCATAAGATGAGGGTTATGGGCAGGAGCTATTTGGATCATTGCTCCTTGTCTCTTTAGGGCCTTATCTGGATGATTTTTCTACCTGGGGTGGGGTGGGGTTCCCTCACTTGAGGGTTTGAGCCAGAGTGGGAATTTCTTACCAGAGAACTGTGGTATCATATAGAAGGGAGGGAGTCTTAATCTTCAAAATTGGAAGGGGAAGTTGGACTAGATGATCTTTAAGGGTCTTTATCATTGACATTCTGTGGTTTTATGCTATCTTATTTTCTTCATTTCCTTGGTTGGGCCAGCTGAGGAAAGAATAGTTACTGATGGCTCCACTGGGATGTGAATAAGTAGAGAGCATTTTTCTCTTTGGTATCTCTGAATCTCCTTTGGAGTAACTAGAAAAAGATCTCAGTTACTAGCTGCAAAGCCTCTCAACTTCTGTCCCAACCCCTGTGGCCTTCCTGGATAGGACAGAGCTCCGATTCCTGCTCTTCCAGTCCCTGCTCTGCCAGGCAGTGTCAGGGAGTGGGTGGGGGTGGGTGGATGGGGGGAATAGGGACCTCCCAAGCACTGCAGTCGGTGTGAGGCAGGGACCTCACAAGCTCTAAGCTGGGGGGTGGGGAGGAGAGACCTCACAGGATCCGGGAATCGGGGTTTCCACCAGTTTCTTCCTCTTGTCACTGCCTTAGCTTTGAGAAACTGCAAAGCTGGGACCAATTATCCCAGAGTCCCAGCCTAGGCTACTTCTGGATCCCCAGTCCCAATTCTTTCATAAGCACCTCCCCAGGCCCACAAGGGGTGGAATGGGAAGGATTAGAAAGGGGATTGGTGATATGTCCTGGAGGCAGAGGGTGAGTTTAGGTTTGTAGCATTTCTGAGGATCCTAAATCAGGCTTCCCTAGTCTTTGTAGAAAACTGGGGCAGAGAAATTTGACGGTCAGTTGGCCCAGTCCCACTTCTGACTGCAAATTCAAACTTAGATGAAGAAATGCTGACTGAGTTTATCTGAAGGGAGAGGAGGGATTTTGCCATATCTGACCACCCTCCTAGCCCAGTAGTCATTTTATGAACTCCCTTAGACTGGGCAGATGATGTGGAGGAGGTAGATTTGTCAGAGAATTTTTTTCTATTTTGCTTCTATTAAGTGATCCTTAGTCAACTCTCGTTTGAACACAAACAGTGGATCCGTGACTGAATTTCTGTTGATCCTTCTTCTATCAGACCAAAGACCTTCCTTCCATACCTTCTTGTGCTCTCAGAACCATAGAATCTGAGAATTGGAATAGTCTTTACCAGTATACCACAAGTTCATCCAGCTTCCATTTGAACACCTCCGAAGTCATGGGAAATTCACTGCTTTCAGAGATAAACTTCTGGACACTATGTATTATTTAAAGTTTACAATGAGTCACAACCCAGCTCAATAATTCTGCCCATTGCTCCCAGATTCCACATGAAAGCCCTGCAAATAGTTGAAGATACCTAAGTCTTCTTATTTTCAGACTGAATATTCTGAATTTCTTCAATAGATTTTCAGATAACTTGATCTCTAGTTGCTTCATGCTGGTAATTCTAAAGATATTAACTTTGTCTTTCCTAAAATGCAGTGCCCAGGACCAAATATGCTATTCCAGATGTAGTCTGACCAGAGTAGAGGTCAACTTTTATTCAGTTGTGTTCAACTCTTCATAACCCTTACTGGGGTTTTCTTGGCAAAGATACTGGAGTAGTTTGCTCTCCAGCTCATTTTACAGATGAGGAAACTAAGGTAAATAGGATGAAATAACTTGCTCAGGGTTACACAGCTAGGAAGTGTCAAAAGTTGTATTTGAACTCAAGTCTTCCTGATTCCAGGCTCAGTGCTCTAACCACTACACAATCTAGCAACCCTACAAAGGTCAACCCCCTAGCTAATTGCTCTCCTGTATTTGGATTTTATGCCAAATTTGCTTTTTTGGCACACTGCTGATTCATAATGAACTTGAAGTCCATTAATCCCTTTCACCTTCCCCTACCCCCCACGACACAGACACACAGACACAGACACAGACACAGACACACACACACACACACACACACACACACACACACACCTCCTCCAGTCATTTCAGTTCAGTTCAAAACAAGAAACTATTTTTTTTTTTGAGTGCTTCCTTTGAGCAAAGCACTGTGTTGAGTGCTGAGGATTCAAAGGTGAAAATGAAAAGGGAAAACAATTCCTAATCTCAAGCAAGTTATATTCTTACAGGGGAATATAGCTTGTAAACGGATTAGTAATTACATAATAATTTGAGGGGAGAGTCTTTAACAGTAACAGTAGTAACAATTAGCATTTATATAGTGCTTTATAGTTTGCAAAGTTTTTATACAGATATTATCTCATTGGATCCTCACAGCAACTCAGAACATAGGAGAGGATTCAAACTTAGATCTATGTGACCCCAGCCCCAGCAATCTATTCACTGGGTCATCTAGCTGCTTAAATACATAAAATATAGAAGAATAAAACTAAGTATTCTGAAGGTCAACCATTAACCCTGCCCTGTGAAGGTCTTCTCATAAGCTATTGTTCTAACTAATAATGCATAAGTAAGATTTACATGGTACTTTAAAGTTTATAAGATTTTTTTTATATTCCCTATATTGCTATCCTGAAGTTACACAGTTATTTTTGTGAACGGGGGGGGGGGGTAAAACTTTTTATACTTATCCATGTTAAATTTCATCTCTGTGGATTTGACTCAGTAGATTCTTCTCCATAGTTAGTCCTTCAGGTTCTCTCCCAACTACCTAGTCCATTGGTGCTCAAGGGATGCAGTTTTGCCATCCTTAACTGGGCAAATGCTATAAGGGAATCAATCTATTCCCTCCACCCAGCCCCATCTGGCCCCTGCTTCCAAAGCAATGAAAGAATAGCTTTTGGATTGTCTATTTCTTTGCATTACCCACTCTGATCTTGTGCTCCTCTTTTAGCATGGAGGCTAAAGATTTCTGGTGTTTCATTTCTACCTTGAAACCCTGGGATTTCATTTGTGGAAAGAATGGAGATTGTCAGCTATGAATTTTGGAGGTTGGCAGTCTGTATGCCAATTTGTCTTATTCTAGTTTTTGAGGAAATGGGGGGATGTAGGTAACTTCTTATTTTTACTCAATGCAGAGGCAGGGAAAATTCCTGGTTAGTTGAGTAGTTTCAGATTTGTCTTTGCACAGGTGGTCTCTGCATGTCTGGAATATACTCCCTGCTTAACTTCTGTCAGAATCTCTAGCTTCCTTCAAAGCTTAGCTGGGGTGCTACCTCCTACATGAGGCTCTTTCAGATGTTCCCCACTTCTCCATCTCCCTCTTGAAATATTTTGTACAAAATGTTTACATATATTGGATTTAACATATATTTTAACATGTACAATATATATTGGATTACTTGCCATCTAGGAGAGGGGGTGGGGGAAAGGAAGGGAAAATTTGAAACACAAAGCTAATTAATTAATTAATTAAATTAATTAAAGATTAATGATGAAAAATTGTCCATGCATATATTTTAAAAATAAAAAAGCTTTAATAAAAGTATTTTATACAATTTTGGATATGCTTTATATTCCTAAGTTATATCCCTCCAGTAGAATGCAATTAAGTTCATAGAGCTGGAACTATTTATTTTTTAAAATTCTAGGTGACAGTGTAGGTAAAACTATGGGCTTGGAGTTAGGAAGACCTGAGTTCAAATATAGCCTCAGATACTAGCAATATGACTTTGGGCAAGTCATTTAACTTTTGTTTGCCTCAGCTTCCTCATCTGTAAAATAGGAATGATAATAACCTCGAAGGGTTGTTTTAAAGAAAAAAATGAAGTTACATTTGTACAGTTTAGCCTAGTATCTGGCACTATATAAGTGTAATGGGGCTATTAATATCCTTGTCAACTAGCCCAGTGATTTGGCCATAAATTTGGCATTTAATATATTCTTATTAAATTCAACTTCAATTTTGAATGAAATTCAAAATTAGCATTTTGATGAGAAAGCTGACATTTTTGTCTAAGGATCATGAGAGAAGCAGATATACTAGGCCTAGAGAGAAAGAAGGTGAACTAAGTTTGATCTCGGGAAGAGTATCAATAGGGAATGACTTGGAACTACTTTCCTCCTAGTCTTTTATTTACATGTCTAGTGACCTTATTCTAGAACAGCATTTTAAAATCTGTATATTTTCTTTTCCCTTGGAAATAAATGCTAGAAACACACTTTTGTGGTATGAAATGTGTGGGAAAGAAGGAAATAAATCCTGGAACTGCAATATAAAAAGTACTACTAGAACTGGGTAGCATTAAATAAAATCAGGATAGGGAATTAGGGATAGGGTACAGACTCAGAATGTTTTGCATTGTCTGATTAAGAGGTAATAAGTCCAATGGACTAGATCCTGTAATTAATGAAATCTAAAACCTACTGCTAAATGCTTCACGGGTTGGGTTACTGGGAAAGGGATGGGGAAGAGAGGGGACTTCTAAGAACTTATTGATATCTCAGAACCAGGAAGTGACTCTGAGCTTGGAGAGAATGCTTGGGTCGAATGCTGGACTGGGGTTAGGAAGACCACAGGTTCAGATAGAACCTCTGACACTAACTGTTCCACAACCGACAAAGCATTTAACTTCTCTAAAACTTGGTTTTCTCATATGTAAATAAGGAATGACAATAACATGGTAGAATCTACCATAAAGTTAGCTAGGTGGCACAGTGGATAAAGGACTGAGCTTGGAGTGAGAAAGATTTGAATTTTAATCCCATCTCAGACACTTAATAGCTGTGTGACCTCTTGCAAGTCACTTAATCTTTATCTATCTCAGTTTCCTCAACTTCGGAATGGGAAACAATAATGGCACCTACCTCCCAGAGTTGTTGCTATAATCAAATGAGATATTTGTAATAAATTAACCCAATTTGTAAATAAATTAACTGGAACATAGTAGGCACTTAAAAATGGTTGTCATTTTGCCTTATTCATTCCCTCACTCCCTTTTTCCTTTCTTCTGCCCTCCTTTTTTTCCTTCTTTCTTTCCTTCTTTCCCTTCTTTTTTCCTTTATCTCTTCCTTTCTTCCTTTTTTCTTTCCTTCCTTCTTCCCTTTCTTCTTGTCTTCCTTCCACTTTCTCTCTTTTTCCTTCCTTTCCTCCACTCTTCCTTTCTCCTTTTTCTTCCTTCCTTTCTTTCTTCCATTCTCCCTCTCTCCTTTTTCTTCCTCCCTTCCTTCCTCCCTCCCTCCCTCCCTTCCTCCTTTCCTTCTTCCTTGTATTCTTCCCCTCTCCTTCACTTTTTTCCTTCCTTCTTCACAGGGTTGTTGTGAGGTTCAAACCAAAAAGGATAATGTATGTAAAGTGCTTTGCAAGTTTTAAAGCCATATTCAAATGTTAGCTATCATGTTTCATCAAACATTTCATGGCAGAGAGGACAGAGAACTGGCTTTGGGACTAGAAGACTGGATTTAAATCTTACATCTGAAACATACTGACTACATGACTTTGGGTAAATAATTCTTTAAGACTGAATTTCATGCAAATTAAGACAACTCTGAGATACCACTACACACCTGTCAGATTGGCTAAAATGACAGGAAATGATAATGATAACTGTTGGAGGGGATGTGGGAAAACTGGGACACTGATACATTGTTGGTGGAACTGTGAACAGATCCAACCATTCTGGAGAGCAATTTGGAGCTATGCTCAAAAAGTTATCAAACTGTGCATACCCTTTGACCCAGCAGTGTTTCTACTGGGCCTATATCCCAAAGAGATTTTAAAGGAGGGAAAGGGACCCACATGTGCAAAAATGTTTGTGGCAGCCCTTTTTGTAGTGGCAAGAAACTGGAAATTGAAAGGATGCCCATCAGTTGGAGAATGGCTGAAAAAATTATGGTATATGAATGTTATGGAATATTATTGTTCTGTAAGAAATGACCAACAGGAGGATTTCAGAGAGGATTGGAGAGACTTGCATGAACTGATGCTGAGTGAAATCAGCAGAACCAGGAGAACATTATACACAGCAACAAGACTATACGATGATCAATTTTGATGGACATGGTTCTCTTCAACAATGATGTGATTCAAACCAGTTGTTCTGCGAAGAAGATAGTCATATACATCTAGAGAGAGGCCTGTGGGAACTGAGAGTGAACCACAACACAGCATTTTAACGCTTTCTGTGAATATTTCCATGCATTTTGTTTTCCTTCTTAGGTTGTTTTTTTTCTTCTTCTCTTTCTAGATCTGATGTTTCTTGTGCAGTAAGATAACTGTATAGATATGTATACATGTATTGTATTTGTCATATAATTTATCCTATTTAGCATGTATTGGATTACCTGTCATCTAGGGGTGGGGAGTGAGGGGAAGGAGGGGAAAAGCTTGGGAAAAAAAGTTTTTGCAAAGGTCAATGTTGAAAGGTCACTCATATGTTTTGTAAATAAAAAGCTTTATATATTAAAAAAAAAGACTGAATTTCAGAGAAAGCACTGACTTGCATTAAAAGACATAATTTCCTGTTTGGGGAGTCCTCTATTATTAGTGAGATCAATGAGGGGTGTATTCAGTGTTCAGAGGACTAGGATTTCTGGTGTGAGGGCTTGCTGAGCCCTCTTCAAGATTGCTCATTCACTTTTGGTGTCCACCTCATTTACATAATTCTTACTTGTGGCTCTAAGAAACTATAGCATGTGCAGCAATCATTGGAAAAACCATCTTAATTCAGCCAATGGGCTGAATTAGTTTGAAGTAAACCCAGAGGTGCCAAATCTGTTGATAATTTAGGGGGAATGTCTACTCCAAGCATGTGAAGACTTTTCCCAGCAGAATGGGTGGATGATTTCTAGTCATATGAAAAGATTCTCTAAATCACTATTGATTAGACAAATGCAAATTAAGACATCTCTTAGGTAACACTTCACACCTGTCAGATTGGCTAAGATGGCAGGAAAAGATAATGATGAATGTTGGAGAGGATGTAAGAACACTGGGACACTAATGTACAGTTGTTGGAGTTGTAACCATTCTGGAGGGCAAACTGTGTTCAAAGGGCTATCAAACTGTGCATACCCTTTGATCCAGCAATGTCTCTACTGGGTTTGTATACCAAAGAGATTATAAAAGAGAGAAAAGGACCCCCATGTGCAAAAATGTTTGTGGCAGCCCTTTTTTTTTTGTAGTGCCAAGGAACTAGAAATTAAGTGGTTGCTCATCAGTTGTGGAATGGCTGAATACCGTGATATATGAATGTAATGAAATATTATTGTTCTGTAAGAAATAATGAGCAGGCTGATTTTTAGAAAAGCCTGGAAAAATTTACATGAAGTGAAGTGAGTAGAACCAAGAGAACATTGTACACAGTAACAAGATTATGTAATGATCAACTGTGCTGGATTTGGCTCTTTTCAACAAGGATGATTTAAGACTATTCCAATAGACTGGAGATGGAAAATTTCATCTGCATCCAGAGAGAGAGAACTATAAAGACTGAATGTGGATCAAAGCATAGTTTTTTCACCTTTTTGTTTTTGTCATTTGCTTATTTTTTTCTTCCTCGTGTTTGTTTTCCTTTTTGATTTGATTTTTCTTGCACAGTATGATAAATATAGAAATACATTTAGAAGAATTGTACATGTTTAATCTATATTGAATACTTGCTATCTTGGGGAAGAGGGAAGGAAAAAGGAGGGAGAAAAATTTGTAAGATTTTGCAAAGGTGAATGCTGAAAACTACATTTGCATATATTTGGAAAAATAAAATACTTAAAAAATGTCGGTACCAAGAAAAAAAATGGATGAATGAGAAGAATTTGCTCCAGTGACCATAAAGGTGGATGAAGCTGGCCCAATGGCATGCTTAGAGCTTGGCCAAGCATCAAAGACACTGCATCCCAGGCCATCACCAGTCATCTTGACTTTTGTCCTGCCACTGAACTTTGATGGCTCTGGAGAAGAGTGTGAAATAAGAAGTGACTTTGTGCAACTCTATCTCACTTAAATCCAATTCATGAGCAAGTCAAGATGCCACCCTGTGATATCATTGGTCATCTTTGAAAATGAAGGACAGACAACAGCAGTATTAGGGAGATCATCTTTCCCTGTCTCTATCCTTATTCCTTCATTATTTCCATGTCCTGATATGTGACACATACCCAGCCTCTTTGCTGGTCCAAGGAAAAAAACCAGTGTTCATCCTTTCCCTGAACAATGGGGTTCTCCTATCCGAAAAGCATTTGCTCTTTGGGATACTACTGCCACACTGGGCTCCTATTAGCCCACCCTATCAATGAGTTGACATTGTCATTTGCTTATTTTTTTCTTCCTCATGTTTGTTTTCCTTTTTGATTTGATTTTTCTTGCACAAGAACAAGACTAAGTGAAGGCTCTGGCTCTGCTTTTGGGGTCAAAGGTATTGTACATGCATGCTTACAAAATTGCCCAGTGATATTCATATAGAGGCTGGCCCAGAGGGAAGGCAGATAGGATTGCTGGGTCTGTATTTTTTGTTTTATGTTCTACTCTAGCCTGTGCTTGGCAATATTGTTGCCACTGGAACCTGGGCTGGGCCTTCTCCTAATTTTCTAGTTCCCTCTTCTGTTATAGGCTAGATTTCCTGCACTATGGGCATGGAAATGACCATGCACTTGGGATAGGGAAGGCTTTTTATTATTATTATTATTATTAATACTTTTTATTTGCAAAACATATGTATGGGTAATTCCTAAACATTAACCCTAACAAAGCTTTCTGTTACAAATTTTCCCCCCTACTCCCCACCTCTCCCCTAAATGGCAGGATATCCACTACATGATAATTATGTTAGAATACTTAAGAAATCGAATATATGTATAGTTATTGCCACATAACATTTTTTGTGTAGGAGAAATCGTATCTACAAGAAATAATAATCCGATAAAGGAAATACAATGCAAGCAAACCTCAATAGAGAACATGAAAATGTTATGTTGTGGTCCACATTTCACATCCCTCTCTCTGGGTGTATATGGCCTTCTTCACTGAACAATTGGAAGTGGTTTGAAGCATTTCATTGTTGAAGAGAGTCATGTCCATTAGAACTGATCGGTAGGGAAGGCTTATGGGAAGCTTTGCTCTGTGTGTGTGTGCTAATGATGAAGGACAGAAGTCATGCCCCCAATCGGGAACTTTCTCACCAGCTTCTCTGTGTGCATTGGGGATGGGGATCGATGTTTGAGGCTATGAAGATTTGTGTTGCACATTGTGTATTATGTTAAGGTATAAATGCCATCTTTGGGCTATGGATGTTTTACAGGGAACTCTAGCTGTGTTATGGAGTATGTAGTGGGCACTGAGGGACATAGTTGTGTATTGTCCTGGGGGTCATGTTGGACTGTGACTGTGTTGAGTGGGGGCTTTGGTGGCCATTAGTATGTTGTTGGAGTCCCATGTTAGATTAAGCTGAGTGCTACTCATGGAGTAGGTGGGGATTTTCATGTTCGGAGGCTCCTTTGAGGCTGCCTGGCTCAGGGTTTCCATGATACTCCCTTGGGCCAGGAAACATCAGGAAGAGCCGGAAGGAAGACTGCTGAACAGCCTTGGAGGGACCTGGCCCAGAGTCCAGCAATTCTGTGGTGAGAAGGCTGGGAAAGGCTCATTCTGCCCAGAACTAGAGGAAAGAGGAGGAAGGAGCTGGGTGCTCCATGTGCTGTTCCCTCTGTACCAGCAGGGCCTGAAGACTGGGCTCAGTTTGATCAATATTTTGCTATTCTAATTTCAGTGTTCTAGAAAATGCATCATCTTGGCTGTGCTATCAAGGGGAATAGTTTGGAAAAATCATGAGGCTGATTTAATTCACAGTTCAGAAAATTAATATATACCACAGTACAATGTAGTAGATAGAATTCTTGTTCAGTTGTGTCCAACTGTTTGTACCCCATTTGAGGTTTTCCTGGCAAAGATACTGAAGTGGGTTGCCATTGCCTTCTCCAGTTTATTTTACAGATGAGGAAACTGTGGCAAATAGAGTTAAGTGATTTGCTCAGGGTTATAGTTAGTAATTGAAGCCAGATTTGAACTCAGGAAGATAAAGCTTTTGGACTCTACTTCACTATCTCATAGACAGGTTAAGACTTCTTAACCTGGGTGTTTGTAAACATGTATATATATATAATATATATGTATAAATATATATTTACTTTTACAGTATAATTGGTTTCTTTTATAATCCTATACATATATATATATATATATATATATTCAAAATCATTCTTTCAAGAAGGGGTTCCTAGGTTTCAGTAGACTACCAAAGGAATACATTCCAGAAAAAAAAAAAACGTTAAGGCCCTCTGAGGTAGAATGCTACACCAAGTCAGGAAGTCCTGAGTTAAAATTTTGCTTCAGATTTACCAGCTCTGTGATTCTGGGCAAGTCTCTTCACCTTTGTGTATTTCAATTTCCTGTGAGGCTCAAACTGGGTAATATGTGTAAAGCACTTTTTGAAGCTCTGGATAAATGTCAGCCATTATTATTCTCAATCTTGGTTCCCTAGTCCTGGAAAGGGTTACCATATCTCTTTCCTCCACCTCCAAATGCTTTTATTCTAATCTTCACCTTAGAAATAACTAACTTTCCATCATTGTCTGATTCTGCCTGTGTCTGTTTTTGGTCTGTAAATGTGTCCATTTTCTAGAAATTTTCTTTACAGGTCCATGTGTCTGTGTTTGCACATTTGTACCCACATTCTGTATCCCTGTCTACAGATGTACATGTCCAGCTGATTCTTTGGGTCCATGCATTTATGTTCATTTTGGTGACTATCTTTATGTGTATGTATCCAGGTCTGTGACCATAGACATAATCTGGATCTCTCTTTTTATGTGTGTATGTGCCTCTGTATCCATGTATGTATTATGCTTAGCCATGTGTTTCTCCATGCTTTTCTATTTGTATATCTGTTTTCTGTGCATGGGTACATGAGGGTAGAGGTCTGATGGAAAGATGTTAACACTGGCACATAGATATGCAGAATCACAGAATCTGAGAGTTGAAAACAAGGGTGTGCTGGCCCAAGAGAGCCAATTGTTAAATTTTCAGTGACTGAATTTAAATTTTGGAATTTGACAAATTCCTGTATCAGGGCTTGATTTATTGTTTTGTTAGTTGTCTAGCCTCAAGAAAGACAGGGAGTGGGGACAGGTAGGTGGTACAGTGGATAGAGCACCAGCCTTGAAGTCAGGAGGACTTAAGTTCAAATCTAGTCTCAGATGCTTACCACTTACTGGCTGTGTGACCCTGGGCAAGTCACTTAACCCCAATTACCTCAGCAAAAAAAAAAAGAAAGAAAGAAAGAAAGTGCTAATAACTTAGATTAAAATTTAAAATGTGCTGGGTATACTTTTGTTCCTTCCCACAGAATCAAGTTGTTAAACATTTATCAGTACATTCCTTTTTTTTTAAATTAAAGCTTGTTATTTGTAAAACATATGCATGGGTAATTTTTCATCATTGACCCTTGCAAAGCTTTCTGTTACAAAATTTTCTCTTTCCCCCCATCCCTTCCTCTAGATGGCAGGAAGTCTAATACATGTTAATTATGTTAACATACTTGACAAATTAAATATATGTATACATATTTATACAGTTATCTTGCTGTACAAGAAAAATTGGATCTACAAGAAAAAAAATCTGAGAAGGGAAACATAGTGCAAACAAACATCAATAGAGAGCATGAAAATGTTATGTTGTGGTCCACACTCAGATCCCACAGGCCTCTCCCTGGGTGTATATGGCTTTCTTCATCACTGAACAACTGGAACTGGTTTGAAACATCTCATTATTGCAGAGAGCCATGTCTATCAGAGTTGATCGTCATATAGTATTGTTGTTGCCATGTATAATGATCTCCTGGTTCTGCTCATTTCACTCAGCATCAGTTCATGCAAGTCTCTCCAGGCCTCTCTGAAATCATCCTGCTGGTCATTTCTCACAGAACAATAATATTCCATAACATTCATATACCATAATTTAATCAGCCATTCTCCAATTGATGGGCATCCACTCAGCTTCCAGTTTCTAGCCACTACAGAAAGGGCTGCCACAAACATTCTTGCACAAGTGGGGCCCTTTCCCTCCTCTAAGATCTCTTTGGGATATAAGCCCAGTAGAAACACTGCTGGGTCAAAGGGTATGCACAGTTTGATAACTTTTTGAGCATAGCTCCAAATTGCTCTCCAGAATGGTTGGATCTGTTCACAGTTCCACCAACAATGTATCAGTGTCCCAGTTTTCCCACATCTCCTCCAACATTCATCATTATCTTTTCCTGCCATCTTAGCCAATCTGACAAGTGGGTAGTACCAGTACATTCCTAGATGAAAGAGAGCCTCTCTTTGCTCTACTGTCAGTAGCCTTCTCATTCAACTCATTTATACAAGAAAAGAATTCTTAATTCCTCTGATTAAAGATTTATAAGGAGGGACAATCTACTAATTCCACACATTTTAGAGTTTAATGAAAATAGAGTGGGAAGACCAACCCAGATAAACAGCTGCTAAGTATCTGACATCTAAACTGAATGTATCCTGAATGTACATATTAGAAAGTAAACCCCTTGAGAGTATGGTTTCATTTTGGTTTTGTTTTTTCTTTGTATTCTTTGACACATAGCAAACATTTAATAACTTTTGTTGATTACTTGATTAATTGATTTTATTGCTGTCTAAGAGCATCAATGCAAAGTACAGGAGGCGTGACATATTTATCATGGAAGGCTTCAATGGAGTTGAGTTTTGAATAAGGTTTGGAAGCAGTGGAGGATCATGGAAGTATGGAAGGGGGAGGTAGGCTTGTGAATGACTATTTCTTAGGACCATTCATGACACATGTCCCCGGTCTTGACTTCCAGTGAGGATGATGATTTAATTTGGACTGCCAACATCCTTTGACATTCTAAATCCAAAAGGTTTATGGGGAATTGAGTTTTTTTCCTCCTTTTGCCTAAAACTCCATGGTTGGAGGGTTGGAAAGGGGAGCAGTTCCCAGCCCTGTTGCCCCCTTGGGGTCTTGGCTCCCTGCCCAATGGTAGGGTGGGGGTGGAATGAGGTAGGGGCCGCCAGGATGGCTGGCAGGCATCCCCTGGGAGTCAGGAGCAGGAGGCTCAATGTTTCTGGGAATTGTGTATAGGGAGGGGAAGAAGGGGGGAGTAGTAAGTAGTGAGCTCAGGCCTCAGTCCTCCTGGGATGCCCATTCCCAGACTGGGGGTGGGGTGGGGGACACACAACCCCTATAGTTCATCCTCTCCTTCCCTCTGCCTCCCTGTTGCTGCTTAGACTCTCAACTCCTGGTAGATGAACAAAGGGCTGTTCTTAAAGCCCATTTCCATCCATTGTCTCATTTGATCCCCTGGAGAGCCCTGGGACTAGGCAGCCCAGGTATTATTTATTTATTATTCCACTTGCCTAGCAAGCTTTTTCGGGAGTGGAGCTGAGCTGAGACTAGTACCCAAGTACCTTGTCTCCCAATCCTTGGTTCTTTCCACTATAAGATGCTAACTGATGATGAGGATGAGGAGGAGGATGCTGCAGTAACAGCAAAGATGACAATGACAGTGATAATAACAGCTATAACTGACATTTCTACAACACTTCAAGGTTTATAAAGTGCTCTCTCTCACACTCTCTCTCTTTCTGTCTCTTTCTCTCCCCTTCTCTCTCTCTCTGTCTCTCTCCCCCCGCCCCTGTCTCTGTCTCTCTGTCTCTGTCTCTAACAAATTTGAGATTGGTAACACGAGAATTACTATCTTCCCCTTCCAAAAGAAGCAGGTTCAGGGAAGCTAATGAGGACTTGTCACACAGCTAATTAATTTGAGAGCTGGAGGTGGAAGCCAGGACACTTGACTATAGGCCTGGTGCTTTTCCCATTACATGATGTTTGTTCTCCAGACCACGATTCTCTTTGACCCTGGCAGGACAGACATCACTGTTCAGGAAGACTCATTCCCCAACCGCACCCTGAAGGGTGGAAAGGCATCATGATACAAACCTAGAATGACGATTTTTAAATTTAAGTGAATTTGCCTGAAGATGGACTGCTGTAGAAAGGTACTAGGGTTAGGCACAGATTGGCAGTGGTGGTCCTGGGGGAGGGACTAGCTCAGCAGAGACAAGGGAAGAGGGGGACAGATTAAGGGAGGGGGTGCCCAAACTTCAGAGTGGATTATGAAGGAAGGTGAGGTGTGTGTATGTGGGGAATCCTATAGTAAAGCCTGAGGCCTGTCTGGTGGAGGGAGGTGGAGGCAAGCATGGCTGAGATGACTGTACTTACGGGCCCAGTGTGCCAACAAGGGAGCAGCTGAGATTGCTGCTCTTGGGAGGGAAGTCGAAGCTTCTTACCTCCCCCAACTCAGGGACTTCGGGAAGTGTGGCCTGGGGGGGAGGAAGGGGAATCCTGTGTGAGAGTTCAGCAGCCCAGCGCTTCCCACCACTTCCCACTGAGGCTTTATCTGCTGCCCAGCCCTCCCTCCCGTCTCCCAAGCCAGAAGGGAAGCGCCTGAAGCCAGTCTACTGGGGTCAAGGGCGGGGAGGGGGCGGGGAATGGGCCGTAGGCCTGCGACACAAATAGAAAAATAAATGACTTGAGCTTCCTATTTTTCACTGGATGTGGGGAGAGAGAGAGAGACAGAGAGAGAGACAGAGAGAGAGAGAGAGAGAGAGAGAGAGAGACAGAGACAGTGACAGAGAGAGAGAGAGACAGAGACAGTGACAGAGAGAGAGAGAGGGAGGAGACAGAGAGACAGAGACAGAGAGGGACAGAGAGAGACAGAGATAGAGATAGAGACAGAGACAGAGACAGAGATAGAGACAGAGAGACAGAGAGAGAGACAGAGATAGAGACAGACAGACAGAGAAAAAGGGAGGGAGGGGGGGAGGAAGAAAGAGGGGACAGGGAAGGAAGAGGAGAGAGGGAGGGAGGGAGAGGGGCAGGGAGACAGAGAGACAGGGACACACACACACACACACACACACACACACACACACACACACACACACGGGGGGAGGGAGGGGCCAAATGTAAAACCTGACCATCCCTCTGGTAATTCAGTTTAAACCACTGCTCAGCCAAGCTGAAATTGGATCCGAGGAAGACAGGGCATGACTGAAGAGGGTTCTGTGGATTGCTTCTTCCTTCCTTGTGACTCAATCTCCATATCCTTCAGGGGTGTAGCTTGGAGACCACCTTGTCTCTCAGGAAGCTCTTGGTATGAGGGGAGCAATCATTTCATGGGCACATGATCATACACACAGAAAAAAAAGCAACCTGAGATAACATTCATGCACTCCCATGCTGTGGTAAGGACACTGACTACAATGCACTTAGGAAGATTTTTTGGAAAAACCAAGTTTTGATGGAGTCAAGATTTTGGGGAAGTTCTCTTAAACAGATTCTTTTGAAACACTGGAAGAGAGAACTCATAAATGAGAAGGCGGGAAGGAAAGAGATCTGTATGGAGTAGGACTAGATTACTGCACTAGGCTGGGCTAGGCTGAGGTCATGGGAATGGCTAGATCTGCTGGCTCTTGAGGTCCTCCTGAGGATTCCTGCCTCAGCAGGTTGGCCCCTGGAGAGGACAGGGTTTGGTTTCCTTTCCAATTTGGAGATGGTGGGGGAAGGGTAAAAAAGCTGACTGAAATTGTTAGGGTCCACAGTCAGGCAAGGCTATTCAATTGTTCCTCAAAATATGGGACAGCCCTGATTTTTATGTTTCTTAGAATAATAGGCAAGGGAGGAATCCAGGGGATGGGGATTTTGAAAAATTTGGTGCATGAATTTTCAGAGGAATTGAGGAGATGAAGGATTTTTTAAGCGTGTGCAGTTCTTCTAAACATATTTCCACCTTTATCATGGTTCACAAGAAAAATCATATCAAAAAGGGAAAAAAAAAGATGAGAGGTGGGGAAAAGGCAAGCAAACAACAACAAAAAGAGTGAAAATACTATGTTGTGATCCATATTCAGTCTCCCTAGTCCTCCCTCTGGATGCAGATGGCTCTCTCCATCACAAGTCTATTGGAATTGGTCTGAATCACCTCATTGTTGAAAAGAGCCACATCCATTACAATCGGTGAGATGGAGGAGTTTAAGGAGTTTGGAAGGATGGGAGAGTTCTTACAGGAATCTAGGAGCTGTAAATTCTTAGAAGTCTGGGAAGATGGAAATTCTTAGTGGGAAATGAAGGATGGAGAAATCTCAGGAAGGTGGGGGAGTGGTGTATAGAGGAGTCTGCAAAATAGACTTCTTTTCAAATAGATGAGGGGTTTAGATAGACAGGACTATAGATCTGAAAGAACAGGAGAGTTAGTCTGAGGAACGGACTTTTTCTGGGGTGTTAGATTCTTGGGTATCAGGATTGGTTGGCCTCTGTGGAGTTTCAGGGTAGATCAGGTGGAAAGTGAAATTCGACCAGAAGAAGTCAGCAGGAATCTGCTCCCAGCTCTTTGAGGACTAGGTCTCATTCTCTCCTGGATTTTAATCTTTGGGTCCCTGATCCTCAATAAAGGAATAGGGGAGTTGTCTCTTCTTGGAGTCTAACTCAGGGATCTGGGGGTATGATCTTTCTTGCCAGTCTCATATCATAATGTTTCCTATGCTCCCACTCAACCCACTCTAGCCCTGTCAAACTCCAAAATGTAAAAGCATACTTTTAATCACCTCTCAATTATCCAAGAAAGAGTTTTAGAAACAAAATTCAGTTCTAAGGTAGCTTTCCTTTACTTTCAGAAGTAAAGTAAGTCTGATTTAGTGGTATATTTGTTTGAATTACTCAAGTCAAGGAAATGAAATCCACTGTGTCTAATAATTTAAAAATGTCTTTCAGATTCCAGGAGAGAAAAACTTTGGATTATCAGCATGTTACAGTGGGGAGAAAAATACTGGAATTGGAATCAGAGGACTTGTTTTCAAATATCCCTTCTACTAATTAGTTGTGTGAATCTAGGTAAGTCACTTATTTTCTCTGGGTCTCAGCTATAAAGTGAAAGGGTTGAATTAGATGACCTTTAAAAGTACCTTCCAGCTCCAAACCCTTCAATTTAAGTTTAGTTCAACATGGTACCCCTTCATTCCCATGGCAAACTGAGAGGTTAGACAAGAGCTTCCTGGGGATTCAAAGAAGAATGGAGGAAGGACAGAGGGGAGGCAGACAGAAGGCTTGACAGTCTGAGTTTAGGACCACATCCCCCACCGTCATCAGTAACTGGGTGCTGAAGAATGTGAGTATGGGGCCCCAGAACAGCAATTTTGGACATCCCATGAATGAACAATGGTGATCTAGAACTCAAACATCCTGTACATCTCCCTGAAGGATACAAAAGTGAAGAAAATATGTGTGTTCTTCCCCAACAACAGTGCTTCCCAAATCAGGTAGTGCTCTCCCAAATTCCCTATATCTTCCTAGTATTATGCTAGGATGTTATCTCTCAGCATCTCTTTACAATGGTCGGGGAGGAGAGGAAGACTAAGGGATCAGGTGGGAGAGAAAGTGGCTGGGATTGGAGGTTGTTGGTTGAGGTTAAGGAAGGTTTGATTGTCTCTATTTTTTACTCAGACTTTGGAAGGACTAAGAAAGGTCTCCTGCTTCCACATTCCCTTTTATGTGGCTCAACACTGCCACCTGAAGGCCTCTGCTAATTAGTGCCCTAAGGGGCGCCTCTCGGGTCACTCCCAGGCCCTCCTCTATTAGGAACCCTAAAATTCTAGCTCCCCTCTGTGATCTCTAACCTCATCCCCGACATTGCTATTCCAGCTCCATGCTTCCATCTCCTACCTCAGCTTGAGGGATACCTTGCCCTTTGGGAGGAAGAGGCAGGTCTTCTATCAGTTGTTGGTTCTAACTATCCATTTGGAGATACTGGGCAAGTTTCATATTTGTTTTGCCTGATTTCCTTGGCCTCCCCACAGCACTTATTAGAAATATTTTCTTTCATTAATGCCATCTTCCTCTCCTACTCTTCTCTACCTTCTTTCAGAGGGGATTCTTAACTACTTTACAGATAATAATGAAACTCCTGGAAATGAACTCCTTTATCTAACTCTCCTTTATTCCCACACTACTATAGTAGCCCTAGATCTCATCTCACTTACTTTCTTTTCATCTGATTTCAGAGAATGAGGTTTTCTTCATTCTTGATAAGGTTAACCCTTGCTATCTTCATTCTTAATAACATCTCTTCTCATGTCCTCTGAGATCTCACCCCATCTATAGGGAGATCCCCTCCTGACCATCTTTTTTATCTTTCTTTTCTTTCCTTTTTCTTTTAAATAGTATTTTTTCCAATTATATGTAAAGAAAATTTTCCAAATTTTCTCCCTCCAACCCACATATGCAAAAATGTTTGTGGCAGCCCTTTTGTAGTGGCTAGAAACTGGAAACTGAATGGATGCCCATCAATTGGAGAGTGGCTGAATAAATTATGGTATATGATTGTCATGGAATATTATTGTTCTGTAATAAACGACCAGCAGGATGATTTCAGAGAGGCCTCGAGAGACGTGCATGAACTGATGCTGAGTGAAATGAGCAGAACTACGAGATCATTACACACAGCAACAAGACTATATGATGATCACTTCTGATGGACATGGTTCTCTTCAACAATGATGTGATTCAAACCAGTTCCTATTGTTCAGCGATGAAGATAGTCATTAACATCCAGAGAGAGGCCTGTGGGAACTGAGAGTGAACCACAACACAGCATTTTAACGCTTTCTGTGAATATTTCCATGCATTTTGTTTTCCTTCTTAGGTTGTTTTTTCTTCTTCTCTTTCTAGATCTGATGTTTCCTGTGCAGTAAGATAACTGTATAGATATGTATACATATATTGGATTTGTCATACAATTTAACATATTTAGCATGTATTGGATTACCTGTCATCTAGGGGTGGGGGGGAAGAGGGGAAAAGCTTGGA